>CH002141.1:49004-67108 GCA_000149265.1 Ciona savignyi | reverse complement strand
GAAGTGAGATTAATTTGTTTTTATTTTAAACTAAATTTTTCACCAGTTGGAAGCATCGTTGGAGCAGGAGAAAAAACTTAGAATGGATTTGGAGCGAATTAAACGCAAACAAGAGGGTGATATAAGGTGAATTTAAATATATATCAAACTTCAACCTGCTTTGTCTTAAATAAATATATTTTGGTATATTTTGGAATTTTGTCTTTTACTAACTAACAAAAATAATTAAAAGAATAACCAAATTTTCAAATAATAAATTATATAATTATGCGAAAAATAAAAAGAAGATTAAAAAAATAATAATATCATAACAAAAATTAAAAAAATTATCACTAAAAATGTAAAAAAAACAAGTATAAAAACTAAGGTTTTCTTAAAATACACAGATTGTCGCAAGAGACCGTCATGGATCTGGAGAATGACAAGCAAAGGATGGAAGAGAAGCTGAAGAAACGGGAATTTGAGTTCAACCAATTGCAAACCAGATTGGAGGACCAAGATGCACTTGTGGCTCAGTTGCAAAGAAAAATTAAAGAACTACAGGTGATAATTAGGAATCTAATCTGTTTGTATTTCTTTTTTGTGTTCATGTTTTGACTTAACACACTTTTTATTTAATACTTTTATTTACGGAAAAGGCCATTCGAAGGACACTCTTTCTAGATTGATGTAATTTATACAATGTGTACTGTTGAACGATATGTGTATATATGATGTGATGTTTTCAAAGGTCTTATGTTTGTCCCTATAGGTGGAAAACTTGCAATTTTTTTATAGTTGAGCTGTCAGTATACGGGATGCCCACTGTCAGGTTTTATGTCCTTGTGTTTTATTGATAGCAAACTATGGGATTCACTAAGGTCTTCTAAAATAAGACACATATTTGTGACTTTTTTATCTTCCTCCAAATAAAAATTCTTTGTCAAAATTATCTGCAGGCACGCATTGAAGAGTTAGAAGAAGAGCTAGACTCAGAGCGTGCAGTTCGTGCAAAAGTTGAGAAGCAACGAGGGGAGTTGGCAAGGGAACTGGAGGAACTTAGTGAGCGGTTAGAGGAATCTGGTGGTGCTACTTCTGCTCAGGTTAGCTCATTTGTGTTTGTAAATGTAGGATATGCTTGTCTGTGTGACCAACCTTATATGTGTATATTTGTCACTATATAACATATCTTTAAAATATAAAAACACCTTGTCCTAGATTGAAATGAACAAACGTAAAGAAGCAGAATTTAGTAAACTTCGTCGAGAATTTGAAGAATCAAACCTCGCTCATGATGCTACTATTTCTATGTTGAGAAAGAAAAATGCAGATACTCTGTCTGAGTTGAGTGAACAGGTAAGTTTCTACTAACCATTGGCAAAATATTTCTGTGTAACACTAACACTGTTATAAACACTAACATGCAAAGAAAATACCAGTTCACGAGTTGAAATGTGTTTTATATTTTGCCAGATACTTCTTTTAATAAGTTTTATCTTTTCAAGGTTGACAACCTTCAAAGAGTGAAACAGAAATTAGAAAAGGAAAAAAGCGAAATGAGAATGGAAATTGATGACCTTTCTTCCAATGTTGAAGTTGTAACAAAGCATAAAGTAAGATTTAATTATCTTGGTCTTTTAATTAATTTTATATAGCTATGGGTGTGTAATTTGTTTGCTGGCAGTTTGGAAAATCCTGACTAAGGATTTTTTAATGAGTATTGTCTGACTTATGTTGGAAAAATCCTTTGTTGGAAGATTAATCACTGTTATCATCAGATACTTTGCATCTACAGTTATTTTCAAAGCTCCACAGTTATATTATTTTATCGTAGTGTGTTAATTGAAAAATAACTTTACAATTACAACTCAGGCTTACATGCTTAAACATAGTAACTAAATAATGCAACAGATGAAATAATTGCAACATAACATTCATTAAACCTTATTTTTGTATTTGTTAAACCTTATTATTATCTTTATTAACAGCATTTATGTATACTGTCATTACAGCATTATGTCAAAAAAATTTAGTTTGTTTTTCCATTTTTTTAATGAAAGCATTCTCACTAACTTTAATACGTAAAATAAAACATTTTACAAAAACCCAAATATTACATTTTCCAGTTAAACTATGAGAAATTGTCACGAAATTTGGAGGATCAATTTTCTGAGGCGAAACTGAAAAATGATCAAATGCAAAAAGAATTGCATGAAATCAACACAAAATTTGCTCGACTTTCAAGTGAGAAGGTAAACATTTTGTTAGGATAGTGTAAAATAGTATCTTACCTTCAGTGTCACCTTACAAAAACAAGATAAGTTTATTTTTTCAAAGACATATTCTTTATGTACCTCTTTATTATTACAACATATACCTGTGATATTTAAAATGTTTCTCTCTTAACGTATTAACTTTAATTTTTTGGCAATTTCCAGAGCGAACTGACTCGGTTTCTTGAAGAAAAGGAATCGTTAATGAACCAATATAACAGGAACAGGAATTCTCTTCAACAACAATTAGAAGAAATCAAACATCAATTGGAGGAAGAATCCAAGGTTTCTTCTTAGTTTTACCTGACTAGTTTCCGTTTGTATCTACTGTTAGTTTTCTGCTTAGGTGTTTATTATTTGGAATAGGGTATTTTTTAATAGGGTGCTTGGAATATGCTTTTTTTAACATTGGCTTTTGTTGGTATATTTCATTCATAAAAAGCTTACCTTCAAATTCTATAATACTTTCTTGGTAGATGTCATCTAGTAAATTTTTAGTTTCAATCTCTTACCTTTTTACTAATGGTTTTAACATGCCACTATTTGATGATTCTCCTGGTCACAGTTACTTATTAACCACTGCCTAACAGGCAAAAAGTTCACTAGCACATGCGGTTCAAGGAGCTCGTCATGATAATGACTTACTGCGAGAACAATACGAAGATGAAATGGAAGGGAAAGCTGAACTGCAACGGGCGTTGTCGAAGGCCAATTCGGAAGTAGCTCAGTGGAGGACCAAATATGAAACTGATGCCATTCAAAGGACTGAAGAATTGGAGGAAGCGAAGTGGGTCAAGTGTTGTTGTCTTTTCTTTTTTTCTTTTTTTAAATACTTTTATTGTTACATATATTTCAGAAATTTAAAGTACACAGGGAATAAAAACATGTAAATGTTAGCACTATTATTAAAAAAAATGTAAGAAGTTTAACTTATTGAAAAAGTTAAACTTTTATATAATTCAATGATAGATAATGGATTTTTTGCAAAGACTCTCCTATATTACCATGAAATATTTGTTGAACGTTCTCTTTTTTTAGAAAAAAATTGGCAACCCGGTTACAGGAAGCAGAGGAGGCAGTAGAAACTGCTCAAGCAAAGTCATCAAGTCTCGAAAAGACCAAACTAAGGTTACAAGGTGAGCTGGAAGATCTGGTCGTCGAGCTGGAGAAATCAAATTCTGCGGCTGCTTCTTTGGACAAACGACAAAGAAACTTTGATAAAGTTTGTTGTTTATTATATTTAGTTACTTCCTTAATACTTCCAACTAACAATGTAGTACTATCATGTCTTTTCTGGATCTAAACAGATGTTGGTACCAAATTTGATGTAAAAACTATAGATAATGTTAATTATATAGATAATGTTAATACATTAATAAAAAAAAATAAAAAAGATAAAGAATAGTTGTTGTAAGTGATATTTTTTTTAATAAATTCCATTTTCTTGGTTTAAAGAAAGCAAATAGGTTTTTTCGAAATTAGTTTAATATTAACTAATAACAACAAATTGCCCTATTTCTGACAATTCTACTGTCAGCATTTACCGTTAACCAATAAGAGTGTTACCTTGGATTATTATTTTTTTAAGATTCTTGCCGAGCATAAGGAAAAGCAAGAAGTACTTCAAGTTGATTTTGAACAATCACAAAAAGAAGCCCGCAGTATTTCCACTGAGCTGTTTAAAATGAAGAATGCATACGAGGAAGCTTTGGAAGCCCTTGAGACCATTAAAAGGGAGAATAAGAATCTGCAAGGTTTTGTTTTATATAAATTATTAGTTTTTTTGGATTGACAACCATAATATTACATCAAAGAACTTCAAAGACTTTTTTTAAATTTTAACATAAAATTATGCAGGAAAACGTTATGTTTAAGAAGAAACAGGTTATATGTGGTTATCTGTGGCTATTTTTAATTGTAATACCATTTTAGACAAAATAAAAATATTTAATCTCATAATGTTTCTCATGCATCATTAAACAAAGTTCTACATACAATGCAATTTTAAACGGAGAGTCGTTTATAAAATCATAAGGATTTTCTAATTAAACTTAAATATACAATAATTCAATTATAACACACAATCAGACCAATTCTAAAATTTTGCCTGACAAAAAAGGACATTTTCAGATCACCAAAATCTCTCTGTGAAAATGAATTTAAATATTTATAGTTAAAAATTATATGCACCCACAAAAAAACAAAATATTTTACAAATAACAGTGTATAACATAGTTGACAGTTGCCATGTAACCCAAAATATTCCAGAGGAAATTTCGGATATAACTGACCAATTAGGAGAGGGCGGCAAAAGCATCCATGAGCTTGAAAAATCGAAACGATCGTTAGAACACGAGAGAGTGGAGTTGCAGGTGGATTTTGTGTACTATTTAAACAATATATTTATATGATAAAATTGAAATAGAATAAAAAAGGCATGAAAATATAGAAGCATTATCATTTGGATAATCGTTGTCTTACTTCGTGTCCACCGTTGGGTTATCGGGATTATTGCAGTGTGTTCTGTATGATTAAGATGTTCCCTTCAGTTTTAGAAGAATCCATTTATCCACTGAGTGTCTGCTAAGTGCTAACCGAATATGTAGAGGCCAATATCATAATTTACTCAGATTTTTCGAATATATCTTTAATAATCATCATTGATGCAAATTAAACATTTTTTAAATTATGTTTAAATTGTTCATTTAAAACATTAAAGTTTTATATAAATTTTCAAATCATTTTCACATTAATATAGAAAAACATATTTTGGGTTAAAAATGATATCATATAATCAATTAAACATATGATTTAAATAAAAGAAAAAGATAAATAAAGAAAAAGGTAAACTAGAAAAATAATATGTTTTTCTATATTAATGTAAAAATTGTTTAAATGTTTATATAAAACAATATAGTTATATAAATATATAAAACATTAGCTAGTTATAAAATAACTAAAAAAAATTTTTTTAAAATCATATTAGGCAGCGCTGGAAGAAGCAGAAGGTGCTGTAGAAAATGAAGAAAGCAAAGTATTGCGTCTCCAAGTAGAGATTGCTCAACTTAAACAAGATTTTGAGCGAAGATTTCATGAGAAGGATGAGGAAATCGACAACACCAGGTTTTGAGGAATTATTTGATTGTTTTATTTAATAAAAATAAATTTCAGTTGTATAATTGGGAAAGAAAGTGCAGAGACATATTTTATGTATTGTTTCAACTTTCTTTAATAAGCAATCTTACTTCCAGATTTTTAATCCAATTGTTAAATTTTCTATTCTTACAAATTTCAACCTTTTACGTTACTATTAAAAAAGTAAAAATGATTATAATTAAATAAATAAAATTGATTTTATTAAAAACTTATAATATTTTGACTAGGCGTTCAGGGCAGCGAGCAATCGAATCCATGCAAGCAACTTTAGATGCTGAAGGTAAAGCTAGATCTGAGGCTGTCAGGGTAAAAAAGAAACTGGAGAGCGACATCAATGATCTGGAGTTGCAACTAAACCATGCCAATAGACAGGCACAAGATGCAATGAAACAGCTTAAAGATGGCCATGCCGCTAATAAGGTTTATGTTTATTGGTGTATTGTATTATTAAGGCATATTGCTAATATGTTGTAGGATCATTTTTCGCCTGCGGTCCAGATTTATAAGGTTCGACAAATTCAACAGAGCTGTTGTTGAGTAACAATGTGTGAATATAATACTTTAAATTAGCCTATATTTAACATACCATTGGTTAGGTTCACTCTTACATGATTTCTATGTGCACAGTTAAATAACTCATCATGTTTAAATAACCTAATTATGTATGCAGGACATCCACATACAGTTGGATGAATTAACGAGACGAAATGATGATTTAGAAGAGCAGCAGTCAGTTGTGGAAAGGAGGTCCAACCTGTTAATGGTATATTTTTTGTATCTACTTTATATTAACAAAGGTTACGTGAATTGTATTTGTGTGTTTAAGTGTCTTTAATGTTTACTGCTTTGTAATTGTTTTGATTTAACATAAATGAAATAAATATTTTACTAACAGCTATTACATCAATGTCTATTTTAAAGTTTTTTTTGAAACACGAAATGCGCTTCTGTTAAACAATTTTATCAAAATTTTGTAAGTAAGTTTATAGCAGATTTACTTAATTATCAACTTTTTGGAAATTATTAAATTCAATTTAATGCTTATTTATACTACAGTGTAAGAGTCAGTTGTGTCTTTGAGCAAGGCGCTTAACAGACATTGCCTGAACCCAGCGGATTAAATGGGTGCTACTAAACTGAAGAACTGTGTGAATCATACACAACACATTGCAATAGCTTGGGTAACCCGACAGTGGGTGTAAGGAAATCTGGCGATTGCCCGTGTGATAACTCTCTTGGTTTTCCCATTCATGGGGATAAACATAAATATCCTATTCTAAAATTAAATGAAGTTTTCAAATTGTACAAATATTTTCAAATTTCCAACTTTCAACAAATGTTATATTCCAGGCACCTAATAAATCTCAGGTTATTTTAATATTCTTCATCAATTACAGTCTGAACTGGAGGAGATGAGAGCAGGACTTGAGCAAGCTGAGCGAGGTCGGAAAGCAGCAGAAATTGAGTTGATGGAAGTCAGTGAGCGATCCAATCTTCTCCACACTCAGAACACAGCTCTGATCAACCAGAAGCGGAAACAAGAGGGAGAATTGACAGCAATTCAATCTGAGATGGAAGAACTGGTTGAAGAGCAACGACATGCAGAGGATAAAGCTAAAAAAGCAATCACAGATGTAAGTTTAATCTGTCTTGCTTTGTTACACAATAAAATATTCTGCTCACTGTCGTTTTTTGGGCGGTAAGAGTGTGTGTGTCTTGTAATAAGGCATTCCGACTTTAATGTTAGCTTGGCCCCTTTTATGCGAATGTTGAAAACCCCATACACAACCAAATAAAACATGTGTACACACAGGCGGCTATGATGGCAGAGGAGTTAAAAAAAGAACAAGATCAGTCGTCGCACCTTGAGCGGATGAAAAAAAATTTGGAGCAAACATTGAAAGATTTGCAACTTCGATTGGATGAAGCTGAGCAAGTTGCTTTGAAGGGAGGGCGTAAACAAGTCCAAAAACTCGAAACTCGGGTAAAATTATTGTAAAACTTTATTTTTGTTTTTTTTAATACGTTTACAACCACTTAATGGATATAATACTTACTTTTATCCCTGTATGTGTCACACCAACTGGTTTTATAAAACCAAGCTATTTATTGCCCATAGTTGCGTTGTCAGAGGTATTGCATATTTTATTTAAGTTGAATATAGGTCATAATTGTTTATGTTTGGTGAACATAAACAAAAAAATGATTACAGTGTTAATTTGAGAAAGTAACTTTATTGTTATCACTTAGATCTCAATAAATGAAAATGAATTAAAAAAAAAACGAAATATAATGATTATTTAATAATACTAACATTTTGTATCTCGAATAATTTATTTAAGCTAACATAGACAAAATTACCTTGTTAACATTACTTCTTGTTCATAAGGTTCGTGAGTTGGAAAATGAACTCGACAGCGAGCAAAGGCGAAATGTTGAAGTTGTGAAACAAGTTCGTAAATCCGATCGAAAAATAAAGGAGGTGACCTACCAGGCAGACGAGGATAAAAAGAATCTCGTTCGGATGCATGATCTTGTCGAGAAACTACAAGCAAAAGTGAAGACGTACAAGCGGCAGTGTGAGGAAACTGTAAGTTGTTTTATCACTTATTTAGTTTTCGCACAAGAGAAATTTCAGTTAATTGGATATGATTGACGTATTTTAGTTTTAGTTGAACCTTCCAATCTAGAGGTTTGGTCATGTTTAATGATTGCCTGTTCCAAGGAAACAACCGTAAAGCTAGTAGGATAGAGTATTCATGTTTATTCCCGTGAATGGGAAAACCAAGAGGGTTAACACACGGGCAATCGTCAGATCATCCCGCGCCCACCGTCGGATTACCGGAGCTATTACAGTGTGTTGTGTATGATTCACATGTTCCTTCAATTTGGTAGAACCCATTAATCCGCTAGGTTCAGGCAATGTTTGTTAAGTGCCTTGCCCAACCTAAGGATACAATCGACTAGCCAGCGACCAGTTTATAAACTTAAACCTTTCAGTTGAAAGGCGTCGCATTAAACCACCAGACTAACCGGTACCAAACCAGTTTCGTACATGTAACTTTTTAGCATAAACATGATGCATCAATCCCTAAGCTATTTGGTCAATGAATTGGCGTATTAATGAATTGAATATTATAATATAACAGGAGGAACAAGCGAACTTGAATTTGGCGAAATATCGAAAACTGCAACATGAGCTGGATGATGCAGAAGAACGAGCTGAAATCGCTGAGTCTTCACTCAACAAATTAAGAGCAAAAGCCCGAGATGGAACATTTCTCAATTATAAAGGTGTGGATGTGTATATCCCTTTATAGCTTTTGTTAAGAGATTGAAATATCTTTTTAATAACTCACTGCAATAGCTCCCTTGTAGTTTAATCAATTACGTCGTTAAAAATAGAATATCTTTTCCGATTGTCGAAGTAGTCGTCGGGTTGCCGAAGCTACTTAAGTGTGTTGTATGTGTTTTATTGTTACATTTTATTCCTTGTAAAGAGGAAAGCGAATTAGGAGTTATTACGCGGGCAATCCCATACCTCGCAAGTATGAAACGAAGCAGCATTTCTACACGTAATAGTAAGATTACCTCGCCATTGCTGTCGGGTGTGTTGTTTTTGATTAAAACGTTCCTTTAATTTAGTACTGAGATAAGTGCCTTGACCAAAGACAAACCCAATTAGCTAGAGATTAGATTCCCTACCAAGCTATTAAAAAAATGCATATTTAATACACTTTTTAATTTTTATTGTTGCAATAACAATTCAGATATTATAAGATTTTATTTTTCAGATTGAGTGACATCCTGACAACCACACCTACCCGTGATCTTTGTTTTATGCACTATTCTGTACAATACACTGCATACAAAACATGTTTCTTATTGGTTAATTAGATTAGATTAGATTAAAAATAAAAAAGAATAGAACAATTATTTTAAGTAAAGGAGACAGGATAAAACGGCAAAACTACAGTAGTTAAATCACGCCAGTGAATAGACATTTTACAAAGTAGGGAAAAATGACGTGGCCGTTAAACCTTACATTAATAAAAATTAATTTCAACAAAACAAATTAAATCAAAATTAATACAAATTGATGTTATTTAATCCTTGAATAAAAGTGTGCAAGTGCTACCCTACTGAGGGGGAGACGGCTTTGGGATTAAGTGGAAAAAGAAAAAAACTCTAAAATGAAATTCCAGCAGTGGTTAAATCAAAAACACAGTTCAAAAGACATTAAATTATATTTGGTGCAAGAACAGTTAACTTGGCGGGTTTAGGACGAATAGTTTGATGGCTTGGTGCCTCACCTATCTGCCGCAATGTTTAGGATCTAAACGGTTCGATATATAGTCGTTTGTGACATTGTTCGAGGTAAATAGTGGACATCGCACGAGCTACGTACGCAATTGCGATATTTATTTAGGCAATGCATGAAATACAAAATACAGTGAAAGCCACGCTTAGAGACCACCTCGATAACACGACCACCTCTTTGTCAGTGCGGTCCCAAATAATTTACTATTGCAATGCATTGCATTCTGTTTTAATAACGCGACTTACCCGGTTTCCAGACTAGGACCTTCATATTTGGGTCCAAAACTTTAAATTTAACTCTGTTTAAGTGACCACACGTGCTAAATATGTTGCCCTTGTCACCAAAATAATAAGGTTAAATTTCTTGTATGATCAAAACAATAAGATTAAATGAGCGCTTGCACACACACAAAGAAAATTGTGGCAAAAGATAAACTTCAGTACTAACAATTGTTTAAATTCATTCTGCAGTATCTGATAAAAAATAATGTCATTTTGTGGTAATTTAGTAAAAAGGCAGACGTTTTGGCTGCATATAACGACAACTTGCTCCAAATGAAAATTCACTAACACGACCACCCCGCTAATGCGACCGCTTCATGACGGTCCCATGGGTGGTCAGGTAAGCGGGGTTCCACTGTACGTATGTCTACCATGCAGGAAATTAATTTTATTCTTTGACCAATATACAATGAACGACACTAAACACACAGCCCATGATTGGGTCTACGACATGCACTACAAGTATATTCTTATCAGTGACACCTACACCCCTAGTTTACCGTATATTAGTTACGTTATGTTAAACTTTAAAACATTATTAAGCTATTCCGTCGTGTTTATATAAGGCGTTAAGTGACTGATTAGTGGTGATTACTGTATGTACCCAGGCAGCACTAGCGTGCGGAGATGTCAGATTATGAATATCCTTAGCTTGTCGAATTTAGTAAGCTAAATTTTGTTCTTGTCAGCATCAGCTTTCTTTTTATTAAATACCTTTAAGTCTGGTGGATTTCACTAGCCCGTTTGATGAACGACTTACAAGAAACTTATGGGGCACGAGTTCCCAAACAATGGACACAATTTTACACCAGATTTCCATAACAATAATTTACCTACCACATTCTTCCATTTCTATTCTCTTGAGAGACGTTAACAGCCAAAGTTCTTAAACTGCGTTTTAGCTACAATGCAAGAAAAAGACAACCTACATTTATGATGTGATGTTTAAATAAAGTTTCAAAGTTTACCTAACTAACTACTTTAAAATGTATGATATTTTAAGACAATGTATTAATCGGCGTTGCTTGGATTTTTAGGTTTAAATGGATCGTTTCAAATACATGTCCGAGCACAACGTAATATCTACTGTAAACCCTTCTGTCTTCTATGAGTTGGGCGGTGTTGACTGTATGCCATTTGTCCCACCGGAACGGATAAATACAGTAGTATTCCTATTTCTAAGCATATGTATAGTCGCATAAAAACATTAAAATAAAACAAATGTTTTGATACGTGTCACTGCACCCTAAGATAATTTAAAAGAGTAATATTAATTTTGTTTAATTTGTTTTTTTTATTAGGTTTAAGCTTGCTAGTAGGATTTCGAAGCAACAATGCATTACAATTGTTATGACTCGTTCTTTGCAATGGCGGATAATTGTGACATTGGAGAACAATGGCTCGCAGTACTCATCATGCCTTATATGTATATAGTTTGAAAGAGATTATGACATGGAAAATGCGTTTGCTTAAAATATTGGTTTTGAATCCAAAATAAATTTCTGATGAATTTTTGACACGCGTTGCCAAAAAAACAAGCATTTTCTACACTTTATAATGCAAGATAAAAAGTACGAATTAAACTTGTTTTAATCGTTGAGAACGTTGTTAAGGAAGTCAGTACCGGATATTGCCAGACAATTTTCTTGAAATTTCTATAATTCCTGGTATGAGACAGATAAATTCCTGGAAATTTCGGGATAATGTCATACCCATTTTTATTTTAGATTTAAGTGTACGAGGCATGCTAACTAAATATTATGTGTAATTTATACTCAAAGCGCCAATTCTTTTGTGTGTAGCAATTATTTTTTAAGTGAATAATTTTTTAAAACTATTTTGGTAGTAAGCTAGGTTTCCCAAAATAACATCGCCGATTATTTAGTACAAGTAAAATTATTTTGACATGTCATAGTGTATTTATGAAAATATTAACTCTGTGCATTTATATACTTAGATACGCCAGTAGTAATCATTGAACAAGTACGTTATTGCAGCTGTTCACAGGATATATACTTGACATACGTCAGCAATACCAATAAGCGATGACAAATTGTGGCGACATAAAGCTGTTTAAAACACCAAAATTGGAAAACTGCAGCGTATTGCGACTGTTAATTGTTTTAAATATAAATATACAAAAACGCTAAACAAAATAACATCAATTTTTTAATAAAAATATACTAAATCGAGCGATAGTCAGGCTAATTCTATCATTTGAAGGGGTTTAACTTTTAAGATAAGGTAAAGGGTTCTTTTGGTTGTTTTTTCAGTAATATAACGAGTGTTTGGTGTTATAAAGCGCAAAATGAAACATATATATCTTTGTGCATCCAGTCTATTGTGCACGTGCCGTGTGTTAATCTGGTTCCCATTTATTCACGATGAGAAGACAATAACTACTTGTGTGTACTGCGCGCGGTGCTTGCATCATTTAAACAATATACGCAAGCATGCACACTCGCAAATCAATCCGAAAACAAAGCATAAAACAGCAATTCACATGATGTGGCAGTTCCGGCATACAAAGGAAACCCGTCCGCACATCGGTAAAGTAACACCACGTAGCATACCTGCTTCTCCGATGTGTTTGATCACTCGCATAACAAACTAGTTGCCGCTTGACTCGGAAATAGCCTATTTGACTCTTCGCTTCGTCGTGTGGGAACGGAGTTTAAGTATGCTACTGATTTCACCAGTTTTTGGTGTTAGTTCGACGAAAGTCAGGCGGAAACGGAAGGTAAGTGGAACGTTGATGTTTATCCAACAATAAAACGTATCATAATGTATACAGTATAATTCGAGGCTAAGCGGACGTAAAATGTTTCACCGATACAAAACCTAAGTTGCATTGTTAAACGCCAGTATAGATAAGTTCAACTTAGAAATGATGTATCAGATCATCTTGTTGGTCTTTCTAGTGGTATTTCCTTTATCTTCGGCTATTGTAGGTAAGACATGTAATAACGTTTGTTTTCCAGAAAAAAATGTGTTGTAATATGAATAGGCCAAAAGGCCTATACACTTCCTAATATTTCAAGTATAATTTTGTATAGTATATAAATTATCGTTTATAACAATGATGACGATTGGCGGCATCTACTAAGATAGTTTTAAGATAAACACATTTTAACAATAGATCATGCATCTCGTATTGGTCCAACTGATTCTGCGCCGCCTATACATCTACGTTAAAGATGTTATAATAGACATAAACTTATCCTGCTTTCTGGATAGTTCAACTCCAATTAGAATTGTTTTTAAATTCAGTTCTATTTAAGTTGAACTGTTTAGACTGCAAGGAATCCGTCACGAGATTTTATTATAGAATTTCGAGTTTTACGGACCCACAAAAGGTTCATAACAAATTTTTACTTTTTTTTCTGTTAAAAGAATTCTGAGAATACACACTTAAAATTATATTTATAAAAAGTATAATATATATTTTCTTTCAGCGGTTTTTCCCACTCCGTGCAGCGTGACGAAAGAGCCTTTTAAGTTATCTTATACCAGATGTACGCAAGTCTGCGTTCAAACATGTAACGAAACCAATCGTAAGTACGAGTTATGATACAATAAGTTAAAGAGACTTTTGTTATTGTTAACTAAAAAACTACATTCCAAGATCCAAATTACTTCTTATGCCTTATTATCAGTAGATAATAGGATATTTGCAACATTGCTGTTCCTATACCATAGTGTTTTGAGTTCGTTTAGGTTTTACTACTGTAGAATAGAGGTTTTGGTTATTTCGTTCTGGTGGACCACTTAAATTAAAAGTTAAATTATTTTAAGTCGCGGGAGGAAACTGCATTTCTTTGCCGAACGGCTGTCCCAATCGTACTACCACATGCGGCGCTAACGGATGCGAATGCATCCCGAGCAAAAATCTACCGGGCGACCCTTATTCGTCTCAGAACATCTCCACAGCAATGACACCTATTGTGGAATGTGGTCCAAATTTTATCAAAGTCAGGTATGAACAAATGAGATCATTAAATATAAAATTTAATAGCACCACATCATTCAGAAATATATTCTTTACCGATTTAAACATAACTTTTATTTGCTTTAAAAAGTACATTCGGTGAGAAATTTTGCGTTTAAACGTGTGAATTCAAAATCCACATTCGTTAATCCTTAAAAATTTAAACAGCAGTCATCGGAATCTTGTTTTGATTGTTTCAATTATTTAAATTTTTTGTTAATTTTTCATTTTATAGAATCAACAAGTGTGCGGCAAATGAACGTCACTTCCGACTAGGCGATTTCTACATGAACGGGATTTCCCCCACACCGATAAACGACCCAAAACCCCCTTTGCTCGCGGACTCTAACAACACATGTAAGGGTACTGTGTTTTTTAGCCCGGGCTCGCTGGACTACGAATTCAAAATTGTTGGCAATTTGACTGCATGTAATGGATCTGCGTCGGTAAGTGCATTTATTATTCACTTTTAACACTTAAAAGCTTATTCCGTTGCTATTTTCCTTAAATTATTTCCTTTAAATGACTGTAACCCAGTTTTTATTTAATAAACCGATTAATAGTAAACAAAATAAATTACAAAACAACGGCCATAAAATCATATGCGGACTAGGGCCTACTCTTATCCAGAATTCAGTTTAATAAAAAACCTAACGACATAAATTAAAACCTGGCCACGGTATAAAAAAGTAAAGTAGTGATCACATTTAATTTTAATTAGATCGACGCCGGCTACAAAAACATCACCTACACCAACGCTATACAAGGAGTGGCTGGTAATGCAACTTCAGTAATCTCTCGGAAACGTTCAATGTTTATGCAATTTAGCTGCAGCTATGCTCTAAACCTGAATATGACGCTTGGTGCTCCGCTCACACCGACTAACAGGTTTGGTTATGTATTTATTAAAACTGGTAACTGGTATATAACTCCATCCGCGGAATAAAAAATGCCAGCTTTTTAACTTCGGTAACGACCACACCTCTAGACTGTACTTGTACCTTACTCTAACTCTTGGAGCCAAATAAGAATAAAACAAATAACCTTAATTGATTTGTATGGTATTAATTAATCTTTTTAATGTAAGATGTGCAAAACATTTATACGGTGATTGACTTTAAACAACACTATATTTTAACCATATTACTGCAATGTATTTCAACCATATTACACAATTTAACATAAATTATGCGATTTTATGTGATTTTAAGGACTTTTAAAGTATACTACACTGTCTTGGAGAATGTTACTTTTATAACACTCAATTACAATACAGAGACGTAAAGATAGACAGTGGTATAGCTGAGGGCAAATTTGTGATCGATTTAAAGTTATGGGAGGCTAACTATACCGTCACCCCGTACATATCACCGAACGCTGTGGTCGCCAATGAATTTATATACGTCACAGTGGACGCGAAAACAGCTGACCCGGGAAGATTTAAATTACAGGTTCGATTCGATTGTTGCATTTGTCTTCAATATGCACGTAAGCCAACTCAAATCTTTGCCGATTACAGTCGAAACATATTCAGGATTACTTTTCATCTATCATTTTATTCGGAATTAAAGATTACTTTTCAACTATCATTTTATTCGGATATGCTAGTTGTTAAGATGTTATGCCTTAAACTCTATAATTTAGTGGCATTTTATAGCGGTGGTTTAATCAATTTCTTTCCTGAATGCTGTCAACTGATTTCCTTACATATCAACCGCACATCAGGTAACATCTGCAAAGGCGACACCGACAAGTTCACCAACAGATCCAATTTCGTATCCACTGTTGGTTGGTGGGTGAGTTACAATATGTAGTTATAACATGCTGTAAACACGGAGTTGGACTTGTTTGTGATTTGCATTTTGACTTTTAAAATGACTATTGAAAAATATTTAGCTTAAATGCACAGTATATTGCAATTATGTTTATCTTAATGATAGAGTAAAACAATTATTTTGCAGCTGTTCTAACCCAGCCGAAGTTTTGCCGGATGGAATTGTCGTCGATACGAATGGCGCTGGTTTGGAAGGAAAGTTTAAATTTCGAGTTTTTCAATTTCTTAACTTAAGTCCGGGGCAACCACAACTGGTTTATATTCACGTGGAAGCTCATTTATGCGACCAAGTGCTGGAGGGAAACTGTAACATCGTAAGTTTCCTATTTCTGTTCTGCATATAATCGCTGGCTTTTTATACGTATTAGGTTTGGTCTGTATGGGGTTCAGTGTTACCAATTCTTGAGCGGTATAAGAATTTTTGTTATGCAAATGGTTGCAAATTACTGATGTGGTTGCCCAAAAAATACTTTATATTATACATTTTTGTAAGAAAAAACGTTTTGTTATGCTAATCCGTCTTTGCTTGTTAGTCTTGTCCAGGTGGATTATCGGGTCGTCGACGACGTGGTTTACATTTTAATTCTGACAATACAATACTTGCAAGTTCCCAGCCAATATATGTACAGAAGAGGAAAAAGCGAGACGGTACGTATATAATAGGGCGTTAGAATACGAGTAAATAAATAGAAGGCCCACAGTCGATCAATCGAAGATATAGTAGTGTGGTTTTGCCCAAGAATAAATTCGCCCAGCACCAGTAACGTTTGACCCTTCACTATTCACCTCAATGCCTGACGCGTTGTTGCTTATACAACCGACCTTTTCCTAAATGGTATAACTTAAATCAACTATGTATAAACCTTTGCTCAATTTTCTATTCAGATGATGATATCAACTCGAACAAGAAGGGTATTCAAGGTGCATTTACCTGGGCGAAAGGCAGCTGGCTTGCATTAACTGTCGTTGTTTTGATTATAGTGCTTATTGTTGTGCTTCTCTCAGCTCTTTGTGTGCTAATATACAGATCGTCCAGAAATGTCCCTCAAGATTTTAAACCTCTTATAGAAAACCCAAGCTATCGGAAAGATAACGCTTGACCATTTAAATGTCTTTTTCATTAATACAACGACGGAACAAACAGCACTGTAGATCCTGTTTTGTATATATTAGTATATCTTTGCAAGAAATAAACATGTAGTCCTTATAGACGCTCGGATAAATGTGTCATTGTGTTGAACTTTAATTTGTAATTACACCACTTAGTTTTCTTTTTACGAGTGCCCATTTCGTGTGTAAAAACGTGTTGATACGGCATCAACGAGAAGTAATAACCTGTTGAGTGGTTAAAACGACCGATACATTATACAAAATTCCATATAAAATCGGTCTAAGTGAGAAGTCTATCGAGGGTTTGAAACTTTGGCTGGAAAAATATATTGTGTTGTATAGAGACGCGATGCCGAACGTTTAACGCAGCCGATTTATACAAGAAATGGTTTTCGAGACGTTCCAATCACGGATTTAAAACCGGGAAATAAAAATAATTCTAGGGGTATTTGTAGGTCAAGGTGAAGTCCTTAGACTTGTTAAAAACTAATAGGAGTTTTAAAAAGTGTCAAAATAGTTTTATGAGAAAAACTAAAAAATTTCTAAGTACCTCGTGCAATAATCTAATTTCCAGATCAAACGTTTTTTTTAGATCAGGTCTATCTATATGAACCAACCATGGTTTTTATAGTACAACATTAATTACCTCCATATAGGTATTTATACCTACATGTACAATGTAATCCTTATCTTACTATTTTGACTATATATTTCCAACTATTATGCCTTTTAGATCCGTCGATCGGTCGACCTGGATAAACTATACACAACATCATCATGACTTTTATAAAATTACTTGGCTTGTTTTATCTAATTTTGATGTGCCAAACACCTATTTAATCTAGGTTTCGGTGCTTGAATGTAATTGAACTATAAATGGTTGGGGATGGGGCATCAGCATAACTTTTTGTTTGTCGTCAATTCTTATTCTATTTATCTCGATTTTAATCACTAGTGCTAAAATATCTGCTACCAGAGAATAAACCTACATGAGTTACAAATTTCAAAAAGTGACGGATGTTTTATATTTTTCTATCTGTCGCCCTTTAAAGAAATATCTGATTGATTTATAAAGATTGATAAGGTAAAGGGTTGCACACTTATAAAAAACAAAAACAATAAAGGAATTATAAAACAAACGATGTAATATGCGTTTAGGGGT
>CH002141.1:21166-48904 GCA_000149265.1 Ciona savignyi | reverse complement strand
CATCCCACATTGGACGAGCAGTGCATAATTAATTTAAACTTTAATCCTGTTGGGCGTTAGAAAACAAAATCCTGAAATAAAGTTATAGGTTCAGGAATATCTAGATTATGTTAGCTATCATATCTAAAAGTTTCAGACAGATTCGTTATCTCCTTGACGATTTCCGACATACAAAACACGTCCGATGCGTGTTGGATGATAAATCAAATGACAAAGAGAACCCTTCGAATAGGAAACTTATTGATTTTAATCCTTTTTTTCCTTTGCCTTTTTTATACCCTTTTCGTGAATTCAATAGGAAAATTTGGGGCAAATTATCCACAATTAAAAAAAAAACCCTAAAATATAAACACGAAAACCCCTCAAATATAAACCTTTTGTCAAAATTACTACGCCGCCAAATTGGACAATTTATTCCAAAATTTTTCAAAACGTGATAAAAATATGAAATAAATGGAAAATAAATATTATATTACAATAAAACCAATTTTTTACAATATTAAAAATTATTATGCATTAACTAATACCACGTGTATAAAATAGATTACCATTTTATTTTAATATATTTCCAATCGCGTTAAAACTTTTAAAGTTGATTCATAATATATTCAAAAGTTTAGGGAAAGTCAATCCCAGGAAAATTGCGACAGAACAAAAATATTACCAAAATATATTCATCCGACGGGTTAGTCTGGTGGTTTAGTGCGTCGCCTTTTAGCTGAAGGGTTGCAGGTGCGAAACTGGTCGCTAGCTAGTCGGTTGTGTCCTTGGGCAAAGCACTTAACGAACATTGCATGAACCCAGCGGGAAACGTGTGCGTAGGAAGACCTCCTTTTTTGGCATGGTGAGCGTTAACATTTTTGGCTATATTAACACTGTAATTCAAAACCTATATATATATTACGAGATATATTTTAAATGAAACAACATATTTGATCGATACATAAACAATTTTAACTGTTTTCGGTAAATTCCAATAAGCGCAAACCTACTCAAACCAATCATCAGGAGTCTGCTTTGAGTCCGCCTATTTTCAATAATTAATTGTTCGGTGGAAGTGGATATTTTACAGCCAATAGTTTTTATGTCCATACCTTTACACGTGTTAGTTGACGAATGCTTATTGCCGAATTTGGGCGGAATCTCCAAATAGAAATGATATATTCCTCTTACCCCACAGTACGAATATGGCCGCCCTGTATATTTGTTAAATTAGTTATTGTATAGCGTAAGCGTCAACATAATCATGTTGAAAATGATTACGACCTCATTTCTATTTCACGTGAATGTATGACTGAAAACGGAAGGTAAGTGGAACGGTTGTGTATAACGAAAAACCAAAAGTATCATAATGTATGCAGTATTATTTGCGGATAAACGGACGTAAAATGTTTCACCGATACAAAACCTAAGTTGCATTGTTAAACGCCAGTATAGATAAGTTCAACTTGGAAATGATGTATCAGATCATCTTGTTGGTCTTTCTAGTGGTATTTCCTTTATCTTCGGCTATTGTAGGTAAGACATGACCAGTAATTATTATTCTTTAGAAAAAAATGTGTATTATGATTCGAAAAGGGATATTAAGAATGGGCCAATATAGGCATGTACGTTTCCGAATAATTTAAGTGGAATTTTGCAGAAAAGTATTGCGACGGCCGTTTCTTTATAAATTGAAAACGATTGGCGTAAGCTACTAGGATGGCTTTAGTCAAAACTGATGCAACATAACCAACATTTTCAAATTAAATAGCGTGTAGGCCCAACGCGGCCAGTATCCTTTTATTACATATGTTTTAATAGGCTCAAACTTATCCTGCTTTCTGGCTAGTTCAACTCCAATTAGAATTGTTTTTGGATTTAGTTCTATATGAGTTGAACTGTTCAGAATGCAGGGAATCCGTCACACGATTATACAGTTTACACAAAACGTTCAAAATAAGTTATCATACTTTGTTCTGACAGAGTTTGTATCCACTCCATGCAGCGTGAACAAAGAAACCTTTAAGTTATCTTATGAGATAGCTTATGAAGTTTGCACCAAAGTATGTGTTCAAAATTGCAACGAAACCAATCGTAAGTACGAATGGGGACATAAATTTTATCATATTTTAATGCTGATGTGGATATAGCACAGAAATCATCTTTCTGTAATTATTAACTATCAAACTACTTAAAATAAGCTGTTGATATATTCCAGTGTAAGGAATGTATTTCATTTTGTGCCTTTTTTAAGAAGATAACATTTACACAAATTAATAGGAACCCTGTCTTTTTACGACTTTTTCGTACCATTAAACCATTTTTTTGTGTTGGGCTGCAATTCTATACAATCTGAATAGTCTCTATAACTGTAATATTAAAGCGTTGGTCTTTACTTTTTGGTTTGCCACCATGTTCAAAGTTACATTATTCTAAGTCGCTGGTGGAAAGTGCATTCTTTTGCCAAACGGGTGTCCAAATCGTACAACTACATGCAGCGCTAGGGGGTGCAAATGCATCCCGAGCAAAAATCTACCGGGCGACCCTTATTCGTCTCAGAACATCTCCACAGCAATGACACCTATTGTAGAATGTGGTGCAAATTTTATCAAAGTCAGGTATGAGCTAATCAGATCATTACAGAAAAATAAAATCAAGTATAACTGTTATTTTAAATTGAATAAGGGTTGTTAGTGTATCGGTTATATTGGTAAATTCAAAGTTGTAATTATTAACCGATAAAATCGACATACAAACAGTAAACGGAACAATGTGTTGCTTTTGTATAATTTTCTAATTTTGTTGATTTCCAATCCTACAGAATCAACAAGTGTGCAGCAAATGAACGCTATTTCCGGTTAGGCGATTTCTACATGAACGGTATTTTTCCCACACCGATTAACGACCCAAAACCCAATTTGTTATCAGACTCTAACAACACATGCAAGGGTACTGTATTTTTTAGCCCGGGCTCAATAGACTATGAATTCAAAATTGTTGGCAATTTGACTGCATGTAATGGATCGGCGTCGGTAAGTGCAATTTCAGTATTCAATTTTAAGAAAGAAATTACAGTAGTGACCACATTTTATTTTAATTAGATCGACGCCGGCTACAAAAACATCACCTACACCAACGCTATACAAGGAGTGGCTGGTAATGCAACTTCAGTAATCTCTCGAAAACGTTCAATGTTCATGCAATTTAGCTGCAGCTATGCTCTAAACCTGAATATGACGCTTGGTGCTCCGCTCACACCGACTAACAGGTTTGGTTATGTATTTATTATTACTGGTTGCTAGTTTACATTTTAATCGGGATGGAAAGGATTGTGATCGGGGTAAAAAGTGTCAGCTAATTATGACCTTACTTTAAAATTGCTACCAAATTATAATAAAAAAAGTTAACTATTTGTTTTTTACCATATAATAATAATTAATGTTTTATAATATAGGGTAAATATAAATAATTCTTGTTATCCAATTTAAAGTATATTGTGAGCATCTTCGTTTTTATTTTGTATACAAAAACTTTAATGTTATTTAGTGATTTGGAAAACTGACTGCTGTTACTGTTTATGACACTCAATTACAACACAGAGACGTGAAGATAGACAGTGGTATAGCTGAGGGCAAATTTGTGATCGATTTGAAGTTATGGGAGGCGAACTATACTGTTACCCCGTACATATCACCGAACGCTGTGGTCGCCAATGATTTTATCTACGTCACAGTGGACGCGAAAACAGCTGATCCTGGAAGATTTAAATTACAGGTTCGATTCGATTGTGGCATTTGTCTTTAACATGCACGTAAGCCAACTCAAGTCTTTTGCCGATTACAGTCAGGAAAAATTCCCTAAGGATTACTTTTCAACTATCATTTTATTTGGATATGCTAACTTGTCAAGATGTTATGCCTTAAACTCTATAATTTAGTGGCATTTTATAGCCAGTGGTTTAATCAATTTCTTCTCTTAATACTGTCAACTGATTTACTCACATATCAACCGCACATCAGGTAACATCTGCAAAGGCAACACCGACAAGTTCACCAACCGATCCAATTTCCTATCCACTGTTGGTTGGTGGGTGAGTTACAATATGTAGTTATAACATGCTGTAAACATTGAGTTGCTCTTGTTTGTGATTTGCATTTTGACTTTTAAAATGACTATTGAAAAATATTTAGCTTAAATGCACAGTAGTGCAAGTTGAGCGTACATTGTGTTCATCTCAATGATAGCGTAAAACAATTTATTTTCAGCTGTTCTAACCCAGCCGAAGTTTTGCCGGATGGAATTGTCGTCGATACCAATGGCGCTGGTTTGGAAGGAAAGTTTAAATTTCGAGTTTTTCAATTTCTTAACTTGAGTCCGGGGCAACCGCAACTGGTTTATATTCACGTGGAAGCTCATTTTTATACGTATTAGGTTTGGTCTGTATGGGGTTTAGTGTTACCATTTTCTTGAGCGGTATACGAATTTTTTTATGCAAGTGGTTGCAAATTACTGATGTGGTTGCCCCAAAACTACTTTACATTATACATTTTTGTAAGAAAAATCGTTTTGTTATGCTAATCTGTCCTTGCTTGTTAGTCTTGTCCAGGTGAATTATCGGGTCGTCGACGTCGTGGTTGACATTTTAATTCTGACAATACAATACTTGCAAGTTCCCAGCCAATATATGTACAGAAGAGAAAAAAGCGAGACGGTACGTATATAATAGGGCGTTAAAACACGGGTAAATAAATAGAAGGCCCGCAGTCGATCAATCGAAGATACAGTAGTGTGGTTTTGCCCAAGGATAATTTCGCATAGCACTAGTAACGTTTGACCCTTCACTATTCGCCTTGATGTTTGACGCGTTGTTGCTTATACAACCGACCTTTTCCTAAATGGTATAACCTAAATCAACTATGTATAAACCTTTGCTCAATTTTCAGTTCAGATGATGATATCAACTCGAACAAGAAGGGTATTCAAGGTGCATTTACCTGGGCGAAAGGCAGCTGGCTTGCATTAACTGTCGTTATTTTGATTATAGTGCTTATTGTTGTGCTTCTCTCAGCTCTTTGTGTGCTAATATACAGATCGTCCAGAAATGTCCCTCAAGATTTTAAACCTCTTATAGAAAACCCAAGCTATCGGAAAGATAACGCTTGACCATTTAAATGTCTTTTTCACTAATACAACGACGGAACAAAAAGCACTGTAGATCCTGTTTTGTATATATTAGTATATCTTTGCAAGAAATAAACATGTAGTCCTTATAGACGCTCGGATAAAATGTGTCATTGTGTTGAACATTAATTTGTAATTACATCACTTAGTTTTCTTATTACGAGTGCCCATTTTCGTGTGTAAAACCGTGTTAATACGGCATCAATGAGAAGTAATAACCTGTTGAGTAGTTAAAACGATCGATACATATACAAAATTTTTATATAAAATCGGTCTAAGTGAGAAGTCTATCACGGGTTTAAACTTTGGCTGAAAAAAATATTGTGTTGTATAGAGACGCGATGCCTAAAGTTTAACGCGACCGATTTATACAAGGAATGGTTTTCGGGACATTCCAATCGCGGATTTAAAACTTAGCCTGGACATAAAAATAATTTACAGGGTATTTGTAGGTCAAGGAGAAGTCCTTGGGCTTGTTAAAACTAATGGGATTATTAAAGTGTGTCAAATTAGTTTTATGACAAAAACTAAAAAATCTCAAGTACCTCGTGCAATAATCTAATTTCCAGATCAAACGTTTTTTTAGATCAGGTCTATCTATATATACCAACCATGGTTTTTATAGTACAACATTATTACCTCCACATAGGTATGTATGCTCACATGTACAATGTAATCCTTATCTTACTATTTTGACTATATATTTCCAACTATTATGCCTTTTAGATCCGTCGATCGGTCGACCTGGATAAACTATACACAACATCATCATGACTTTTATAAAATTAATTGGCTTGTTTTATGTAATTTTGATGTGCAAATCACCGATTTAATCTAGATTTCGGGGCTTGAATGTAATTAAACTATGACTAGTTGGGGGTGGGAAAACAACGTTTGACCCTTCACTACATGAGTTAAAAATATTTTTAAAAGTGACGAATGTTTTATATATTTCTGTATGTCGCCCTTTAAAAAAGAAATATTTGATTGATTTATAAAGATTAATGAAGTAAAGTGTTGCACACTTATGAACAACAAAAATCATAAAGGCATTATAAAACAAACGATGCAATACGGGTTTAGGGGTTTTGACAAAAAACCTCTTCTAGACAATTTCGCAAGAAGAAGAAGCAAGCGTGTAAATAATTCAAAAATATTTGGTGTAAATTGTACAAAAATGAGCTACTGAACTAACATCCCACATTGGACAAGCAGCACATAATTAATTTAAACTTGAGTAATCCTGTTGGGCGTTAGAAAACAACATCCTGAAATAAAGTTATAGGTTCAGGAATATCTAGATTATGTTAGCTATCATATCTAAAAGTTTCAGACAGATTCGTTATCTCCTTGGCGATTTCTGACATACAAAACACGTCGGACGCGTGGTTGATGATAAATAAAATGACAAAGAGAACCCGTCGAATGGGAAACTTATTGAATTTAATCCTTTTTTTCCTTTGCTTTTTTTTCTACCTTTTTCCTGAATTCAAAAGGAAAATTTAGGGGCAAATTATTCACAATGAAATCCTGAAAATCCCTAAAAAAGAAACCCGAAAACCCCTCAAATATAAATATTTTGTCAAAATTACTGCGCCGGCCAAATTGAACCATTTAATCCACATTATTTAAAAAGTGATAAAAATTTTTAGGGAAAAGTCAATCCCAGGAAAATTACGACAGAACAAAAATATTACCCAAATATATTCATCCGACGGGTTTAGTCTGGTGGTTTAGTGCATCACCTTTCAGCTGAAGGGTTGCAGGTACGAAACTGGTCGCTAGCTAGTCGGTTATGTCCTTGGGCAAGGCACGTAACGGACATTGCATGAACCCAGCGGCTTAATGGGTTCTACTAAAATGGAGGAACGTGTGTATCACACACAACACACTGCAATAGCTCCGGTAACCCGACGATGGACTCGAGGTGATCTAACTATTGCCCGTGTGTTAACCCCCTTGGTTTTCCCATTCAGGGGGATAAACATGAATATCCTATCCTATAGGATGACCTCCTTTTGGCATGTAAAGCGTTAACATTTTTGCTATAGAAGCCATAGTAACACTGTATTGATTTAAAACCTATATATTTTAAGAGATATATTAAAGA
This sequence comes from Ciona savignyi, assembly GCA_000149265.1. Lineage (NCBI taxonomy): Eukaryota > Metazoa > Chordata > Ascidiacea > Phlebobranchia > Cionidae > Ciona > Ciona savignyi. The sequence continues at coordinate 41,631 of CH002141.1, read as the reverse complement.
TGAAACAAAATATTTGATCGATACATAAACAATTTTAACTGTTTTCGGTAAATTCCAATAAGCGAAAACCTACTCAAAACAACCATCAGTGGTCTGCTTTGAGTCCGCCTATTTTCAATAATTAATTGTTCGGTGGAAGTGGATATTTTACAGCCAATAGTTTTTATGTCCATAATTTTACACGAGTTAGTTGACGAATGCTTATTGCCGAATTTGGGCGGAATCTCCAAATAGAAATGATATATTCCTCTTACTCCACAGTACGAATATGGCCGCCCTGTATATTTGTTAAATTCGTTATTGTATAGCGTAAGCGTCAACATAATCATGTTGAAAATGATTACGACCTCATTTCTATTTCACGTGAATGTATGATTGAAAACGGAAGGTAAGTGGAACGGTTGTGTATAACGAAAAACCAAAAGTATCATAATGTATGCAGTATTATTTGCGAATAAACGGACGTAAACTATACCACAAAAGCTAATATGCATTGTAAAATATCAGTTTAAAAAAGTTCGATAGATGATGTATCAGGTTATCTTGTTGGTCATTCTAGTGGTATTTCCTTTATCTTCGGCTATTGTAGGTAATTAATGACCAGTAATAATTATTGGTTAGAAAAAGATGTTTATTATGAATTCGAAAAGGGATATGAAGAATGGGCCGATATAGGCCTGTACGTTTCCGAATAATTTAAGTGGATTTTTGCAGAAAAGTATTGCGACGGCCGTTTCTTTATAAATTGAAAACGATTGGCGTAAGCTACTAGGATGGCTTTAGTCAAAACTGATGCAACATAACCAACATTTTCACATTAAATAGGGTGTTAGCCCTACGCTGCCTGTATCCTTTTATTACATATGTTCTAATAGGCTCAAACTTATCCTGCTTTCTGGCTAGTTCAACTCCAATTAGAATTGTTTTTTGGATTCAGTTCTATATGAGTTGAACTGTTCAGAATGCAGGGAATCCGTCACACGATGATACAGTTTAAACAAAACTTTTAAAATAAGTTATCATATTTTGTTCTGACAGAGTTTGTATCCACTCCATGCAGCGTGAACAAAGAAACCTTTAAGTTATCTTATGAGATAGCTTATGAAGTTTGCACCAAAGTATGCGTTCAAAATTGCAACGAAACCAATCGTAAGTACAAAGACATAAATTTTATCCTATTTTAATGGTAATGTGGATGTAGCACAGAAATCATCTTTCTGTGATTATTAACTATCAAACTACTTAAAATAAGTTGTTGACATATTCCAGTGTAAGAAATGTATTTCATTTTGTGCCTTTTTAAGAGGATAACAGTTACACAAATTAAAAGGGCCGCTGTCTTTTTGCGACTTTTTCGTACCGTTAAACCATTTTTTTGTGTTGGGCTGCATTTCTATTCAATCTGAATAGTCTCTATAGCTGTAATATTAAAACGTTGGTATTTACTTTTTGGTGTGCCACCATGTTCAAAGTTACATTATTTTAAGTCGCTGGTGGAAAGTGCATTCTTTTGCCAAACGGGTGTCCAAATCGTACAACCACATGCGGCGCTAGGGGGTGCGAATGCATCCCAAGCAAAAATCTACCGGGCGACCCGTATTCGTCTCAGAACATCTCCACAGCAATGACACCTATTGTAGAATGTGGTCCAAATTTCATCAAAGTCAGGTATGAGCCAATGAGATCATTACAGAAAAATAAAATCAAGTAGTGGGTTGTTAGTGTATCGGTTATTTTGGTGAATTCAAAATTGTAATTATTAACCGATAAAATCGACATACAAACAGAAAACGGAACACTATGTTGCTTTTTTATAATTTTCTATTTTTGTTAATTTTTAATCCTACAGAATTAACAAGTGTGCGGCAAATGAACGCTACTTCCGGTTAGGCGATTTCTATATGAACGGGATTTTCTCCACACCGATAAACGACCCAAAACCCAATTTGTTATCAGACTCTAACAACACATGCAAGGGTACTGTATTTTTTAGCCCGGGCTCAATAGACTATGAATTCAAAATTGTTGGCAATTTGACTGCATGTAATGGGTCGGCGTCGGTAAGTGCAATTTCAGTTTCAATTTTAAAAAAGAAATTACAGTAGTGACCACATTTTATTTTAATTAGATCGACGCCAGCTACAAAAACATTACCTACACCAACGCTATACAAGGAGTGGCTGGTAATGCAAGTTCAGTAATCTCTCGAAAACGTTCAATGTTCATGCAATTTAGCTGCAGCTATGCTCTAAACCTGAATATGACGCTTGGTGCTCCGCTCACACCGACTAACAGGTTTGGTTACGTATTTATTATTACTGGTTGCTAGTTTACATTTTAATCGGGATGGAAAGGATTGTGATCGGGGTAAAAAAGTGTCAGCTAATTATGACATTACTTTAAAATTGCTACCAAATTATAATAAAAAAGTTAACTATTTGTTTTTTACCATATAATAATAATTAATGTTTTATAATATAGGGTAAATATAAATAATTCTTGTTATCCAATTTAAAGTATATTGTGAGCATCTTCGTTTTTATTTTGTATACAAAAACTTTAATGTTATTTAGTGATTTGGAAAACTGACTGCTGTTACTTTTTATTACACATTATTACAATACAGAGACGTAAAGATAGACAGTGGTATAGCTGAAGGCAAATTTGTGATCGATTTGAAGTTATGGGAGGCGAACTATACCGTCACCCCGTACATATCACCGAACGCTGTGGTCGCCAATGAGTTTATATACGTCACAGTGGACGCGAAAACGGCTGATCCTGGAAGATTCAAATTACAGGTTCGATTCGATTGTTGCATTTGTCTTCAATATGCACGTAAGCCAACTTAAATCTTATGCCGATTACAGTCAGGACAAATTCCTTAAGGATTACTTTTTAACTATTATTTTATTCGGATATGCTAACTTATCCAGAAGTTACGCCTTAAACTCTATAATTTAGTGGCATTTTACAGCCTGTGGTTTAATCATTATATTCCCTAAATGATGTTAACTGATTTCCTTACATATCAACCGCACATCAGGTAACATCTGCAAAGGCAACACCGACAAGTTCACCAACAGATCCAATTTCCTATCCACTGTTGGTTGGTGGGTGAGTTACAATATGTAGTTATAACATGCTGTAAACATTGGCTTTGTTTGTGCTTTGCATTTTGACTTTTAAAATGAAAAATATTTAGCTAATGCACTGTGGTGCAAGTTGAGCGTGCATTGTGTTCATCTCAATGATAGAGTAAAACAATTATTTTCCAGCTGTTCTAACCCAGCCGAAGTTTTGCCGGATGGAATTGTCGTCGACACGAATGGCGATGGTTTGGAAGGGAAGTTCAAATTTCGAGTTTTTCAATTTCTTAACTTGAGTCCGAGGCAACCGCAACTGGTTTATATTCACGTGGAAGCTCATTTGTGCGATCAAGTGCTGGAGGGAAACTGTAACATCGTAAGTTTCCTAATTTGGGCTCCATGTATTCGCTGGCTTTTTTATACGTATTAGGTTTGGTCTGTATGAGCTTCAGTGTTACCATGTAGTTGAGCGGTACCAGATTAATTTGGTGTAAATTGCCAGGTTTCGAATTACTGCTGTCGTTGGTCCAAAAATACGGACATTATGCACTTTTTTTTACTAAACTAATCCGTCTTTGCTTGTTAGTCTTGTCCAGGTGGATTATCGGGTCGTCGACGACGTGGTTTACATTTTAATTCCGACAATACAATACTTGCAAGTTCCCAACCCATATATGTACAGAAGAGGAAAAAACGAGATGGTACGTATATAATAAAGCAGGGGTGGGCAACTTCTATAGTCGGCGGGCCAGATATGGAAAAATAAAGTCCTTGGTGGGCCGGATTATTAGATGAATAATATTCAATATGTTAATCACATATCTTTTCACTAAATTATTTCCATAGTTTCTATGTTTCGTCAAATATTGACGACTAATGTGGTACTCTTTTAATATCGCAACACTCTGACCACAGAGTAAACATACTGCTTTGTTGCCAACCTTTGTAAAAAATCCTTTGGTATCCAATTTTGTTGAATGCTCGACACTCTCTTTCAAACTTGCGTTTCTTTGGATATTTCATGGTTAATAGTCCTTAATAATTTATAAAATCCATTTATATTTATAATTTAAATATAACTAATAACAGTTAAAGAAAAACTAACCCTAACGGTCACGTTGTTGCCCAGTACCCAGTAGTGTTTACAAAGCTCTCTGTTTTGACCTTATTTTGTTAGTTTAAAAAATATGCCAACACAATGGTTTGTTCACTAAGGCAAATGTTTATTTCACCAGCTCGCATTAACAGTGCGTTAAAAGTAAAGCGATAAGCAACTTTTAGGAATAATGCGTCGGACCACATTAGTGTGTGGTTGTATACAGACAGCGGGCCGGACCTGGGCCACATTACAGGTTATTGTTAGAGACAGTCTAGGGGCCGGTCGAAATCCCTTCACGGGCCGGACCCGGCCCGCGGGCCGTATGTTGCCAACCCCTGTAAAAAGGCATTAAAATATGGGTAAAAGAATTTAGTATACCACTTGTCCACAGTCGGTCTAGCGAATATATTGCAGTGTGGCGTGTTTTTCCAAGGATACAATCGCATAACAGCAGCGTATTTCGGCCTCTTACCTCTCCATTTTACTATTCGACGCGTTGCTGCTTATACCACCGACCCTAAATGGCGCAACTCAAATCAGTTAACCACGTTTTAACGTTTGTTCAATTTTTGTATGTAGATGATGATATCAATTCGAAGAAGAAGGGACTTGCGTTGCAAGGTGCAGTTACCTTGGTGAATGGCAGCGGGCTTGCATTAACTGTCGTTATTTTGATTATAGTGCTTATTGTTGTGCTTCTCTCATCCCTTTGTGTGCTTATATATAGGTCGTCTAGGACTGTCCCCAAGGATTTGAAACCTCTTGTGGAAAACTTGAGCTACCGGAAAAATAATGGTTGATTTTATAGCATTGTTATGTAATCAATATAACACGGAAAAATGTAGATCCTGTTTTAAATATATTAACACAATTTGCAAACACTAAATTTTGTGGTCGGATTGTATGAAACGCTTAAATAATATGTGTCATTATGATGAATTTTGAGTTGTAGGCCCTAATTACGCTGTATCGTTGTTTTATAGTTCCCCATTTTCGTTTATGTCAAACGATTTAGAAAGCTGTCATGCCTGTGCGACCTCGATGAAAACGAGTGGCAAAATGATTAACATGACCGATACATATACCAATTTTCTATACAAAAAACAATAATTAAAAATAGGAGAATATGATCGTGTTGCCAAATTCTTGGCGCTACCAATTTATATACGGAATTATATATAAAATCAATCTGGCCATATCGGATTTATAACTTGCCGCCATAAAAATAATTATCGTGTGTGCGCTAGAAAGAACTCCTAAGGTTGGAAAAAGGGTTTATCACATTGTATAAAAACTTCTTGCTAACATTGCCTTACCCGGATGGGCAGTCCAATCAAATATGTGTATCTTGACCTATGTGCAATAAGTAGGTTTACCAGTTAGTAGTCCCCCTGGTATAAAAATATGTGTATTTTTATTGCAACCATTAATAGTATTAAGCAAATTAAGTAAGCCTCGTGTGCCAAACTTGTTGACTTTATTACCACAGAAAGTTATTCCCGATATACACTTAGGTTGGAAAACCCAATTCTTTGTTTGTTAAAAGTAAACATCGAGTTGCTCTTACTTTCGTAAATATTTGAACAAATAAAAAGCTAACGAATATTTTATCACTTTTTATGTGGACCAGGATTATTGTCATCGTTATGGTCTATGTTGGTAGTAAATGGCCAAAAGGTACAGTTATGGTTTAATCACTTTAGATGGCGTATAACCAATTAAGACCTCTATGAACTGCAGGATGTGACGAGTGGTACCCTCCATGAGTCATTGTTTTTAAACGAGTGTTTTGCTGAGTAACAATGGTGGTGATTCCCCAATGTTTGTTTGGCTGAAAGCAGCATGTGCTAGGCTGCGCGCCGGTGTTCTCGTTTAGCTGTAAAGTTTTGTAATCGTGGAGCAGTGCTTTGTAAAATAAAGGTGTTGATTGTGCATCTGCTAGCTGTTTGTTGGAAAACAAGTTGCCGATGTACGAGGGGGTATGGGCTCAAAATTTTTAAACAAAATTTTGTAGGGTTTTGAGTTTAGGTTGCAGATCCAAGCTTCAATTTTAAATTGTGAAAAAATCTAAGACTTCCTATGTCAGGATTTTGAGTGACAGTCGTTTTTGTGAGGTCAGTTTGCATTGGAGAGATAGGCAGAATAATTAGTTGAACGCCTCCTTTAATCTAGCGCAGTGGTTCTTAAACTTTTCCAGTCGCGCCCCCCTTGAGATTTGTTATTCAAGCTCACGCCTCACCTACTCAAAAATCAAATTTACGAAAAATGGAACAATAATTTATTTGCCATTACCCTGCTTGGTGTGAAGGATGCAACTGTTTTTGGGAAACTAGTCGTTTAATTCGAGGCTTTGTTAAGGTGTGTTAAGAGTTAGTGTTAACTAATTAGTGTTAACGAGAAATACGAGGTTTGACTGTAATTTAGAGCTGTTTTTCATCAATATGTCACTGTCATGCTCGCGCCCCCCTTGAGAAGCTTTCACGCCCCCAAGGGGGGCGCGCCCCCCAGTTTAAGAACCCCTGATCTAGCGGTTAATAAGTAATTAAATACTAATAAATATGCTATATTCCCAAGTGAACAGAACTTGATTTTCAAAAATAAGTGTTTCGTTTTTTTACTATAAATTTTCTTTACTGTACACATTAACCGATTGTGATAAAGAATATTTACTCCTTAAAATGTCAGTTCATTTGTATTTTTACACCTCACTGATTCCTGTTAAAACAAATAAAGTAAATTGTCAAATTGCGTTAGTGTGATTAGGCAACATGGATACCCGATCGATTCTATTTAGAGAAATTTGGCATACATTCTTTTAGATGTAGAGTTTTACAAATATTGATGAAACTCTTTATTTTCTAACAAACATTATTAACAATAATCGATCACGTCAGCTTCAATGGAAAGTGCTTGTAAAGCCGACTTAAAATCCCGAATCTAATCGTGCTATTAGTCATCTTTAAGTAAGTGACATAAACGGAAGCGAGCGCCTTTACTGCAGTAAGTTTCTCTTTAGTTGGCCTTGTATCATATATACTTTTATTAAATTAACACAGACAGGTAGAAAGTGTTAAGGATTTATTGGCATTATCAGAGTTAATACAATATGCTATACCGTAAACAGTTGCTGCTTTACATTTTGGCTATATTAGGCGGTTTCCTTTATTTTGGTGAGTAGGCCTGAAGACAAATTTAATTTTAACTTTTGTTTTGGACAAGTGGTAAGGTTGGAAATATTAAATTAAAAAAACTCTTTTTTATTGCCTTTTGTTAAGGGTATTAAAAATATATATTTTATTATATTTATAGTATTAAAAATAAACAGAAATTTTCATGCATATAGGTGAAACATTGAACATGCAACATTTGATGACAACATGCAGAGTTGACGACGGATATTTTAACTGTGGTAACGGGAGATGTATATCAAGAGTTCTTGTAGGTGATGTTGTTAATGATTGTGGCGGACACGACGATGAGTTCGAGGAAATAGGTATGACTCGCTATAACAGAGGGAAGAAAATATAACTTATTATTTTCATCGTCGCGTTACCGCGGATATTACAGTATAGTAAACATTCAAATAAACTTCTTAAAGGTGTTGAGTCGCCCTTTAAAACGGGCTTGACTGGGTAGCCAAAGTGGTGCAACAGAGATTAGACACTATAAACTCGTATGAATTTTCGGCCTTATTATCTGGTGGTTGTTAAAACAGAGCAGTTGGTAGAAAACAATTATATGTGTAGAAATACACACAGACTAATAATCACAAAAACAACTTCTACCGACTGTTTTGGACACAGCCTTTTTAGAAATACACAAGAATACGATATTTAAGACTCAGGATGCTTTTTTCTAAAACTAACTTGGAACAATAGAATGTCACAATCATAATTCAGGAACATATCTTTGTTTTTAAGGAAATTACCCTAAGTAAATATTAATTTTCTTTTAATTGGCACAGAGTGTATAATGGTCTAACATTTTACCAAATCTGATTACAATTAGAGCAGCCGCTCAATCGCTTTGCCCAAAAAGGATAATTTATTAGAAAAAAAACGTTTGGGTTTTTCACGACTCAGGGGAATTCCCCTGGATTTATTACCACAATTTTTGTTTCTGCAAATTTAGACAATGTTGTCTTACAAATGTCAAATTTTCATTGCGATTATATTACTGCTTTTGGTAGATGTCAGGGCGACATGTTTGTCACAACTATGATTTGAGAACAAAATCTTATTTTTAAGGTATTCTCCTAGGTATTTTTTTTAATTATTCTAATTGTAAAATCAGTGACTAATGCACTTACATTCCACCAAATCTGATTCAAATTGTAGCAGCCGTTCAAGCTCTATGCCCAAAAAACAGTTTTTTTAGGAAAAAATATCGTTTTGGTTTTTAACGCCTCAGGGAAATTCCCCTGAATTTATCACCAAAATTTTTGGTTTCTACATATCTTAACCATGTTCTCAAAAAAGGTCAAATTTCATTGCGATTCCATTACTTCTTTTTGTAGATGTCGGGACGATATGGTGTGACTGTCCCAATCATGATTTGGGATCAAAATCATATTTTTTAGGGTATTTATCGAGGTAATTTTTTTATTTCTTCCAAGTGTTAAATCAGTGACTAATGGCCTTACATGCACTATATCTGGAGTAGCCGTTCTAAAGCTATGGCACAAAAAGCTAAATTTTTCAAAAAATATCGTTTTGGACTTTAACCTCCCAGGAGAATTCCCCTGGGTTTATCTCCCAAAATTTTGGTTACTGCATATCTAGACCATGTAATTCCCTTATTCATTTTGGAAGATATCAGGGCGACATGTCATTGCAGTAAAACTTTTGACGAAAAAAACATAAAAAAAAACGAAAAAAACGGACAAAAACAATATGTGTCCCATTTTTCCAAATTTTTCCAAATGGGACCCATAATAATATAAGGGGATATTATAAGAAGTATAATCTTATATTATTAATTAAATGCACCGGCAAATTTCAGGTAAATCATTTTGGAAAAAGTAACGCCAATCTCGAGAATATAAGCACGAAGACCGTTTTCTTTACTTTTTTGCTATTTGTGGCCATTAATTTTGTATTTCGATATCAAATTACATACACACAGAAAAGAGGGAATTATAGCAAATCGATGTCAATCTGTTTTAGATGTCAGCTATTGTCAAAAAAAGATGTACGTTTTGTTTTGTTCCACTTTTTTACGTCTAATATTAAAAAACGTTTTAATCGAGTTGAGTATACCAATCTGAATACTTTATTCGGAAAACATGGATATCTAGTTCGGATAGGTAACGTGGTAAGCCGCTGTTTTCTAGTTGCAGAAACAAACGCTATAGACTTTGCGTATAACATACCAAGGGATTATTATGTTACCAGAAAGCTCGGTCATCGCCGCATCTCGAAACATATAATGTATACCCAACAACGATCTGAAAAGGGATGTTTGACACTCTCTAGCTGTGGGGCAAAACGGGGTTATTTTAATTATTTTTAAAGATTTATGTTGGCCATCTATTGCTTTCTAATCCAAAGAGTTCGTCGATAAGATTAAAATGCGTCCCTTACAGATTTAAAGGGGAACCAATGCAAATGTATAATTAGTTATACAATATCCGTATTTTCCTAGTAAAATCCCAATATTATAATATCCAGGCGTTAGTAACACGCACAATGCCCTATCTCTTCCCTGCCCTAACGAAATCCACGCACTATGTGAGTGCGAAAACAAGATGTATTGGCGCATATTTGGTTGTTCTGTTTATACTTCCATATAGAATTTGTTCACAGAACATAAATAACAAGTATTGATTTGATCATTTAGCTTTTGTTTGCCAAAATATACGATGCACAGTATAAACTATTTATTAAATATATAAGTGTGATTGTGTTACCAGACTTTATGCTCTAAAAACTAAACAATTAACAAATTAAAGTCTTGCCCCTATTGGCTATAAACTTTAATATATATAGGATCCCACATGAACTGCTCAGACGATGAAGTAAGGTGTCGTGTGCCGTATCGTTGCGTGCATCGTACGTTTGTCAACACAAATCACAGCTGCACACAAAATCAGCAGATGATCTTACCATGTCGTGAAAACGAAGGTTTGACAAAATAATTTAGCTTTTTAGTGAAAGTCTCGGTTATCCAAAGTTTATTAAATTTATTGTCCGCCTTTAGATTGCCTGCACTAATGTTACTATTTTTCTTGAATTACCAAACTATTTATATAAATTGTTTTTTTTGTAGAGTTTACATGCATTAAGAGTCGTAAATGCATAGAAAGATGGAAAGTAATGAACGATGTCAACGACTGCGGAACTATGTTGATACCAGATGATACGAGCGACGAGGCTGCTTCATTAGATTTTTGCACAGATCGTGAATTCGCTTGTCATTCGTTGAAAGGACACCGAATTTGTATCCCGCGAGATTGGGTCAGGGATGAAGTCAGTGATTGCGATCAAGGATTAGACGAAAGTACAATTTTACTTTGTAATGAGACAACTGAATTTCGATGTATCGAAAACGGTAGATGTATCTCTAGGTATCGTGTCATGGACGACTTTAAGGATTGCATTGAAGGTTCAGATGAAATCACAGCAGTAAAGTGTTTGGAAACGGAATTCACTTGCGCAGATAGCGGAAGATGCATTCCGTTATCGTGGAGGAAGAACACCATTCGTAACTGCTTCGACGGCAGCGATGAACTTGATATCCCAGCGAACAATACTTGCCCAGGAACAAACTTTCATTGTCGAAACTCCAACCGTTGTATCCCAAGATCTTTCTTGTGCGATGGTATCGATCACTGTGGTGATTGTACTGATGAAATAGAGACTTGTGAGGAACCTGTCATGTTCCGATGTCCCAACGATTGGTCTACAACGTGTGTACACTGGTCGTACGCTTGTGATCCTTATGCAGATTGTCAAAATATTGAAGATGACGTGATTAGCACAGGTCCTGGTTTTAAATGTGAAAAGAATTATTTAGGGTTGTCAGACACGGCACGATATTGTGTAATTCCACAATGGTCTCTAAGAGATTCATACTTTACTTGTGATGACCGTTCCGATTTGTGCTTCGAAAATGGAACATTTCAATGCAGTCTGTGTATGGACAGAAAAACAATAATTGCTCCAAAACAAATTTGTGATGGTGTATTTGATTGTGCTGACTTGTCAGATGAGTGTCTTTGCGTTGTATCGGCTGGATTGGCAACACACGAACTTTGTCTAAATGTATGCTATGATTCCTCAAGTGACTCGTGCACTTCGTGTAACAGATATGAGTTTCTTTGTGACGGTATTTGTCTGCCTTTTACCGCAATTTGTAATGGATCCATCGAGTGTTATTATTCGCAAATTGACGAGCTTCATTGCATCAAAGAAACAAAATCCATTACCAACACCAAGAAAGATGATTTCGAGTGTGAAATCATGCCGGATTCGTTAAAACAAATATTTGAGAATGCAAAGATTATTAACTTGGCAAACAGAAGTTTTCCAGTAAGGGCAACGAGGTTAATATTAATGTTAGCTTGCGTGCGTATAATATAGTTTATATATCTTTTTTATTCAGATGCGACGGTCGCACTGAATGTAGAAATATGGAGGATGAGTGCAGTCCTCAAGCAAATTGCACCAACAGGCCACAAGTTTGTGATGATATACCTTTAATTACGGTAATTATATTGAGAATCTAGTTATTAATATATTATCCACCATTTTTTTTGTATTTCTTGTGCTTGAACAAAGATTTGTAATGTTATAAAATACTTTGCTAAAATAAGGCACTAACTTGGATGAGTGGATGCCTAATCATAATAAATACTGTTATGCAAAAGTTCCTTAATAGATACGCAAGTCACATATTTCACTTTAGTAGATCAATCATAGCACAAAATAGTCTGTGAGATCACTTTCTCCTGATACGTTATTTCATCTTTAGCTTGTGATTAGCGATATATGTCGTTGACCTAGCCCTTTAAGATAACTCAAATCAATTCGTTTAGAATATATACGATGACAACACCAGAAATTCCCGTTTGCTTTATAAAAAAAATTTTTTAAAAGAAAATGTATGAACGCTGGTGTATAAAACACGTGTATCTGGTTCTGGTTACCTATTCACCCGCGATTTTGCTTGCAGAAACAATAATGCCCAAATTATTGGTTTTGCATTTAATGCTGGTTATTGACAATGTTTATACCTTAATGACTTTATTTGATTTATTCTTACACGAGGATTTAGTTTCAATTTATATTTACTACATCGTGCGAACGATTTACTACAAAATAAAACAAACAGCAAAGCGCTCCAGCCGGATTTTCTGGATTGACGCATGATAGCAGTATACGAATTCGCCGCTGTGTAGGACTGTTCAATTTTGCCTTCGGATTTTCGATTTGCAATGGAATTAAAGAATGTGATGATGGTGCTGACGAGAGAAATTGCTCTGATCGTTTTTACTGCGACGCTGGACAAGTGGAATGGGTGACAGGTAAATATTATATATATATGATTGACATCCTGATGTAAAACTACACATTGATGTTAAAGTACATATTTTGGAATGCACGTTTTTCATTAAAACTGTGTGTCAATCACGCGTGAACCACCACTATTTTTAAATCCACTTTTGAGTCCTACTATGTCTTTTTTACATGCAGAAACGCTCGGATTCCCTGGTTACCAAATTATTCTTGGTGAACAAAGTGTATAACGGTTATTTTTTAAAGCAAAAACTAATCGGTTCCCGAGTTACCAACCAAAACTTCATATCTATATTTTTGGGGTTGATACTCTTACCTAATAAAAATTTTTTTACTCTAACCTAGTTTTTTTGTATGCTGGGTTAATACTGTAACCTAGTTTTTTGTATGCTACTGTAAATACTTTAAAGGAAAAAATGGATCTCAAATTTGGATAGGTATCTCGGGAACCCGTTATTTTTGCTTGCAAATACAAACATACTTTTTCAGAAGAAATACCAATAGTGATTGGGTAACCTGGCGAGATATATCAAGTTTGGATTGTTAACTCGTGGAACTCATTACTTTCTGCTTGCAAAAACAATATTTATCCCCGTAAGTGGGAAAACCAAGGGGGTTAACACATGGGCAATATTCAGATTACCGTGCGCCCACCGTCGGGTAATCAGAGCTATTGCATTGTGTTTTAATTTATTAAGACGTTCCTTTAATTTAGTAGAACCCATTAATCCGCTGGGTTCAGGCAATGTCCGTTACGTTACATGTTCAAGCACACAACCGACTAGCGATCAGTTTCAAATCTGCAATCTTTCGGTTGTAAGGCAAAGCACTAAACAACTAATCTGTCGGACAATGATTAGATTACCCGACCGTGACTGCTTGCATAAGCATATGTTACGAATTTTGCGCTTAAGAAGTATTTGGTCCCAGAACCTTGTTTTTAAGGACAATTGGGAGACCTGTCTGCCATCTACCATAAATAAATAGTCTCTTACGATGGGGCGATTTATACGTAAAATATTAAAACGACTAAAACAATAATACAAAATGCGACCATCAACTTGTATCCTATAGCAGTAATCGGTATTACTTACTGTATGTTTGTTAAGAGGCACAGCGAGAACTGCCATTTCCTATTTATTAAGACAGGGCAACGGTAAATAATTAGTGTAAAAAATCAATAAACTGTGCCTGTAGGGAAAATGGGAAAGCCTGTGGGGGTGCAACTTAAAACCACCATAATCCCCGATAATAGTGCAAAGTAAAGCAAGTAGAAAAAAGGATACAAATATACGACACAAAACCAAAACAACGATAACGCCAAAACACCACAATAACCAATCCATTATACATATACACTAAAAGGGACTCTTTAAAAGAGTGGTGGTAAACACGTAGTTGATACTCCATAGTTGTATTCCTAATTCGTGCAAAATATGGGAGTTAATATGCCAAAATTAATTGGTTGCTGAAAATTAATGCAATTTCTATTATTTTAAGACTCTAAAGACATTTTTAAAGGCTAAAATTAACATTTGCCTTAATCGTAAAACCGCATATTTTAAAACAGCTTTTTAGTAATTGATTAGGATGACTTTAAATAAACTCTTTTCGTGCTTATGCAACCACTACTATTTCGTGCTTATGCAACCGTTTTTAGTTGTCATTTCATTACTGTACTAAACGATCTAACTCAGTTTTTTATAGGTAAGAAGGATCTAGTAAGCATTGAGAAGTCGAAGGTTTGCGATGCGAAATCTCCACCCGACTGTTTAGATTCGTCGGATGAGAAAAATTGTAGCACCAAAAGTCATTTCTATTGTGTTGGTGGTTCCCCTCTTTTTGTAAGAAGAAATCAAGTGCTTGATGGTGTTAGAGATTGCGCCGATTATTCAGATGAATGCCCATCTGATATTTTTAAAAACAATGCCTTAACTTCTCGGAAGGAACTAATAAAGGATTCGTTCTTAAAAGTGATGGTCTGGATAATGGCGTTCATTGCTATTCTTGGCAACCTAAGTGTGTTTATGATTTCGTGCCAATCTTTAAGGGAAAACTGGAAAAAAGCAAAAAGTGCCCAGGCGTCAGCTGTATCCATAGTGAATAAACTTCTTATACTTAACCTTTCATTAGCCGACTTTCTTATGGGTATTGCTCTCCTCATAATCGCTTCAAAATCATCACAGTATTCTGGTGAATATTGCGTCAAAGATAAATATTGGAGAAGCAGCACAACATGCAACGCAGTCGGTATTCTATCTGTACTATCCTGTGAAGCCTCAGTACTAACTCTTGTGTGCCTTACGTCATACAGACTCTACAGTGTTTACTTTCCCATCCACAGCCGTACGTTAAGGAAATGGGTATTGGGATGCTGGATAATTTGCATATGGGCTATATGTATTACGGTCGCACTGATTCCTCTATCAGATTACTTATCTAGAGAGATGGTAAACTCAATTCTGATACAACCAAACGCTTATCTGAAGCAAGAAATTGTTAAATTTAACGATTTGTTAACGTATACGCAACGAATTGCAGGGTTGCAGAGAAACGGATCTTTCCATGCTACACATAACTTAAATACATGGATGTCTTTGGAGCAGTATGTAAACGACAAATTCCCAGATTACGCACCGAAGAGATTGGGATACTTTGGTTACTATAGTGCAAGCGCCGTATGCCTTCCAAGATATTTTAAGCTGAATACAGATGTCACGAATCTAAAACTGCTTTCTCCGGTCGTGATTTCCTTTAATTTCTGTGCCCTTATATACATTTGTGCAGCATACCTTGCCATTTACAAACGAACCTCTGCCAGCAGAAAATCTATGGAACAACGACAAACTGAGCAACATCAAAAGAACGCTAAATTAATGCAACGGAAAATCTCAATTCTTATTTTGACAGACCTTGCGTGTTGGTTACCAGTGTGTGTGATGACGTTTATCAGTTTGACAAGCCCTGGATTGCCTAGCATGGTCTATGCCGTATCAGCCATAATTCTTCTCCCAATCAACAGTTCATTGAATCCGCTTATTTACACTGACGCACTGACCAAACTTTACAACGGGGGGCGCAAAGTAACATCGTTTATTCAATTACAATATACCTCTAATCAGACAAATACCGACACGAGTGGTATAGACACGTAGTTGTCGTATATGTCTGCCGGTAACAGCACAATTTCTATCTATATGATATAACTCTGCCGGTAAAAGAAAAAAAATGTTCTTTAGCTTTTGCAAAATATTCAGGTAGAAAAAATTAAGTTGGATTTTTGTTGGGAAACATTCTTGTATATTTAAGTGGTTTGCATGTTCTTTCAATGCATATCAAGTTAATAACCCCATTCTTTGAAAAGTCGTGTACACGTTTTCAATTAAAATATTATGATTGAAAAACTATAGGTATTACTGTAAAATTATCGCGAATTTGTACAAGCATATATACAAATTTTAATTGTGGTACTATTTACTTGGACACCTTTATACAGTTTTAAAGGGGACTGAAGTCAATTTTAAGAATATCTTAATAAATGGAAAAAAATACGCTGATTTCAAAAATCAAATCAGTTTCTTCCAATATTTTTTGGTTAAAGAGTTATGAGCAAATATGTGTTTTATTTTATGTTAGGGGATTTCCCGTATTACGTCACTGACGTTGTTGAGATTTCGTGCCTATATGCATTGTATACAATCATGTGTCAGTTTAGAGGTGAATTAGTAACATAAGCGCCTGCAGGAGCGTTGTATTTTCGTTTTTATTATGGAGACTTAGCATAACACTTGTCATATAGCCTTACTGAACCAATGTACATGGTGACAGCTTACTTTAAGCGCGGTCATTAAGGCCTGCACGGTCCTGGACCTAAGCTAAATGCTGAGGTATACAGGTCTCGTATTTAAATGACTTTAGAATAATAAGTCTTGGCAATTTATATCATAAAGAATAAAAGTGAAAACTGAACAAGAAAACTATAACAGAATGCATTAAACTGTAACTGCCAGCAATTTATAGAAATAAGCCAGCCATTAGGCAAAGGCTAGACTATGCGGTGGGAAAAGCCTATTTCTTTCATGGTTTACCTTGGCTGTTTGTATAATGTTTTGCTGTTGTGTATGTGGTGCATTTAATGTCTGCTGTTATTGAAACTGAGCATTAGCCTACTGGTTGAGAATACCACTTATTGCAAAAACCAGTTAATCCACAGTTGAGTAGCTGATGTGTAGTCTGACAATAAGTACACAGAAAGCACTCAGATAAGTAAGTGAAGAATATATATAATAGATCTTTACTTAACTACCCAAATAAGTTAATAAGAATATACCACATTTCTAATTTAGTTCTTTTTATTAGATATTGTAAAATGCCTAAAGTTAAGCCACTGAGAAGGAAGAAAGAGTGATTGGAGTATATTGTTTTGCTCCAGGATGTACAACTTTCTATTACAGCACACGAAATTCCAATCCACCTGTGCTCTTCCATCGATTTCCTCACAACGACAAAAAAACGGTTGAAGCAATGGATACAACAATGCAAGCGTTCTAAACTACCTGGAAAAAGAACTGCAGTGTGTAGTGCACATATTTGTGACAAGGATTATCATAGTAAAATTGTATTTGACTCCAATGGAGTAGCCAAGATGATGAAAACAAACCACTTGGTGAAAAATACAGTTCCAACAATTTTTAATTTTTCTGATTATGATTTTAAACATAGTGATCAACCCAGTACATCAAGTGCAACTTCAAGAACTTCTTTATCCAAGCAGATAATTGAAAAATAAGGGCTTTTAGTAATGCAAGTCAAGTCTGGCATTATTTTGTGCACAAATGCATGTACATTCATGCAGCATAAACATTCTTGCGGTGTGTCCATAAGAATACAGTTTTTGCAACGGCACCAAGTCATGTCAATAGGTAATGTTTCTAAATAAACATTTTCTTCTATGGGGCTTGCATCTTAAAAGATACTTTTAGACGTTTACCTTGGTTCAAACGCACATGACTAAATTTGTGTTGTTTTATTGTGTACAATAAAACTTCTTTCATCCATGCCAGAATGCTGAAAACTCTCATCCATTTTAGTGTTACAACATTAACTTAAATTTACTCTAGAAATGAAGAAAACAAAAGAAATTTGTTAAAACTTCTATGCATATGTATACCAAATTTCTCACACTCTCAGTTTGTAGCCTAGGGGTTAATAACAACATTGCTAGTCTACGTTGCATATTATGGCTATATATTGAAAAGCAACAATCATGAAAGAAATAGGCTGTTCCCACCGCATAGTCTGATCTTTGATTGATGGCTGGTTTATTTCTATAAATTGCTGGCAGTTACAGTTTACTGCCTCCTGTTCTAGTTTTCTTGTTCAGTCTTCACTTCTATGATTTATGATATAAATTGCTAAGACTTATTATTCTAAAGCCATTTAAATACGAGACCTGTATACCTCAGCATTCAGCTTAGGTCCAGGATCGTGCAGGCCTGAATGAGCGCGGTTAAGGTAAGCTGTCACGCGGGTACATTGGTTCAGTTAGGCTATATGACAAGTGTTATGCTAAGTCTCCATAAAAAAACGAAAATACAACGCTCCTGCAGGCGCTTATGTTACTAATTCACCTCTAAACTGGCACATGATTGTATACAATGCATATAGGCACGAAATCTCAACAACGTCAGTGACGTAATACGGGAAATCCCCTAACATAAAATAAAATGCATATTTGCTCATAACTCTTTAACAAAGAAATATTGGAAGAAACTGATTTGATATTTGAAATCAGCGTATTTTTTCCATTTATTAAGATATTCTTAAAATTGACTTCAGTTCCCCCTTTAATCCGCTTCCTAAAATCCGTCACGTTCGATTTGTCGCTAATCTGACTGAATCTCGCCACAATACAATCCACAAAATAAAGTAAGATTAGTCAGTTTGATCGACCTGAGAATGCAGTCTCTAATAAATGAATAACGTTGTAGCTCGTATGTAAAAAATTATTTGAGGTATATTCTTGATAACATGTATTTACTACTGTGAAGCCACAAAACTTTGTTTTGCACTGTGCTTGCTCAAGCATAAAACTCGGCGAATATGGAGTTTGAACTCAGCTCTTTATATGCTTATGGGCCCTTTTCTCGTACAAATGTTTGAACTTTAAAATGTAAACCCACGTAGGCCTTGTAATCACGTAATGCAGAGTTTTAACTCTTAAATAACAGCCGCTCGCAGGCCTTATTATCAAAAAATTCTCTGTGGTGCTATAGTTGGTATGTTGGCACAATTTAATTGTGGTACTGGTCGATGGATAAGCTTAAAATGGAATTGGGGTAAATGTGTAACTCATCGCGCACATTGTCCATATAACTCCAGGGATCCAATATAAAGAGGCTTTCTGTCAGGTAACATTTGAATAGCCTTGTTGCAAATATGACTGCGAGCAACTGTTGTCTTGTCGTAGAATAGTGCCTTTTGGATTTTGTTTGAGTTCTGCTGCCATAAGCCGCCACATTGTCCTTGCCATCTTTCCGACCCGTTAGTCTGTTGGTTTAGTACGATGCCTTTTAATCAAAAGGTTGCAGATTCGAAACTGGTCCCTCACTAGACGGTTGTGTCCTTTGGCAAGGCACTTAACGGAAATTGCCTGAACCCAGCGGATTATTGGGTTCTACCAAATATAACGAACGTGTCTAGCATACGCAACACATTACAATAGCTCCGGTAACCCGACGGTGGGCGCGAGGTGACCTGACAATTGCCCGTGTTAACCCCCTTGGTTTTCCCAATCACGGGAAAAAAAAACATTTTTTAGTGTCGGCCTTTTTCTTCCGGCAAACTTTGGCGGATCACAATTTATACCACTATCCTATGAGATGACATGCCCCCAAAACGCCATCTTCTTTTCAGAGAGATTACACTTCGACGGTTTAAGAGGCGTTCAAACAATTATTTTTCCTGTCTCTGAAATGCAAACTGACCTTATAAAAATAAAAAGGGCTGTCACTCAAATCCTGCCACAGGAATTCTTTTAATTTTCATTATTTAAAATTGAAACTTAGATCTGCGACCTAAACCCAAAACCCTCCAAAGTTTTACTTAAAAATTTAGAGCTGGTACCTCTCCTTACACCGGAAACTTTTTCACAACAAAACAGCTAGGAGCTGGTTAATCAACACCTTTACATCACAAAGCACTGCTCCTCTATAACTTTACATCTAAACGAGAACACTGGCGCACAGCCTCGCACTTGCTGCTTCCAACCGTATAAAATAAACATTGGGGAGTCACCACCATTGTTACTCAACAAAACACTCATTTAAATTTAAACCATGACTAAGAGATGGCCACATGTCATTTCGGCCGCGCATAAAGGTCTATTAATTGGTTAAAGGTCATCTTAAGCGTTAGCCCCGTTTTCTCTATGAAAAAATACACGTCATCTTAACGTTGATGATGCCCTTTAAAATAAACAATTATGTTATCCGAATATGTTAACCCTTAGACGACGACGGTTACATATTTGTAACCCAGATGTGTCCCCGAAAAAAAATGCACAATTCAGTCGTTTCTTGGGGGATTTTCCTTGTTTTGATATTTTTGGAAAGCATTTGAATAGATCTTTCGAAATAACACATAAAAACATAATGCTTCCATTTAAAAATTTTGAGTAATATTGCTTCAAACATTTTTCTTCAAAATTTTTGTATCTAGTTTAACTTTTAGGTAAAATATCGCTTTTTTGGGTTCTGGGGA
>CH002141.1:0-20879 GCA_000149265.1 Ciona savignyi | reverse complement strand
CTTCTCACTACCGATATTTATTCATTTTTTCCCCTTTGTTTACTTTGTTTTTCAATTATTATTTGATATTTGGAAGAAATATGGCAACTTCGCAATAGATTACACCCATTAGGCTGCCAGCATGATCGAGGCCGACAGTGATTGTGGTGATGATATGCCATATTTGTCAGTTTTATGTGACGTCATCACGCTTAGTTGACGTCATCAAAAAATAAAAGACGTAACTTTGTATAAAATTTCATTTTGAACAACTTTGTAATACATTACTATCTTCTACAAGCTACCAGTAACGAGTAATTAGAGTATAAATTACTAATTATGACGTCATTACAAATACTACAACGTCATTAAAAAAATAAAAATATCAATTTGTAGAAAATTATTTACTGGACAACTTTGTAATAGATTGTTTTTCCCTAAGTCCAATAGTATTCGCAGCAAACAAGGTCAAAGCAACCTTACTCAAAAGTGCCAAAAACTGCAAAAGTTCCGTCGTCGTCAAAGGGTTAATATCCCATTCCATTTTGACCCATTGAGCACTAATGCGCATTAGATTTTCGAATGGAGCAGCAGTATTCTAGGGCCACAATGACATGACATTATATTTGAGAATGCGGTCATAACTTGCAAAGCCGTTTTTTTCCCTAATCCATTATTCATTATTTGCCAATTTAAATCAAGGGTTAAATAAGAATATTGACCAAGACATCTCATCCAAACTATCCTCAATTCGTGGTATGGGGTAGCTATTCTTTTCGACACCTCATTGAGGCGCCTATAATCAATGCAAATCATCGGCTCCTGTATTTTTGAGAAACAGTGGACGATAGGTGACGTAGATACCCGAATCAAGTTTAGTGAAAAGCCTTACGTCGTGTGTATTGGCGTATCGGTTCGTCGTTTCAGGTATCGATAAGATGCTTCATGAAATTTGTTTGTCCAACGTCAAATGACAAAGTTGAGAAAGCCCGCTCGTGCTTTCGTTCTTTTTATGAAGATGTCAATGTTATACACAGCTTTACACTACACCTCTGTTATCTTATAGATAAAATGTATATTTTGGATCGAAGTCGACTCTGTCAAGTTGCACTGCTGGATTTAGGTTCACTTTAGGCTACACAAGCCTATGGCAAGAAGTTAGGAAAATTCTTTCATATGAAGACCAGTGTCATTAAATCGACACACACACCATATGACATGGAAATGGCCTTATCCGTAAAATTCGCAACCTTTATAGGTACTCGGCCTGCTTTTACTGTTGCCTCCCCGCTCCCTGGTATTAAACCATGTTTTTTTGCCCCAAATGCCTCTCATCGTTAACAAACACCGGAAATTAGGTACACTATCTTTACCCGGGTGGTTTTCCAACGTGCAGTTTACTATCAACTCCATAACAGCTGGGACTTGTACAGATGCGGGACAGATGTTACTCGGGAAATCATCAAGCTTTCCCTCACACACCGTGAAGTTACCTTAGCTTTTGTAATGTTTGGTACAATATACGTGCTTAAAAGACGTATCTTGTTTTAGTGGAACCTATCAATCAACTGGGTGCAGGCGATGTGCTTTGTCAATGTATAAGGTAGTCCCATATCATTTCGGCTAAGTATATATATGTTTTTTATCTCGATGATATTAATAATCTTCAAATACTTCGTTATTCAATTTAAAAAAAATACCATTACAGATCCCACACAACAGAATATAAAAACCTTGGAAGTGATTCACACTTCTTCTTTCGAATATTAAAAATAGTTTTTTTTCAATTAGGTCGTTTTGTAACGTACTTCATATTTGCAACTGGAATAATATGCACAATTTACTATAAGTGGTGACTAATTTACTCGTGTAACTTGCTATAGTCAACGAATGTGTCTTTTGTGTCAGGTGGGTGCAGAACTGCTTTTTTTGCTGATGCAATCATTTGTCTGAGGCAAATTAATATTAATATTAAAAAAAGATCACTTTGTAAACAGCCCCATCAACTTTCCTTGGGCCGTCAGTGTAGATAAGGGGGTTTAATAAACTGTGGATCGGCAAAAAAATTATTGCTGATGCGGCATAAACCAAATCGGGCAATCCATATGTTCCCTAACTGATAAATGTCATTACACATACTGGTAACCAGCATGTAAGGTCTGTTAGGATAAAAATTTTTTCTTTGCATCTTTTTGGCATTCTTCGGATGTTGTTAGTTATGTCACTGCTCCGTGGATTCTCCACTGACAGAGGTACGTCAGTAAATTGCAAGGTATGCCGCACAAATGTTCATCAGAGAGAGAAACTTAATGAAAATCACGACCAGAGAGAGCGAGTTAGACTACTGACATTTGTGTTTAATTTAAAATATCTCGAAAGGCATACGGCGCTTGCACTATAGTAACCAAAGTATCCCAATCTCTTCGGTGCGTAATCTGGGAAAGACATCCATGTATTTAAGTTATGCGTTGCATGGAAAGATACGTTTCTCTGCAACACCTGCAATTCGTTGTGTAAACGCTAACAAATCGTTAAATTTAACAATTTCTTGATTAAGATATGCGTTTGGTTGAATCAGTATTGAACTGACCATGCTTCTAGATAAGTCATCCGATAGAGGAATCAGTGCGAGAGGAATAAGTGAGAAATTTATTTCAAGTAAAACTTTACTTATTTATCGACAAATAAGGCTACAAGTGGTTCAATAATATTACTAACTTTTAGGTTATTTGTGTAGAGGGAAGAAGATTGACTAGATTTTATAGCACATTGGACTTAGTGTAATTAAAGGTATATAATCACAAACTCTTGTCCTGTTTGTGCAATTTGCTTGTGGACTGCACTTATCCTCCATATTTATACATTCAGTGCGACCGTAATTATTAAACCCTATTATTTCTAGTTCCAGAAACAAATAACATAAATCAAGTGCAAGTTATTAAAGATGTGATTAGAAAACTTGAGTGCAGAAATATATAGCATACAGTCAAGTAGAGTTTTACAAATACTAATGGTTGACACTCTCTAGTTCTATAAAAAAAATGCATTAAAAACAATCGACGTCATCAGTTTTGCTGGAATGTGCTATGTAAAATCCGCATTTGTAATGCAAATTAAATCGTGCTGTAAGTCATCTGTAAGAAGTGACATAAACGGAAGCAGATGCCTCCACTGCAGTTAGTTTCTATGTTATTGACATTGTATCATTTATGTTTTTGTGAAAGTACTTAGAATATATGAGCAAGATAGAAGTTGATCCACTATGTTATACTGTAACAAGTTTATTATTTACATTTTAGTTATAATAGGTGAAAAACTTTATTTTGGTGAGTAGGCCAGATGACAAATTAAATTTTGGTTTTTCTTTAGTTTTTTCTATAATACACAGAATTAAATTTCTTACATATAGGTGGAACATTGAACATGCAAAATATGATGAAAACATGCAGAGTTGAAGATGGTTATTTCAACTGTGGTAACGGGAGATGTATATCAAGAATTCTTGTAGGTGATATAAGTAACGATTGTGGCGGACACGAAGATGAGTACGATGATTTACGTATGTAAAGGATATTCTTCTCATTTTAACCACGGGTTTGGGAAAGGACAAGAGGCGTTATAACGCGGGCAAGTTAAGGTAGCTTGTTTCCAGTGTCGGGTTATCGGGGATATTATAGTATGGTAAACATAAGACAATGCAATCGTGTTGTTTCGATTCATTAAAACTCTAGGAATTACTTGTGCTAAGTGCCTCACCCAACAATGTAAATACTTAATATTACTCCTATTTCCTTTCTTTATTTTTGTTTTCTGCCTAACGCTCGTGACAGGCATGTGAGTTCCAAGATCATTGAGTAGAACGGGTTATCCAATCAGGTTAAAACTTTTAGTAATCTCAACTGACATGCCAATAGTTTGCCTTGATCTTGATTTTTAAACAAAACAAAAACAAGAGAATTCCCGTTATCGGAAAATTGATTAATTTTAAGCATTTTTAGCAATATCGCTGATAATGGAAAAAAACATTTACGCTAAATGTTCAAGGAAGTTAAATATGTTTAGCATAAAACAAAAAAACATACAATTTTAATAAAATAATCCACTTATCTTAAAAAATTCCCCGAAATATATATAAGCAATCATAAATACACTTTAATCGAGCTATAAAGAAAAACTTTATAAAAAAATAGACAATTTATATAAAAACAAAAACATGCCTAAGCGCCATATTCATATTTAATCCTTTTTCTGGAAATCACCAGAAATTTATTTTCACAAAAATTGATGATTAGTTACACTTACGTTCCATATAAAAAGATGGAAGTGTTTAATTAATCTGAATCTTGTAGGGATGTTGGTCAATATGATTAGAAACGCAGTGGAAAATCCTGAGTAAATTGCATCAGGGAAATTACCGACTTAACGAAGAGTTACCGAGGAGCCCAAGAAAAATTGTCGGCGAATAATTATTCTTGCACAGTCGATGTGTCTAGACTCTAATCTGTTAAACATTATTTACTTCACAAAGTTTTATAAGTGAACTAGGAAAATGACAAACAGACTCAATATTCCTCATGTTACCACGGGAAATCCCTTAAAATATAAATTACATGAGTACATGAAATACACTATAACCACGATAATAAAAAATCTAAATACTTAAAACAAACAAATATCGATAGTGAATTTCAATACAAACAAAATGCTTTTAAACTAGTGTCACCCACCTGTTTAACCACCACTTTTTGTAAAACACATGTTGTCAGCTTTATATTCATGCTACAGGGTCCCTAACTACAATTTGTATTTTAAACACTGAGTATGTAGTTTGTTTCTGCAAGCATAAACGCATAGGTCCCATATTTATCCAACAAAACTTCATTTCCATGTGTAGTTCCAAATAAAGAATAAACGTATTTTACATAAAGAAGCTTTTACCACAAATGTTTTAAATTACAACTTCTTTTCAAGCGCTGTATAGTGAAATGAAGCTAAATTCCCAAAACAGCCCGATTAGTTTTTCATGGTTTCAGGGAATTCCGCTGGGTTTACTAGACAAGTTTCTGTTTTTACATATGTGGGTCTTGTTATGTAACAATTCTTAAAGTTTTAATTTCATTCGTCGACACCTTGTTGGAGATGCGATATGGCATGCCGGTCACAATCATAATTCAGGAACATATCTTTGTTTTTTAAGGAAATTACCCTATGTAAATGTTTTTTACCCTATGTAAAATTAGAGCAGCCGTTCAAGCGATATGCCCCAAAAAGCTAATTTATTAGAAAAAAAAACGTTTGGGTTTTTAACGTCTCAGGGGAATTCCCCTGGATTCATTAGCCAGAATTTTGGTTTCTGCGTATCTAGACCATGTTGTCTTACAAATGTTAATTTTTATTGGGATTGCATTACTTCTTTTGGTAGATGTCGGGCGACATGGCATGATTGTCACAATCATGATTTAAGAACAAAATCCTATTTTTAGGGTATTTCCCTGGGTAATTGATTTATTTCTTCTATGTGTTAAATTAATGACTAATGCACTTACATTTCACCAAATCTGATTTAAATTGTAACAGTCGTTTAAAGCGCTATGCCCAAAAAAGCTAATCATTTGGAAAAAAATAGCGTTTAGGTTTTTAACGTCTCAGGGGAATTTCCCTAAAATTTATCACCCAAAATTTTGGTTTCTGCATATCAAAACAATGTTATCCAACAAATCACCAAGTTTTATTGCGATTCCATTAACCCTTCTGGTAGATGTCGGGGCGACATGCCATGCCTGTCAAGCGACATTCAACCGCACTAAAAGCAATAACCAGTCTGATTTATTGCTTGATAATACCCAGGAGCTAAATAAACTAATAAGTGGAACTTTTGGAAGTTTTGGCTTATATGTATTAGATATGAAAGTGCCAATTTTGGGTGAATCATACCAGGAAAACTCCCGCCAGGCCCGAGAATATAAGCACGGCGTCGCTATTCGCACTTTAGGTATTTTTATTGCAAAAAGTGGCAAAAGTATAAAACAAAACTGTAATATACAGTAATGAACAGGCATTATATTTACTCGTATGCCAGTAAAAATCATTTAATCAAACCTATTTTAAATACGTCGTTATTCTTCTTATGTATAATGTAAAACGAACAAATGTTTCCATTAAGTTAAACATTTTAGAGATTTTAGCATTTTCTTTGTTGTTAAAAAATGTTTACATTGTATTACAATATCCCTGTTTATCCTGGAAAATAAAATAATATAACATCCTGACGTATAAGTATGACGCATTTTAAAGTATAAAAAGGATATAGACGTTCAAAGGCAACACAAATTGGTAGGAAACTAGAAAACAAGGTTAAACCCTAGCTCTATTATTTTTTATAGTCAATAACAACCAATCAGTCATATCCACCCCTTATGTAAGATCAAAAACAACAAAAAGTCATGTTATCTTTTTTTTGCCTGCAACTGTTTTAGCGCAGGGGCTTGCAACTCTTTAGCGCAATGGGCCACAACGTACAAGTATAGTGATACTGGCGCCATACCATCGAACAACTAATATTTTTATGACAAATTTTCTCTTTTCGGCAATTGCTTCAGCTATCTTGAAGCTTAGTTTTGTAACTAATTCAGTGTCCTTCTTGTAACCATAAAACACTCCTTGCTGTTTGCTTAAAATCTTTTATTAACCCGTGATTGGTCCACAATGCTATGGTAGCCAGGACAGTGTTTTGTACATTAGTGTCGCTTGATATTGTACACCTTTATTAATGCTATAGTGCTTTGGCAAATCAGGCAAACTACATCTTGATTGTGTTGCACAATGAATTATTTTAGACGCCAATCCTTTTCTTACTGGTAGACATTTTTTCAGCTTTTTCCTATGATAACAGGCACCCAAAGATTCTTAAATTAATAGATTACAAAGTATGAAGTCTGTAGCAGGCTACCTAAATAGGTACGTTGGCGGTTTGTTTTTTTCGCTTTGGTTTATACTAATATATGAAGGTCATTTCCAAAATATAGATAACACTTTTTGATTGGTATAACTCGCTAACCCATTAGTTTCCACTCGCAAAAACAAACGATGTACATTTAATAATATTTATAAGAAATACCAAGTGTTATTAGGTATCCAGGGGACGCGAGAGTATGTGCTCTTTCGTTTTCCCTCAGGACAACTGTGTATTCAAAAATGGGAAATTATAAAATTAAAGACCTAATTCAGGCTTTAAATTTTGATGTAATGTAGAATCCGCCTTGAACTGCTCAGACGATGAAGTAAGGTGTCGTGTACCGTATCGTTGCGTGCATCGTACGTTTGTCAACACAAATTACAGCTGCACAGAAAATCAACAGATGATCTTACCATGTCGTAACAACGAAGGTTTGATAAAATAAATTTGCCCTTTTGTAAATCAGTTGCTCAAAAGTTCATCAAATACGACCATTTATTGGCCGCTTTTAAATTGTCTGCACCAAAAAGGTGGACATAAAAAAACTTATCAGCCGAATCCATGGAAAAAAAAACAATTTTCACATTTTTCTTTAATTACAAACCTATTTATATATATATTGTTTTTGTAGAGTTTACATGCATAAAGAGTCGTAAATGCATAGAAAGATGGAAAGTAATGAACGATGTCAACGACTGCGGAACTATGTTGATACCAGATGATACGAGCGACGAGGCTGCTTCATTAGATTTTTGCACAGATCGTGAATTCGCTTGTCATTCGTTGAAAGGACACCGAATTTGTATCCCGCGAGATTGGGTCAGGGATGGAGTCAGTGATTGTGATCAAGGATTAGGCGAAAGTACAATTTTACTTTGTAATGAGACAACTGAATTTCGATGTATCGAAAACGGTAGATGTATTGCTAGGTATCGTGTCAAGGACGATTTTACGGATTGCATTGAAGGTTCAGATGAAATCACAGCAGTAAAATGTTTGGAAACGGAATTCACTTGCGCAGATAGCGGAAGATGCATTCCGTTATCGTGGAGGAAGAACTCCATTCGTAACTGCTTCGACGGCAGCGATGAACGTGATATCCCAGCGAACAATACTTGCCCAGGAACAAACTTTCATTGTCGAAACTCTAACCGTTGTATCCCAAGATCTTTCTTGTGCGATGGTATCGATCATTGCGGTGATTGTACTGATGAAATAGAGACTTGTGAGGAACCTGTCATGTTCCGATGTCCCAACGATTGGTCTACAACGTGTGTACACTGGTCGTACGCTTGTGATCCTTATGCAGATTGTCAAAATAGTGAAGATGACGTCATTAGCACAGGTCCTGGTTTTAAATGTGAAAAAAATTATTTAGGGTTGTCAGACACAGCACGATATTGTGTAATTCCACAATGGTCTCTAAGAGATTCATACTTTACTTGTGATGATCGCTCCGATTTATGTTTCGAAAATGGCACATTTCAATGCAGTCTGTGTTTGGATAGAAAAACAATAATTGCTCCAAAACAAATTTGTGATGGTGTATTTGATTGTGCTGACTTGTCAGATGAGTGTCTTTGCGTTGTATCGGCTGGATTGGCAACACACGAACTTTGTCTAAATGTATGCTATGATTCCTCAAGTGACTCGTGCACTTCGTGTAACAGATATGAGTTTCTTTGTGACGGTATTTGTCTGCCTTTTACCGCAATTTGTAATGGATCCATCGAGTGTTATTATTCGCAAATTGACGAGATTCATTGCACTAAAGAAACAAAATCCATTATCAACACCAAGAAAGATGATTTCGAGTGTGAAATCATGCCAGATTCGTTAAAACAAATATTTGAGAATGCAAAGATTATTAACTTGGCAAACAGAAGTTTTCCAGTAAGGGCAACGAGGTTAATATTAATGTTAGCTTGCGTGCGTATAATATATTTTATATATCTTTTTTATTCAGATGCGACGGTCGCACTGAATGTAGAAATATGGAGGATGAGTGCAGTCTACAAGCAAATTGCACCAACAAGCCACAAGTTTGTGATGATATACCTTTAATTACGGTAATTATATTAAAAGTCTAGGTATTAATATATTATCCACCATTTTTTTGTATTTCTTGTGCTTGAACAAAGATTTGTAATGTTATATAATACTTTGCTAAAATAAGGCACTAACTTGTATGAGTGGATGCCTAATCATAATAAATACTGTGATGCAAAAGTTCCTGAATAGATACGCCAGTCACATATTTCACTTTAGTAGGTCAATCATAGCACAAAATAGTCTGTGAGATCACTTTCTCCTGATACGTTATTTCATTTTTAGCTTGTGATTAGCGATATATGTCGTTGACCTCGCCCTTTAAGATAACTCAAATCATTTCGTTTAGAATATATACGATGACAACACCAGAAATTCCCCTTTGCTTTATTAATAAAAATTTTTTTTAAAGAAAATGTATGAACGCTGGTGTATAAAACACGTGTATCTGGTTCTGGTTACCTATTCACCCGCGATTTTGCTTGCAGAAACAATAATGCCCAAATTATTGGTTTTTCATATAATGCTGGTTTTTGACAATGTCTACCTTAATGACTTTATTTGATTTATTCTTACACGAGGATTTAGTTACAACTTATATTTACTACATCGTGCGAACGATTTACTATAAAATAAAACAAACAGCAAAGCGCTCCAGCCGGATTTTCTGGATTGACGCATGATAGCAGTATACGAATTCGCCGCTGTGTAGGACTGTTCAATTTTGCCTTCGGATTTTCGATTTGCAATGGAATTAAAGAATGTGATGATGGTGCTGACGAGAGAAATTGTTCTGATCGTTTTTACTGCGACGCTGGACAAGTGGAATGGGTGACAGGTAAATATATATATATATATGATTGACACCCTGAAGTAAAACTACACATTGATGTTAAACTACACATTTTGGAATGCACGTTTTTCATTAAAACTGTGTGTCAATCACGTGTGAACCACCACTATTTTTAAAACCACTTTTGAGTCCTACTATGTCTTTTTTACATGCAGAAACGCTCGGATTCCCTGGTTACCAAATTACTCTTGGTGAACAAAGTGTATAACGGTTATTTTTTTAAGCAAAAACTAATCGGTTCCCGAGTTACCAACCAAAACTTCATATCTATATTTTTGGGGGTTGATACTCTCACCTAATAAAAAATCCTTACTCTAACCTAGTTTTTGTATGCTGGTTTAATACTGTAACCTATTTTTTGTATGCTACTGTATATACTTTATAAAAAAATGGATCTCAAATTTGGATAGGTATCT
This sequence comes from Ciona savignyi, assembly GCA_000149265.1. Lineage (NCBI taxonomy): Eukaryota > Metazoa > Chordata > Ascidiacea > Phlebobranchia > Cionidae > Ciona > Ciona savignyi. The sequence continues at coordinate 10,627 of CH002141.1, read as the reverse complement.
TCGGGAACCCGTTGTTTTTGCTTGCAAATACAAACGTACTTTTTCAGAAGAAATACCAATAGTGATTGGGTAATCTGGCGAGATATATCAAGTTTGGATTGTTAACTCGTGGAACCCATTACTTTCTGCTTGCAAAAACAATATTTATCCCCGTAAGTGGGAAAACCAAGGGGGTTAACACATGGGCAATCGTCAGATTACCTCGCGCCCACCGTCGGGTAATCAGAGCTATTGCATTGTGTTTTAATTTATTCACACGTTCCTTTAATTTAGTAAAACCCATTAATCCGCTGGGTTTAGGCAATGTCCGTTACGTTCCTTGCCCAAGCACACAACCGACTAGCGATCAGTTTCAAATCTGCAATCTTTCGGTTGTAAGGCAAATCACTAAATCACTAATCTGTCGGACAATGATTAGATTACCCGATCGTGACTTCTTGCATAACCATATGTTACGAATTTTGCGCTTAAGAAGTATTTGGTCCCAGAATCTTGTTTTTAAAGACAATCGGGAGATTTGTCTGCCTTAGTCAACCATAAATAAATAGTCTCTTACGATGGGGCGATTTATACGTAAAATATTAAAACGACTAAAACAATAATACAAAATGCGACCATCAGCTTGTATCCTATAGCGGTAATCGGTGTTACTTACTGTATGTTTGTTAAGAGGCTCAGTGAGAACTGCCATTTCATATTCATTAAGACAGGACAACGGTAAATAATTAGTGTAAAAAATCCATAAACTGTGCCTGTGGGGAAAATGGGAAAGCCTGTGGGGGTGCAACTTAAAACCACCATAATCACCGATAAGAGTGCAAAGTAAAGCAAGTAGAAAAAAGGATACAAATATACGACACAAAACCCAAACAACGATAACGCCAAAACATCACATTAACCAATCCATTATACATATACACTAAAAAGGACGCTTTAAAAGAGTGGTGGTAAACACGTAGTTGATACTCCATAGTTGTATTCCTAATTCGTGCAAATATGGGAGTTAATATGCCAAAATTAATTGGTTGCTGAAAATTAATGCAATTTCATTTATTTTAAGACTCTAAAGACATTTTAAAAGGCTAAAATTAACATTTGCCTTAATCGTAAAACCGCATATTTTAAAACAGCTTTTTAGTAATTGATTAGGATGACTTTAAATAAACTCTTTTCGTGCTTATGCAACCACTACTATTTCGTGCTTATGCAACCGTTTTAAGTTGTCATTTCATTACTGTACTAAACGATCTAACTCAGTTTTTTTATAGGTAAGAAGGATCTAGTAAGCATTGAGAAGTCGAAGGTTTGCGATGCTAAATCTCCACCCGACTGCCTAGATTGGTCGGATGAGAAAAATTGTAGCACCAAAAGTCATTTCTATTGTGTTGGTGGTTCCCCTCTTTTTGTAAGAAGAAATCAAGTGCTTGATGGTGTTAGAGATTGCGCCGATTATTCAGATGAATGCCCATCTGATATTTTTAAAAACAATGCCTTAACTTCTCGGAAGGAACTAATAAAGGATTCGTTCTTAAAAGTGATGGTCTGGATAATGGCGTTCATTGCTATTCTTGGCAACCTAAGTGTGTTTATGATTTCGTGCCAATCTTTAAGGGAAAACTGGAAAAAAGCAAAAAGTGCCCAGGCGTCAGCTGTATCCATAGTGAATAAAATTCTTATACTTAACCTTTCATTAGCCGACTTTCTTATGGGTATTGCTCTCCTCATAATCGCTTCAAAATCATCACAGTATTCTGGTAAATATTGCGTCAAAGATAAATATTGGAGAAGCAGCACAACATGCAATGCAGTCGGTATTCTATCTGTACTATCCTGTGAAGCATCTGTACTAACTCTTGTGTGCCTTACGTCATACAGACTCTACAGTGTTTACTTTCCCATTCACAGCCGTACGTTGAGGAAATGGGTATTGGGATGCTGGATAATTTGCATATGGGCTATATGTATTACGGTCGCACTGATTCCTCTATCAGATTACTTATCTAGGGAGATGGTAAACTCAATTCTAATACAACCAAACGCTTATCTGAAGCAAGAAATTGTTAAATTTACCGATTTGTTAGCGTTTACACAACGAATTGCAGGGTTGCAGAGAAACGGATCTTTCCATGCTACACATAACTTAAATACATGGATGTCTTTGGAGCAATATGTAAACGAGAAATTCCCAGATTACGCACCGAAAAGATTGGGATACTTTGGTTACTATAGTGCAAGCGCCGTATGCCTTCCAAGATATTTTAAGCTGAATACAGATGTCACGAATCTAAAACTGCTTTCTCCGGTCGTGATTTCCTTTAATTTCTGTGCCCTTATATACATTTGTGCAGCATACATTGCCATTTACAAACGTACCTCTGCCAGCAGAAAATCTATGGAACAACGACAAACTGAGCAACATCAAAAGAACGCTAAATTAATGCAACGGAAAATCTCAATTCTTATTTTGACAGACCTTGCGTGTTGGTTACCAGTGTGTGTAATGACGTTTATCAGTTTGACAAGCCCTGGATTGCCTAGCATGGTCTATGCCGTATCAGCCATAATTCTTCTCCCAATCAACAGTTCATTAAACCCGCTTATTTACACTGACGCACTGACCAAACTGTACAACGGAGGGCGCCAACTAACATCGTTTGTTCGATTACAATATACCTCTAATCAGACAAATACCGACACGAGTGGTATAGACACGTAGTTGTGGTATAACTCTGCCGGTAACAACACAATTTCTATCTATTTGATATAATTCTGCCGGTAAAAGAAAAAAAAATGTTGTTTAGCTTTTGCAAAATATTCAGGTTGAAAAAATTAAGTTGAATTTTTGTTGGGAAACATTCTTGTATATTTAAGTGGTTTGCATGTTCTTTCAATGCATATCAAGTTAATAACCCCATTCTTTGAAAAATCGTGTACACATTTTCAATCAAAATATTATGATTGAAAAACTATAAGTATTACTGTAAAATTATCGCGAATTTGTACAAGCATATATACAAATTTTAATTGTGGTACTATTTACTTGGACACCTTTATACAGTTTTAATCCGCTTCCTAAAATCCGTCACGTTCGATTTGTCGCTAATCTGACTGAATCTCGCCACAATACAATCCACAAAATAAAGTAAGATTTAGTCAGTTTGATCGACCTGACTATGCAGTCTCTTAATAAATGGATAACGTTGTAGCTCGTATATAAGAAATTATTTGAGGTATATTCTTGATAACATGTATTTACTACTGTGAAGCCACAAAACTTTGTTTCGCACTGTGCTTGCTCATGCATAAAACTCGGCGAATATGGAGTTTCAGCTCTTTATATGCTTATGGGCCCTTTTCTCGTACAAATGTTTGAACTTTAAAATGTAAACCCACGTAGGCCTTGTAATCACATAATGCAGAGTTTTAACTCTTAAATAACAGTCGCTCGCAGGCCTTATTATCAAAAAATTCTCTGTGGTGCTATAGTTGGTATGTTGGCACAATTTAATTGTGGTACTGGTCGATGGATAAGCTTAAAATGGAATTGGACTAAATGTGTAACTCATCGCGCACATTGTCCATATAACTCCAGGGATCCAATATAAAAAGGCTTTCTGTCAGGTAACATTTGAATAGCCTTGTTGCAAATATGACTGCGAGCAACTGTTGTCTTGTCGTAGAATAGTGCCTTTCGGATTTTGTTTGAGTTCTGCTGCCATAAGCCACCACATTGTCCTTGCCATCTTTCCGACCGGTTAGTCTATTGGTTTAGTACGATGCCTTTTAATCGAAAGGTTGCAGATTCAAAACTGGTCGCTCACTAGACGGTTGTGTCCTTTGGCAAGGCACTTAACAGAAATTGCCTGAACCCAGTGGATTATTGGGTTCTACCAAATATAACGAACGTGTCTAGCATACGCAACACATTACAATAGCTCCGGTAACCCGACGGTGGGCGCGAGGTGACCTGACAATTGCCCGTGTTAACCCCCTTGGTTTTCCCAATCACGGGACAAAACATTTTTTAGTGCCGGCCTTTTTCTTCCGGCAAACTTTGGCGGATCACAATTTATACCACTATCCTATGAGATGATATGCCCCCAAAACGCCATCTTCTTTTCAGAGAGATTACATTTCGACGGTTTAAGAGGCGTTCAAACAATTATTTTTCCTGTCTCTGAAATGCAAACTGACCTTATAAAAATAAAAAAGGGCTGTCACTCAAATACTGCCACAGGAATTCTTTTAATTTTCATTATTTAAAATTGAAACTTAGATCTGGAAACTAAACCCAAAACCCTCCAAAGTTTTACTTAAAAATTTAGAGCTGGTACCTCTCCGTACACCGGAAACTTTTTCACAACAAAACAGCTAGGAGCTGGTCAATCAACACCTTTACATCAATCACAAAGCACGGCTCCTCTATAATTTTACAGCTGAACGAGAACACTGGCGCAAAGGCTAGCACTTTCTGCTTCAACCGTAACATTGGGGAATCACCACCATTGTTACTCAACAAAACACTCATTTAAATTTAAACCATGACTAAGAGATGGCAACATGTCATTTCCGGCCGCGCATAAAAGTCTATTAATTGGTTAAAGGCCATCTCAAGTGTTAGCCCCGCTTTCTCTATGAAAAAAAAACACGTCATCTAAACGTTGATAATGCCCTTTAAAATAAACAATTATGTTATCCGAATATGTTAATATCCCATTCCATTTTGACCCATTGAGCACTAATGCGCATTAGATTTTCGAATGGAGCAGCAGTATTCTAAAGCCACAATGACATGACATTATATTTGAGAATGCGGTCATAACTTGCAAAGCCGTGTTTTCCCTAATCCATTATTCATTGGGATTTGCCAATTTAAATCAAGGGTTAAATAAGAATATTGACCAAGACATCTCATCCAAACTATCGTCAATTCGTGGTATGGGGTAGGGGTAGCTATTCTTTTCGACACCTCACTGAGGCGCCTATAATCAATGCAAATCATCGGCTCCTGTATTCTTGAGAAACAGTGGACAATAGGTGACGTAGATACCCGAATCAAGTTTAGTGAAAAGCCTTATGTCGTGTGTATTGGCATATCGGTTCGTCGTTTCCGGTATCGATAAGATGCTTCATGAAATTTGTTTGTCCAACGTCAAATGACAAAGTTGAGAAAGCCCGCTCGTGCTTTCGTTTATGTTACGAAGATGTCAATGTTATACACAGCTTCACAATATACCTCTGTTATCTTATAGATAAATTATATATTTTGGATCGAAGTCGACTCTGTCAAGTTGGAGTGCTGGATTTTAGGTTCACTTTAGGCTACACAAGCCTATGGTAAGAAGTTAGAAAAATTCTTTCATATGAAGACTAGTGTCATTAAATCGACACACACACCACTCGACATGGAAATGGTCTTATCCGTAAAATTCGCAACCTTTATAGGTACTCGGCCTGCCTCACCGTTCCCTGGTATTAAACCATGTTTTTTTTACCCAAATGCCTCTCATCGTTAACAAACACCGGAAAATTAGGTACACTATCTTTACCCGGGTGGTTTTCCAACGTGCAGTTTACTATCAACTCAGTAACAGCTGGGACTTGTACAGATGCGGGAAAGATTTTACTCGGGAAATAATCAAGCTTTCCCTCACACACCGTGAAGTTACCTTAGCTTTTGTAATGTGTTGTACAATGTACGTGCTTAAAATACGTATCTTGTTTTAGTGGAACCTATAAATCAACTGGGTGCAGGCGATGCGGCTGGTTTAAGTTCCATAACATTTCGGCTGAGGATATAAATGTTTTTTTATCTCGATGATATTAATAATCTTCAAATACTCCGTTATTCAATTTAAAAAAATACCATAACAGATTCAACACAACACAATATAAAAACCTTGGAAGTGATTTACACTTCTTGCAAATAGTAAAAATAGTTTTTTTCGATTAGGTCGTTTTGTAACGTACTTCATATTTGCAACTGAAATAATATGCACGATTTACTATAAGTAGTGACTAATTTACTCGTGTAACTTGATATATTTAACGAATGTGTTTTTTTGTGTCAGGTGGGTGCAGTAGTGCATTTTTGCTGATGCAATCATTTGTCTGAGGCAAATTATTATTAATATTAAAAAAGAAGATTACTTTGTAAACAGCCCCGTCAAGTTTCCCTAGGCCGTCAATGTAGATAAGGGGGTTTAATGAACTGTGGATCGGCAAAAAAATTATTGCTAATGCGGCATAAACCAAATCGGGCAATCCATATCTTCCCAAACTGATGAACGTCATTATACACATATGTAACCAGCATGTAAGGTCTGTTAGAAAAAAAATGAAATTTTTCTTTGCATCTATTTGGCATTCTTCGGATGTTGTTAGTTATGTCACTGCTCTGTGGATTCTCCACTGACAGAGGTACGCTTGTAAATTGCAAGGTATGCCACAAATGTTCAACAGAGCGAGAAACTTAAAGAAAATCACGACCGGAGAGAGCGAGTTAGACTACATCTGTGTTTAATTTAAAATATCTCGGAATGCATACGGCGCTTGCACTATAGTAACCAAAGTATTCCAATCTCTTCGGTGCGTAATCTGGGAAAGACATCCATGTAAGTTATGTGTTGCATTGAAAGATACGTTTCTCTGCAACCCTGCAATTCGTTGAGTAAACGCTAACAATTTCTTGATTAAGATACGAGTTTGGTTGAATCAGGATTGAGCTGACCATGCCTCTAGATAAGTCATCCGATACAGGAATCAGTGCGAGAGGAATAAGTAAGAAATTTATTTCAAGTAAAACTTTACTTATTTATCGACAAATAAGGCTACAAGTGGTTCAATAATATTCCTAACTTTTAGGTTATTTGTGTAGAGGGAAGAAGATTGACTAGATTTTATAGCACATTGGACTTAGTGTAATTAAAGGTACAGTATATAATCACAAACTCTTGTCCTGTTTGTGCAATTTGCTTGTGGACTGCACTTATCCTCCATATTTCTACATTCAGTGCGACCGTAATTATTAAACCCTATTATTTCTGGTTCCAGAAACAAATAACATAAATCAAGTGCAAGTTATAAAAGATGTGATTAGAAAACTTGAGTGCAGAAATATATAGCATACAGTCAAGTAGAGTTTTACAAATACTAATGGTTGACACTCTCTAGTTCTATAAAAAAAATGCATTAAAAACAATCGACGTCATCAGTTTTGCTGGAATGTGCTATGTAAAATCCGCATTTGTAATGCAAATCAAATCGTGCTGTAAGTCATCTGTAAGAAGTGACATAAACGGAAGCAGATGCCTCCACTGCAGTTAGTTTCTATGTTATTGACATTGTATCATTTATGTTTTTGTGAAAGTACTTAGAATATATGAGCAAGATAGAAGTTGATCCACTATGCTATACTGTAACAAGTTTATTATTTACATTTTGGTTATAATAGGTGAAAAACTTCATTTTGGTGAGTAGGCCAGATGACAAATTAAATTTTGGTTTTTCTTTAGTTTTTTTTCTATAATACACAGAATTAAATTTCTTACATATAGGTGGAACATTGAACATGCAAAATATGATGAAAACATGCAGAGTTGAAGATGGTTATTTCAACTGTGGTAACGGGAGATGTATATCAAGAATTCTTGTAGGTGATATAAGTAACGATTGTGGCGGACACGAAGATGAGTTCTATGAATTAGGTATGTATAGGATAGTCTTATCAAGACGGGTTTGGGAAAGGACAAGGGGCGTTATAACGCGGGCAAGTTAAGTTAGCTTGTTTCCAGCGTCGGGTTACCTGATATTATAGTATGGTAAACATAAGACAATGCAATCGTCTTGGTTTAATTCATTAAATCTCTCGGGACCACGTGTGCTAAGTGCCTCACCCAACAATGGAAAAAATAAATTTATTTGGAGGTTTAAACATCAGAAATAACATTTATTAACATTTCTGTGATACGAATACAATTCGAATGATCCTAATTTTAATAATGAATGTATTCGTATGGGCAATTCCGGTGAAGTCAAGGCACATTTTGATTTTACTCTTATTTATTTTCTTTTTTGTTTTCTGCCTAACGCTCGTGACAGGCATAGTAATTCCAAGATCATTGAGTAGAACGGGTTATCCAATCAGGTTAAAACTTTTAGTAATTTCAACTGACATGAAAGGCCCATTTACTCCGAATATTCAAGGTTAAATATGTTTAACATGAAACAAAACAACACACAATTTTAATAAAATAATCCACTTACCTTAAGAAATTCCCAAAAATATTTACAAACAATGATAAATACACTTTAGTTGAGTTATAAAGAAGTTTAAACTTAATCAAATTGATAGACAATTTAAATACGAACAAAAAATATGCCTACGCCCCATACTCATATTTAATCGTTTTCTCGGAAATCCCCAGAAATTTATTCTAACAAAAAATGATAATTAGTTACATTTACGCCTTATATAAAAAGAATGGAAGTGTCCAATTAACTTGAATCTTGTAGGGGTGTTGAGTAATATGCTTTAAAAACGTAGTGGCAAATTATGAGAAATTGCGCCAGGGAAATTACCGACGAAACGAACGGATTTACCGACGAGCCCAGAGAAAATTGTTGGCGAATAATTATTTTTGGACAGTCGATATTTCTAGACTGTTTGTGAACTGGTAAACTAGGAAAAAGACAAACGGACTTAATATTCCTTATGTTAGCACGGGAAATCCATTAAAATATAAATTACATTACATGTAATACACTATAATGACGAATATAAATAAGCTAAATACTTAAAACCAACAAATATTGATAGTGAATTTAAATACAAACAAAATAGTTTCAAATAACCCATACCCAGCATGAAACGTTTTTCGGGAAATCTCCCAACACTCAACCGCACTTAAACCAATAATCAGATTCGCATTATAATAACAGAAACTAAATAAACTAATGAGTGGAACTTTTGAAAGTATTACTTTATATGTATTAGATATGAAGTTGCAAATTTTGGGTGAATCATACAAGGAAAACTCCCGCCAGTCACGAGAATATAAGCACGGCGTCGTTATTTCGCAGGTTCGGTATTTTTGTTGCAGAGATTCTTTGTTTTCTGATATCTTGAAACTGGAAAGGACAATGAACTTCAATTTTTCAGAAAAAAATGGCAAAAGTATAAAACAAAACTGTAATATACATTTTTAATCAGTTTTCTCCAAAAAGGCCCCAATATTACAAAAAATCCAATATAATACATTTTTACCACGTTTATAAAAAAAACAGCTGATTACTAAAAATCGGCATTACGTGATAGGGCATTTTAATACGAAAAAATATGGAGAAATTCTCGTAAACTCAATCACTCGCAGAGATGAAGGTGGGAATTCTATCGAATGAAATTTCCAGTGTTAGCTATTTTGTAATGAACATGCCGTAGTATATTTATTTAAACCTATTTTAAATACGTCGTTAATCTTCTTATGCGCAATGTAAAACGAACAAAGGTGTTGAACATTTTAGAGATTTTAGCATTTTCTTTGTTTTTATTGCTGTTGTTTTTTGTATTCCAACGTGAATACTTCGCTGGGAAAACATGGATAACAAGTTTGGATTGCTGCTCGAAAACCCATTAGTTTATGTAAAGAAAACGCCCTTTTGTTTTAACTTGAAAACAATGTTAAACCCTAACTCTATTATTTTATGTAGTCAATAACAGCCACAACGTACAAGTATAGTGATACCAGGGGCCAGACCATCGACAACTAATATTTTTATTACAGCTTTCCTTTTTCGGCAATTGCTTCAGCTATCTTTAAGCTCAGTTTTGGAACTACTTCAGTGTCCTTCTTGTAACCATAAAATGCTTCTTGCTGTTTGCTTAAAATCTTTTATTAACCCGTGATTGATCCACAATGCTATGGTAGCCAGGACAGTGTTTTGTACAATAGTGTCGCTTGATATTGTACACCTTTATTAATGCTATAGTGCTTTGGCAAATCAGGCAAACTACATCTTGATTGTGTTGCACAATGAATTATTTTACACGCCAATCCTTTTCTTACTGGTAGACATTTTCAGCTTTTTCCTATAACAACAGGCACCCTATTTTCTAATAAAAAAAAACACCGGGAAACACCGCCCTGATCAAATTTACGTCTGACCTGAGTATTATTGTTTGATCAGGTCGGGAAAGTTGTTTGCGTTTTGACTTTACCTTAACTTCCATTGTACTTTTAAACTTTAAACGCTGTAATCAAACTGATATAACAAGCAATTGAAAGTGGTTTTCGCGTGTCGTTGCTAGCAGGAATTTCTATGCAAAATACATTATTGTCATGTTAATCATGCTTTTGGTGTTCTAGTCTGGTGTCACGTCGTCGCGCTGCACTGACACTAAAACGACCGTTTCGTCCTTGAATTTTTTTGCAACAAACTGTGCACTTGACTGGTGCAATGTGTCGAATGACCTGGGGTGAATTTCTATCGGGAAATGCACATTTTGAAGAATTTGTTCGTATGTTTCCAAAAACATCGTTTTAATCTTTTCTTTGAAATTGTTGGTCTTTTTCTTGTTTCCATACAACCACAGCAATAACAAACGCGCGCGAGTTACTTTTGATTCATC
>CH002142.1:1291446-1321403 GCA_000149265.1 Ciona savignyi | reverse complement strand
AGTTCTATGAGAACGTGATGATTCCAACACTTTACACAACCCACTAGGGAGACTTCCCTCCCACAAACCACCCAACAACACACATTCCTACCATATCAATAGACATCTTCCGCAGGCTCTGCCACTGCTTCTGCGTGAAGTGTTCGAACATGTCGCAGTGGTTCTGCTGCATCAGTTTGAACCCCACGGCCAAATGATGGTTTTCCAACACCGAGGCATCGTTGTACATAATTGCGAGCTCCGTGCCTGAATCATAGTTTGGTTTGTTAATACTAATTCCGACGGTGATCTCACAAGTTTTATTCATTTTTTTTTGTTAAATAATGGCAAACAAATGAAATCACGGCACAAGAACAGAAAAAGACGGAAAAAACTGATAGGAACATTGTGTTAACCAGTATTGTAATTCCTATTATTATTACTAAACACAAGAGGGTAGGCAGATTGGGGTGTTTAACTCTTGCTGAATTCCCTACAATCTATTTTTAATTTTATTTTGTATTTCTGTTAACTCTGGCTAGGTGTATTACTGTGCATCTGAGCAATCCACTTTACGTTGCTCTAATCCGTATTAAATAATTATTCAAATTAAAAGTCATGTCTGATTTTCCATACACTGTTATATCTCCAGCAAAATCAGTGCATGCTTATGTACCTAACTATGATTGTGCATCAGTTGGCTAACCTATTTTTTGTCAGTTCAAGTTAATCACTAAAAAATGAAGAAAAAATGAACTGATTTATGTGTAAACCAAACAAAAAAAGCAATCACTACTATAAAAATTCTACTAAAACATTTAAAGTGATTTTTAAATTTTTAAGATTTTAGTAAAACATAATTTTGAACTAACAAAACAATGACCGGGAAATTTTTAACTGGTGAACCAATTTTTTATCTGATAACCATTATCAAAACGTGACTATATGCAACAACCTAAACTGAACTAGTCAACCTGAACAAGTGATTAAGTACTGAACCATTATAATGGTATCCAATTATCTTTTACTAAGTCAGCAAATTTTAAACACCAAAACTCTGTATTATCCACCCATTATTGCAGACCTACTTTAAAAAAAAAAGATTTATTACTATATGCTGAGAGTTTAAACAGTTTCATTCATTTGACAATCATGAATATTACAACCAGCTGAGTACAATTGTAGTACATGGCTGTGTGCCACTGTGGCTAGATAGACTAAGAGCTACACTTCAGGGAATTCATGTTTGCGGCTGACAGCAGAACATGAGGTCGTTCATTATCAATTAAGCTCCACAAAGGCTGATGCTGACTTGTCGCACTGGAAGTGATTGTACCAGCGGATGTGAAGCGATTGAAATAATATTACTGAGTGGTAACCCGTTATACTCCAGGTGTGGATGTCTCTCATTCAACAGAGTTTAAATAATAGATTTATTGAAGAATAAATAAATTAATCGAGAATTCAAAACTAAAATACACTTAAAGAGCAGACAAAAAACATTTTTCTTTCCAATTTGCATCAACAATGTTGCATATTTCATAAAATAATTGTAATTCTTGAATTTAATTAGTATAACTATTTCCAAATAATGAAAAATGTTATCACTTTTTTTTAATTTTGAATAATAATTACTTTAATAAAACTCAATTAATTTGGAATTCATAGAATTTTTAATTTGGAATTCATAGAATTTAAAAAATAATGCCGAGTCATTTCCTAATTAAATCGAATTCAAATCTTGATTCTGTGGGCATGCCTAATTTCAGGAATTATTATACACCTGAACTATAAAGAGAAGGAAGAAATGTTTTGTATTTTTAACATGTTGGAATTTCTACCATCAATGTTGGCACCACATTGTGTTATAAATAAAAATAAACATAGATTTCCCATAAAATACTGAGTTCCAAATTAGTAAAGAATAAGTTGTTTAAGTAACATTATCTTTTTTTATTTACTTAAAATTATGTTCAGTTACTATTTTTGTGGCTTAAAAAACAGAAAATCTTGCTTATAAAGTAATAACAAGCCATTTTTATATAAAAAAAGAAAGACTAAATAGAAATACTTATTTAAGAAATAATAACTTGGCTATGTGGAAGAATTTTAGGTGACAGAAAAAATATCTGTGGCAAAGTATTCCGGAATAGACTCACTGTTGGAGCAGTGATACTGGTTGCTGAGACCAGGATGATCCACGTCATGCATAGCACTCGCAATCAGCGCTGATAATATCTCCAAGTCGGTGAACACACTCTGCGATATCATTGCATTTAAGAGACCAACGAATGATATTTACATTACTATATAATGAGATTAAAATATTTAAAAATGGAGCTTATTCGTAGTAAAATGGAATAAATGGTGTAAAAAAGGTATAAAACTGAAAATATAAAAATACAGAAATTATACTAATCCCAAACCCAAACGCCCGCTTACTATAAAACTTCAGGAATAAAAAAACTGGTAATCACCAACCCCATCCTAATAATATTGCAAACTAAGCAGCCAGAATAGCAGTATGGTTGCATGGCAAAAATATGCACCAACAAACGCTTTTAACCCAATCTAGATGAATCATAGGCAATAAAACTAACATTTCCTGATTAATACATTTGCCTAATGGTAACATGGCTGAAAAAAAAGCTTAATGGTAACAGAAGTTTGGTGAAACAAACTCCACTTACATCGAGAGCAGCTGATGAAAGGAGAACGTGAACGGATTGCACGACATCTGCTGCATGGAGGCTATTGTGGTACGGAACCTCCCGATAATGATCTTCCAGCGTCATCATGTACGTGAGGAATTTCACCGGGGAGAGTTTGAACTTGACGAACATGTCTCGTTTCTGGGGGGTTAGGGGAGGAAAATATTAAAAACAAAGTAAATATGTAGCTGTTTACACACTACTGTGCCACAAGACAATGCTAGGTGTGCCGCGGGAAAATATTACTATTATTTTTAAACACAGTATTTACCAAATAATAAGGATTTTAATTTTACTAATTTGAATATAATAAATGCATAAATGTAAACATGTATATGGTGTAGAAGATCGCTTGTTCACACTTAAAAAGTTGGGTATAGAAGCTATCACAGAAAGGAGTGTAGTAGTGTTAAAGCACAAGATTCAAAATGTTTAAATATTGATGCCAGCAGTTAGCGCCAGATGTTCGAGTTTCAACAACCACCCAACACTTTAGCGGGAAAACAAGGCATTTAAGTTCAGTGCGGTAACTTTAACCCTCCCAATTTAAATTCTTTGAGTGGAATTATTGATATTTTTTAAAGCATGCTTCTTATGGGCCGAAGTGGTCAACAATTACCTGCATCATCACATGACAAAATGAGTCAAAGACAAAAAGAACAAATATAAATAACAGAACATTTACAAAATTTGATTAAAATATAAATATTTAAAAAGTCATGGAAACATGACAAAAAATCGGCCTTTCAGCATCGATTGGCTGCTCTTGTTGGTAGGACAATGATATTAAAATAGATATCGGTAAATATGGTTATTACCTTGCATATTGTGTACATCACACTTGTCAGTGGTCGATTATTGCTGATGTCAGCAATTTTAAACAAATCGATTCCTCCCCACATATCAATCCCTTCCAGTTCCTGGATGAATTACAGAACAATGAAAATTATGACCTCATACTTAGATTAGAACATTTATTTACAACATAAAGCTGTTGTTAAAACTTATATGATGTATAATTAGTAATAAAAAAAAAATTACCAAAGAGATTTAGTTTTATAACCTAAAATTGTTTAAAATGCAGTTTAGATTACAAGTTGGTTTAAAGACACAAGAATCTGTAAAATTTTGGTGCCAGAGCAGTGCCAGATATATGAGTTATATTATTGTATATTTTAGTTCTTTTAAACCCTTTTAAACAAACACTTTTAACACACACAAGAAGACTTTATTGATGGACAAAAATTAAATATTAACATGTAATAACATAAACATCTTAAAATCACGTTCCATATCAAAATAAAACCTTCCAAAGCACGTCACCTTCGCCAGTGCGTCTTCATTGCCAATGACAACTCCGAACTTTGGTAGTTTGTGCCATTTTGATATGGTGTCTCTATGTCGGTTACAGTGTTTTATTCCTGCATAAAAATCAACAGTTACACATGGGGACTGACATGATTGTAATGTTAGATGGTTTGTCAACTAATTATTATGGCAAGGATATATTGTTATTTTGTTGAGTTTTCAAACAATAGTGATGCATCCAGAAGGAAACATTAATCTGTAATGGTTGTTATTTATCGTTGGTCGTTAACAAAGTAGATGATTATTGAACAGAAACTTCTCCACAGAAGCATTGAACCACTAGGTGGCAGGAGTGGCATGTCACCCCTGTATAATAATGTGAGGTGGCAGTATACAACTATACTTATCACTCGAACTATTTCGGTTCATGATAGTAATGGCAGCAGAATGGATATGCAGAACCAAAAGTTTAGCTTAGCGAGGTTACTGATCCAGCTATCGTTGGACTTACGTTAAACCGGTTGTAATTGATTAATTCCAAAGCTGCCACTCTATTTTTCTATTACAAAGATAAAAATTTAAAGTCTTCTGTCACATACAACTAACTGAACAATAGAAAGAGGAAGTCATATAACAAAGCGCAGATGTAACCTATCCATTTGGTCAACGTGTATTGGTTGTTGGAAAGTCCACTGACACGCGTATGAGTGTGACACACAGAGTTATTAATGAGATCACTCACACTTTTCAACCCCACAAGCTGCATTAGTTACTCATGCATCCTCACCAGTTACGTTTCCCATGATTTTCCCGGTCGGGTTCAAATGTGATTTATTGAAGCTTTTGCTCATGAGGCCACAGTTGGGGGAGGCAGGTCGTTTCTCTTTATCCTCGCTGGGATCGTGGCTCGGTGACATCACCTCATTCTGGTTGTCTGTGGATTAACACAAACAAGGACTTAGCTCATGGTAAAAGGGGTTATTTGGAGTGGAATTATCAACTACAGAATTAAAATATTAAACATAAAATTAAAATATTAAAGTAACGTAGATTGTCTGTGTGTGGATTAAAAAAGGGTATTATGCACAGAATTATCAACTCTAGGTATTTCTAAGTGGCTAGTAAGATTAAGGTCAAGGTTTAGTAATGCACTACTTTGTCAAATTCAACTTTGTTGCACATTAGCAAAACTTGACAAAAGTGCAAATTGCAAACTAAACCATTAGGGACAACTCAATAAATGTGATTTTATCAGGCAGTTTATAATTGTCCTACAAGAATAAACAGACAGCAGAATTTGCGCCACTTCGCCCCTATTACCACCTTATAATCACATACGAATGACGTCAATCGGTGAGCAGCGTCCTATGTAATTCGGGGAAAACTTAAGTCGACCCTCTGACCTCTACACCGTGGTTGTTTTAATCAAAACTATCGCTTGAGCTGTCATAATGGTAGAATGGACTGTATTGTTAGAATTATGATTTCAATTAAACTATATCTACAAGATGTATTTCAGCTAAACTGTCCAAATAACTTCACCTAAAAACTTTAATCAAATTGTAGATTTAAATGTCATGACATTTTAGCAAGGAATATGTTTTAAAACAGAGAAATCATAAAATACATTACATGCAACTAATAAAAGACACTTAATATAAAAAACAATTGATTTAATATGCCATTATACTATATGGTAATTAAGATGCCTAACAAATGCATTTAGTAGAAGCATTGGTTCTAATTGGCAGCTACTGTTGTTGTTATAAAGTGATAATGGAATAAAGAACCAGGAATGTTTTAACTGATTAGATGGGATTATGTTGTCGTTAATCATTTTTAAGTGCAATTTTGAGCTCAAAATGATTGATGAACTAATATCGTTGTGTGGCCACATTTACCAATTTATGGTTACGGTATAAATTTTAAAAAAAATGAGGTTAACCAAATACAAATGTTACAGTGATAGTGTTTTACTACCACACTCACAATACATGATCACAGTTTTCATGATTAACAGACCTATTATTACACCATTAATACTACCTTTGTCAATGAAATTAAACTTAGTTGAAATCATGGTTTAAACCCGATAATTTAATCAACCTCATACATACACTGGAATCACCATGCACTATTGAAATGATCAGAAGGTTGGTTATTTCACATAATATTGATTTGGAATCCATAGGAAGTGTTTATCATATTTCGGGATTAATATTAAGAAGATGTATAGATGCATTTCGGGGAGATGGCATATGTATTTTTATCATATTTACAGATTAATTTTAATTGCTTTCAAAAAAGCAATGCATTTCTCTTTTAATCTAAATATCGTACAAACAGAGCTTTACAGTAACAATTAATCAATAAAGAAAAAGGCATTTTATTAAAAAGGAATTTAGTTTCGCTTGAGACGGTTATATCATTCATGGTGCTTACCCATATATGTGGATGAAATGAACTCAGAAACTTGATTGCCAGACTTGCTCATTCCAGAAAGTTGATTCAGCTCTTTGTTCAACATTCTTTTGAACTGGTTGTTACAATAAGAGGTCGTTATTATCGAAATTTGAACATAATAGTAAAAACTTGGGACACGTATTGCTGATATTCATGTTTACCGGGCAATATTTTTAATGTTGTTGATATAAATACTTCACAGAAAAAAGGAATAAATAACATTACATATAATTGAAGTATTGCTCTTTGTCGATTTGTAAAGCTTTCTAAGACAAAGTCAAAGTTTAAATGTACCGGTATTCTGGAGCATTTAAACTCAACTGGTAGAGTTGTCTTTTACATAATGAGTAAAGAGCAATTTATTTTGTGTATTCCGTATCTTATGTAATTTCAACAATTTAATTCAAAATCGACAAATTTTGCACCTGTTTTTATATTTTTTCATTGCATTTCATTTTAAATAAATTAATTTTCCATTTTACTATTTGCAGTTCCTTTATTTTAATTTAACTATGTTTTATAGTAGGAGCTTTTACAATAAATTCCTAATAAATTAGTACAGCACGCTATAAACACTGTTACGTTTTTGTTCTAGTTAACCACTTTAATTGTGTCAATCAAATACTGAAGTGGAATAGATAATATGGAGATATATTGTAAACCACTTGAATCTGTGGTTGTTCAACTTAACAATAGAACCACCAGAGCAATGTAGAACATATAGATTAAAGAACTTCCCACCATAACTGTGTCCCAGGGGCAAATTGACATTTTACACTACAAAACACACTCATGAAAGGCCGTTTACTCAAAATACAAAACACTCTTTGTGTTAACTTTTTAAACTTAATTAATTTAAACGAAAACATGGTATTAATCTAAGCATAATTAGTGTGTTGGATGCAACATCACTATTACAATCATTAACTACTTTTTTCATGTAAACTAATCAACCAAGGTATCACAGAAAAGAAAACAACAAGATTTCCGAAATGCCCCAAGATACACATTTATAAAATTGTCTAAAATACTTGTGGTACATTTGGGCATATTAGTAGCTGCCTTTCAACATTCCATTTTAAGCTTGTAATGTGTGTGCTAGGTAAAACTGCATTGCTTTCTTTAACTTTTATATTGTTCAAGAAAAAAACAAAATGCTATGATGTAAATGGTAACATAATCTATAAATGCTATGGTGATAATACAAGTCACATATATCACTTCCAACCTTATTTGAAGCCATTTCACTGACGGATCTATGGGTTTGCACAGCGTCCAACTGTTCAAGACACCAGTCCAACTCTTCGATTGTGTTTGTGGCTCTTTGTATGAATTCCTCTGTCCCAGGGACCACATTCCCTTGTGCATTGATTGGTATTGTGGGGCTGGAGTTGGTTGACATTTTCCCATGGCCGGTGGGTGACCTATGGGTAAGTAGTTGGGCACTGACATTTAAAACAGAAATTATTCAAAATGTATTAAATGTTTTTATTGCCAGATAGATTTTTGGAAATAAAGGTTGGAGATTAAATGTACGCATAGAATCTTGTTTTGGTGTAAATTGCAACACGATAATGAGTATCAGTACGAAAATGATGGGGTAATAATACAGCTTTCCCGTTAAGGTATGTAAAGTGCTGTAGTGTCTAGTAATCTATTACAAAATCGAAGAATTAAAGCACAAACTCTTGCAACAAGACATAAAACTTAAATGGAGAATTTTTGTAGGTGACTTCTAGCTACTTGTTTTATACGGTATACATCATACACAGCATACATAATTATACAATGTATACATAATTTAAGGTTAAGCTTAAAGTGACTATGACATACTTGTTGGGTGGGTGAATGTTGGTTAGCACGATGAAATCGTTCCGGACACGACGGAGGCTCGCCAAAACCTACCAGCAAAACAACTATGTTATACTATGAACTCTGAATAAACATTTAACATGTGACTAAAGATATAGGGATAGGTCAAATTTGAAAAGAGGTTTCTATACCACACAACGCGTGCACAGCTGAGTGGAGTAGCTAATTCGGCAATAACTGGTTATTTTGGAAATAAGTTTTTTAATGAAAAAGTATATTGGTAGAATATTATATAATATATGTACTTTGAAAATTGAATAATATAGGTACATCTTTATTGCATGGCATTTAATATCTACACATCTGTAGGTTAATAAGTGTGAAAGAGTCAACACACTTTATCATGCTTATCAAGGACAAGGTGTATCATTGTAATGAACAAGCGGTTGGTTGTTCAGTTACAGATTAATCGTCAACAGTGATGAGAAACTAACATTTAAGTGAACACACACATTCGAGTGTCAGTAATTAACAGCATACTGTTGTAAATATAAGATGGAAATTTGATACACAATTATAAAAACTCACTTCTATTTTAAAAATATACATTTTTAATATCAATTTGTCATTCATAAATTAGTTTCCCGATTGATTTAGGAATTTTTTACAACAAATTTGGTTTGCAACAGTCTTTTAAAGCAAACATGATATCCGAAATGCCATATTATCCACACCATATGGCATAATAATATTGCTGGAATGTTCTTTGCCAAGCACACAAAACAAATAGTATGTAGGCAGAATAAAGTGTCAATATGGTTGGTCACATAGCATAGTTGGTCCAAATAAATTGAGCAAATGGTATGATATATTTAAGGAACTTGACAGCACAAGGCGCAACACAATAAATTATTCATTCAACTTTACTTTCTAAAGATGATTGGCCAAAATAAATGCTTTCAATCAATGAAATAGATATTTTTAAAACCAGGTGTCACACACAAAGATTACCAAAATAACAAAGCATCTTAAAATACAATTGCCTTTATAGTGATTTTGCGGTACTGGTAGCCTACTAGGGAGTTCATAGTGAAAGATATTTACTGTGCACAGTTTCTATTCTTTCACAAAAGTTACAGGAATTTTAAGAATTTTAATGCCAATACTATTACATTATACATTAAAATTACATTTTTTAAATCAAAATAAAAAATTACATTAAATTTATTGTATTATCCAATTAAACAACCATGTTACTTTTATTAGTATCTTTTCTGGCATTTAATAAAACTAAGAATTTGAATATTTAATTTTTTATAAAATAGACAAACCTGAGCAAAAGGTGTTACAATCAAGTCTTCCACCCCATGCCTGCACAAATAGTGATATCAATAATTCAAAACTAAGCTTATATTTGCATACAGTACTCTTTATAATTATAATACTGGCACAGGAAAATATAGCTTGACGTAAAGATTGAACAAATGATACATATATGTGAATGTTAATTATGCCTGTAATGGTATCATCATCATCAATAGTTACATTTTTATAAGTGGTCAGTGAATACTTAAACTTTGTCCATGGGGAATATAATAAATATACTCCTACACACAGACATCAATACACATCTACCTTATTTCAGTCATATTAAGTGAAAAACATCGAACATGATAATAAACACACATTTTTAAACATCTTTTAGAGAAAACACACCTAAAAAGTAAACTTAGATTGCATCAGAATATAAACTTACGCATCACTAACAACCGATGAATTTCTTGACCCAATCTTAGGAGAAGACTGATCGAACTCATTGTCGCTTCTATAGAGGAATGATTCTCTTCTTTTGGCAGGAGCGAGTGATGCAGAATGAAGTATCATCCCTGGAGATGCCTGTGGATCGGTGGGGCTTCTCGAGGATGCTATCCCGTTCTCCACATCAAAACTATGGGAGGATGATTATAAGATATGAACCACAAAATGTCATATATTGGTAAAGTAATATATTGGTAACAAACTTGAAGAGTTACAAACCCTTCATCACGTAGGTAATAATATACCAGTACCAGATATAATTTAGCATAATTTACATAGTTTTTATAAAATATTGCTACATTTTTCACTCAAAAGTTTAAAACTTTTCAGAATATAGACAAAAAAGTACAATGCTATAAGTACTTGCCTCATGTGTAAAGGCAACAGTAAAACAAAACATACCAATAAACTAGGCCTAACTACCATAAAAAGTCAAATAAGAAAAAAATGATATTGTTAAATTTAAAACCACATTCAAAAATAGGTGGGGGCAGAAACAAACCTAAATTTAGGAATTCGAATATTGGGCAGTGATGCCCGGCAACTGTGTGATCGAAGTTTAATATAGCGCTGGTAATTACTGTTAACCGATTCAGGGTTACTTAGTCTTGCTCTTAGTGGGAGAACTTTATCACGTCGCTCATGTGGCTCTGGGCCAGATGAACTATGTCCAGGACTCGCCATATATCATAACTACTAGAAGGAGCACACTCTGCTATGTATAAACAATATTAAGCCTGGAGCCTAATCGCAAATAATACTGAGTTGCCTGAAGGATTTAATACTGCCTTCTAAGCTATGTATGGCGTAATAAGGTATCTAAACAATAGACAACTACATCTAAAACTTTTGACCTGCGCTACTGGTGTAAAAGTCAGAACTTAAAATAGGAATTACAATTTTTAAATATTAGATACCGAAATAACTAAAGTAAAATTAAATCCAGAATAGTTTGAAAGATAAAAGTGGATAACACATTCTAGCGGTATAACACTATTTCTTGTTTGGGTATATCGGCCGGTGGTAGTTTGGTTCAACACTACTCCATCATACCGAGCGTACAATGAGCGAATATCGGGCGCGCCATTTTACCCTGGTCCATTCAGACAGAGAACTTAACGTAAACTTTTACCTCCACCGCGACACTCCGGGGCAAAAAACAAAGGCGAAGATTTATTACACAGTGTACAATGCGTAAGCTGCCTGTGCCCTATACGAGTTACTGTAGATGCCACAAACTTCCGTTTTGAGTCAATTCCTGTCCAACGCCAACGCAATTATAAGCTGAGGGAGAGCACGCACGCACACACAAGCACGCGTGCGGGTAAACTCAACAGGCAGCAACGAACACGGTTTACAAGTTGTTTGTTGGTCAAGATAAAAGAGAACACGGAACAGCGTTCTGACTAATTAAACCAAAGGATAGATAAGCTAAGTTCATCAATATACCAGCAATGTCTACCACCTACCATATCGCCTTAAACTCGCACCACAACTTTTTTCTCTCTTAGTAATCGATACCTGAAGGCCCATCTATAATCCTATCAACTTGT
Organism: Ciona savignyi; assembly: GCA_000149265.1. Lineage (NCBI taxonomy): Eukaryota > Metazoa > Chordata > Ascidiacea > Phlebobranchia > Cionidae > Ciona > Ciona savignyi. The sequence continues at coordinate 1,309,759 of CH002142.1, read as the reverse complement.
ATACGTTATTATATATAATTTCTGCAAACGGGGCCTTTATAGGATTTCTGCAATGTTTTTTTTTTCTCAAAATATAGTTTACGTAAAGAATATACATTAAATACAGAATTATTCACTACATAGACACTTAAAACAAACCTATGCAGAAGTGGGTTATTTCTAACACCATTTTCGCTTTCTGTGTCTTCAACCGTAAAGAACATAACAAATTAGTGAGAAGAATTCTAAAAGCTTCAAAAGTTCGAAGGGGCGCAACAAAGACGAAGCTAGCTTGATACTCAACCCTAGAACCAGCAGAACTGACAGCTATAGTTGGTAAAGTGGGTTCACAATATACGCAATCTACAGCTATATGCATGGTTCGGCAGAATTGCTTCTACATCACCGAACGACTGAGGCCTTTGTCGGCAATTTACCAACAGCTCGAAGTACAGTGACGTGCGGGCAGAGATTCGTAGCAGTTTAAACGGAAACTCAGCTGCGTACGCGTGCACAAAGAAACACACTCCTCATCTAATTAAGATCCAATGATGTAGTTTTACTTCAACGAAATTCACTTCACTGAATAGGCTACACTTTACGCATTTAAAAGTTGTCTTAGGGTCACAACAGTAACAAAAGAAAACTGTATATGCCTATTTCCCACCATATGTATATATAGTCCATTTAAGAATGTACGTCAATCAAATACAAATTTTACATATCGACTCGTTTAATAGCACACAGTTTTACCTACCAACAAGCATTGCTTACTTGAATGAAAATATCCTTTTAAGTTTGGCTTTTGGAGTTGGTATGTTATAAACAATATTTAAAGGGCCGGGCCTCATCTTTCGTCGGTACATGCTAATTCAAAACTGCAGTAAAGAAATCTTCGTCGCACAGAAGTCCCATGAAGCAGCAGATTTATTATCACTACACCATGTCTAATAGACCAGTGTTAATTAGGACATTTTTTACAAACTCAACCACACACAGCCCATATCTGCCTTAGTCCAACCCTGCACACAGCCCAGGCAAACTGATATCAACTTGCATGTACCGTTAATAAACCTGACGTTCTACACAACACACATGGGATTTGGAATGAATCAAAATTGGTGAATGTAAAACAAGGACAGTCAATTGGTTGGTTGTATTGATTGATTGATTCTGTTCTCATAACTAAGCCTGCCGCTATATCCGCTTGCCACTTGAATGCAATATGCATCTAATTCAGAACGCAGTAGATCTATTTCTAAAGATGTCCAAAGAAACATAATAAATTGCTTTGTTTTAATCAAACCTCATTGCGTACATCATAACTGCTCTGTCATGACTAACTAAATAAAAAGTAATTTGCCTGAAGTTATGAATCATACAGCATAGTACAAACCAATATAATCCTCGTTTCAGGATAAAATAGAAACACATACAGGAAGTCACGTGGATGATTGAAAGATACCTACAAAAGTTACTAATATTTGTATGAAGATAGCGGGTTGGTTTATTCTTAGGTCACCTGCCGAGCTGCGTTTAAGATTTCTCCTTCGTTAAATTACTTCAGCTGAATGAACGGAATCAATAGCTGGACTGTGCTCTCTCTCTCGCCGACTGACAAACCTCAGGAAAACAACTCCGAGATTCAGGCCTAACCGATGGTGTATAGTGGTTTTATGCTATGATAATGGTAGCAGTCAAGAAGGCTAATACATTCAAGGACAATGATCGAAATTTGAGTCGGTGTCAAATGACGCCAGCAAACGTTTATCTTAAATTGTTGTTATGGGGCCCACGGCGATACCTTGAGATCGGAAAAATCAACACACTACTTTCATGCATACCTACACCGCCCTCGAGAGGTAAACACATCCACGCGCGCTCGCCGCAAGGTGGCGGAATGACAAACACTCACCTGAGACCAAAGTCTTGTTGCGTTAGTTGTTCTTTTGCCATTGCCATGATTTCACTTTCATCGTATGTAAGATAAAGATCGTATCCGAGAGGTGTTCGTACTACGTTTACAGGGATTGGACAAAGTAAGAGAAGACTCTGTATCTCTGTCGACGTTGTATCTAATCCAATTACGTCATGCCGGTGACAACCGATGTTTCTTATCTGGGAATTAGCTACGTCGCTATCCATATACCGAAAGAGGGAGTTGTAAGCGTTGGAATAAAGTCTGTTTTGCCCGGTGGAAATCTCTGGTGTCGAAGCCGACTTTACCATCGATGCCCGTCTATTTTGCATGTGGACTCTCGGTTCTTTGTCTTTTATTGGCTGACTTTGTACAGACGTTCTTTCTGGTCTATCACCGTTATGAATGGAAGTCGGTTTGCCGGTGGTTTCATTCATATTTTGCTCTAAATCAACCGACTCGCCCGGAGAATTCTTCACAGCGGTCGGGGAGGTATTCGAAGTTGGTGACTCGTTTTCGGTACTTTCCCTGATGTTAGCAAGTCTTGCGGTTTCGCTTTCCTTGTTTCTTGATTCCCGTGTCGACGAATAACGATCGAAAGTTCGCTGTCTTTTAGAATAGTTCGAGTACTTGCTGTCCATGTTTGATCCATAGGTTCTGTCACTGTACAAATCTGAACTTGCAGTAATGCTTGACTGACTATTCTTGGCATCGTGACGTTTGTAAAATACGTCATCATCATCGGACGGACCGGATTCCTTTTTATGGCGGGATGCACGTCGAAAGTTGGAAGCACAGCTTAAATCCTGCAACCTCTGGTCCGAGTTGCTTGAAACATCACGCGTGTAACTATCCGCAAGTCTTGTGTTTCGTACGTCCCGTTGAATGCTCTTTTCCTGCTCGCTCAGGCTTCGAAGTCTCGACCTTGCGCTTTCCATAGACTCATGATAAGGTAGCGGCTTCAGCACGGCATTGGTTGACCGCAGAGTTCTGCTTCGTCGCATTTCCACTGAAGCAGTCGGCCGTTGTCGACGAAAATAACTTTCACCCTTTTCTAGCGGCATATTGGTTAGCTTTGACACATATTTCGTCTAGATAAAACCTTTTACGAATTAACTCATATTTCCAATCTAGTTCTAAATCGTCTATACCACGAGATACAGTGGCCATAGAGTTCCATGGTAAAGAACTAACTACTGGTTCAGTTACTGTGGATCACATTTTCTGTCATCACCTTTTTGACAATGCGGCAGCAGCTTAACCGTTCATCTGCTGGTTAGGCCTCCAAACCTACAGTACTATAGCTTCATAATATATTGTATCTGGATCTACGTCTTGTTATACCAAATTACAGACGGAGAAAAACAAGAATTTTAAAAGGATTTCGAATTTTTAAGACGGGATATGTTACACACAATATACGTTTTAGAGCCTGTAGTGAACACTTTTAGTTTTGCTTACCGATATATACAAACGTCCCGGGAAAAACGTTTAATTTTTTAGCATGTCGCAACCAAAACAAGTTCAAAAACCGCTGGTCTGAGACAATTCGACCTGAACGTGTGAATGACGTAAATACGTCCCTGATAAAGTCATTACGACCAGCAGACACATTAAACTTCCAGGGAAAAGACCCCCCGCGATTATTTTATTTTCCTATTAACCGGGCAGTTAAAACGTGTCGCACATCACTAAAAATGCTTCACAACTATTCCTATCTCTACATTGTTAGTGAAACTAGTTTAGGTGACGCATTATACAGCTGCGTAACTAAGCATACATCAATACACCAACCAAAACACCAACATTGGACTTAAGGAGTGGTTAAAAAAGAAGAGTTATTTATGCAACATTCCGAGTGGTGACGTAACACATGGACGTTTTAATAAAACGTTATAGTTAAATTGAGGACACAAAACCAAGGATTTGTTTATATATCATTGGCGTATTATATATACAAGTTACGTGTGGGACCAAACGGTATTTAACACATTTTGACCAGTTCCAGCATCGAATACGCAATGGGCTTGGTAGTAAGACAGTTTGATATCGAATTGTCAACATGAAAACTGCGCTGGCCACACGGCCGTTCTGTATTCGTCATATTTCTAAAACGCGAACATTTCCGCTAATAATCCGCGTCACAAAGCTATTAATAGTCCAAGTTTAGCCGGCTGGTTTGAAATTAACTTACCGTTTTATTCTTCTCTGCTCAACAGATTCAAAACTTTGGATAGGTGTTGTACATTGTTTCCCGTATATCACACGTTTGGTGGGGATAGGTATAGGTCTGGATCCTCCACATGGTTGGCATTGATCACGTTTGCGCATTATCGTTATCTGGTTCGTGCCGTGCCGGATGGAATTTGAAAAAACGTTGGATGGAGTCGCATCGCATTGAGAGGTAAACGAATAGCTCACTTGGTTCTGCTCCGTTTATCACAGTTGAGAAATGTGAATGGTGCTTGCAAGAATGCGACGACTTTGTCTGTTCTCGCATCACCTCTTACACCGTCGAAGAAAAACTTATCAGACTTAAACAAGGTTGGTCTTTTCTGAGAAAAATAACTAATTTTACAAACTGACGCTACATAATACTGGACGTGGTAAACGTAGCCCTTTCGATTTAGACTGAAACCTTAATAGCAGTGTATATAATACACCTTAAACAACTCGTACGTTCATCATGTAGTAAGCTTAGGCCGAATGCCTTTCTTATCTATTACGGTAGATACACAGATCAAGAACTGCAAGGCAAATATAAGGTCAAGTCCGCGGGGACTAGGATTCGACCATTACTTTAGAAGTTTGGTCGAGTTGTTCACCTAGGCGCCACACTTCGCCAAGAAATACCACTCGTTCAATACCCAGAGTCGATTTTAGAATAATGCATAACGGCCTTCACAAATATTGGCTTTGACGCTTTGTATTTAGCGTTTACCTACGTAAGTGGGTATTTAAACAAGAGCCGCTGTGGCCTGGTCAGCAAATCCTATTGTGTTCTTAATCGTACCTTTCTCTGGCACAAGTATTACCATACAATACATTACTGTTTATTGGCAAGTGAAACACTAGTGAACTATAGCTGATATTAAAGTCAAATTAATTCTGGTTTGGTCTTATCTGAATTAGACACTTCGAAATTATCTTTGAAAATAAACAAGATTGACCTTTTTTTAAAATCGGCTGAGTATTCGTTGGAATGCTGTTTACATTTTAAAAAATCGACGAATACTACGCAAGGACAAAGGGACAATGTTGTCATTTTTATCAGCAAACATTGGAACTAGGCAGATTTTTCCCTTGTACATTGCTAGCTATAGAAAACGACTTAAATGGGTTATAACTAAAAACTGGCTTAAGATGATCGGTTTCAACATAAGCTTTTGATAATCATTATCTCGGCGAATACACAATATCTAAGTCGATCGTATTTCTTTTAAAAGAGTCTTACGTGGAAATGAAAACTAACGAAAAAACGTTTTTAATTTTAAAAAATAAATGAAGAGAAATTTGAACGACCGACTTCTATACTACTCGCAGAACTAAACCAAAGTATCATGGACCAAGTATACGCTAGCAGTGATTGCTTAACAAACAAACAGTATTTGCTTGGGATTTATAACATATAACTCAAAATCGGTCTAACAATTCTAGGAAAACACAACGCTTTCAAACCCATCATTCAACGTAGTCCAGCATGGTGTAGACAAATGACCCTAACTACACAGGAACTTCTACTTTAGTAAAGAGAAACGTATTAATTATTGATAGAAGTTCAAATATACCACCACACCACAGTTATAGCCAAGCATTCCTCTATATTTACCAGTGATAAGTCAAACGATCTATCTCTTTTATAAACTTGATTTTTGTGCTATTTTCATACATTTTTTGTAATAAAACCTATATTTGTTTGTATATACCATGTGATTTCATTCTTTAGTGGGCGACATTACTGCCATGACATCGCTAATCTTAAGTACCTCACTTAATTAATTTGTAACTTATTATCTTCGTAGGTTCGTTCAAATAAATGTGGGCTTGATACATAACACAATCGCCACACAAGTCTTAGGTTATATATTGGAAAAATCAACTAAAAATACCAACGTAAAATAAAACGTTCTTTTGCCTACCAATACAACTAATATCAATAACTCTAGCACTGGGATTAACTGTAACTTCTAATTTGTTATAAAATAAATGTTTAAAATATAACACGGATTTTTGTTCGTGTATGAGCCGTTATCTCTTGGATATTGGGCTAATATAGAAAATCACACAATTTAAAAAAGAAACATTATTTTTACATCGTTCACCAATGTCGACCGCTGTTTATTTTGCACCCAAGAAATATTGACGCCAATTCGCCTTCAATAATAGAAGGCAGGTGGTGGCCGAGCGCTTAGGTACTACTAATAACACATTCAAACAAACATTTCAAGACCACCTACCATACATTGCTATAATCACTATTCCTCAAATAGATGTAAAGATTTAAAAGCCTGTGTACCCTAAGCGTATAACCAACCATTATAAAAAATATTTTAGGAGTATACTCCATTTTAGAAGTATAGAAGTATATGTTTTCATAAAATTTGGATTATATGTATAAAGCTATGTACAACTTTTTCTAAGAAAATTCTTACAAATCGACTGTCTACACAATGTTTTAACGAATAAATCATCACTTCATAAACAACAACATTATATACGAAAGACATCTTTCTTCTAACAACAATCTGTCACAATAAGATTCAGTCTAATCATTCGCCCTACACATATTCCAGCACTTAACGATGCTACCATTAATCCGAAAGCCTATTTCTATCGATTGAAAATATTGCGTTTGGGATGATTTGCCACAAAAAAGACTGTTGGTAGATTACTAGCCTATAACTGAGTGTAACGAATGGATACAATGTATTTCTTGTTTGGTTGCATGGGAACATGGCGTCGGTTCGATACTAATCTCATAAGTCTAGGCATTCAAAGTACAACGTTTCTTTTAAATGGTTAATCAAGGCCAATGCTTACCAAATCCAGGAATGTCTTCGGCGCTGTGATGCGCGGGCAAGCAAGGGATTTAGAAGACAGTGCTTCTTTTTAAGCTGTTTAGGCAATGCATGGAGGTTGTATTGCATAACTTCTTCGTCTTCAAGATCCATTTCATTGAATTCAGAGTTCCTTAATGAGCTTAATGATATGGGCGAATGTAACGGTAGTTCGAATTTCGGTTCCTTTTGTGGTGGAACTTGTCTTACGTTTGTAGAACACGGTTTGTTTGAAATGCACACACACTTGGGCGGGCTGGCGGGGGAAATCCCGATTTTACAATTGGAATTAACATCTTTTCCGTCGACGTCGCTGAGTTGTATTGTGGGTATATGGGTTCGAGCAGATACAGGTGAATGGTCGTTTAGATTAGGTCCTGACATGCTTGGTTGAGTCTCACTGTACAGGCAGCATACCCAGCAGTATCGCCACACGGGTAATAGCGCGTGCTTCTCCGCATTGAACATTTAATGCCAGTACATTATCAGGAAGTAATCTATCACTACAATCGGTACAATATTGTTTAGCAATTTGCAAGCTGGCATTACTTTCCCAGATATAATGTAAACAGCACAAACAGAGAAAAACTAATTTTTTGCATAAAAATAAGCCGTTTAAGCATCTCTATTACCGTAACACGATAGCACGGTTATTATACTATATGCATAATTTAAATCGCATTTAACACTACAACATAAGCTTAAATGCGTTAAAGTGGCTATAGTAATACGTCACACAAGATTTATGATATGGTACTTCCAACACAAATCTAAACAGACCGCTGAATTCTATTGTAAAGTACAGGCACTCTTGTTACTTACAATGCCAGCAATCGGAATTTACACAATTGAGCCACACAGTACATCACCACGGTGTTTAAGCATGAATAGCCCGCTATATTCGTTATACAGGCAGCCTAAAAGGCTTTATATCGTCGAAACTAAAGTTAAAATAGCCCCAACCACTAAACCTAACCACTGACATGCTGTCGCTGAGAATCGATCGGCTTGCCAACACCACTGTGCTAGTCATATTCTAAACATCGCCAATAATATGAATAATTCACAGCAGCTAAGAAGCAATTGCTGCAGTCAGCTAACTTAACTTAAAATCAATACGGCGATCGACTTGCAACGAATGGCTTTGTTTAAGCACTCGGATTGGCATTCAATTAGCAGAATTCATTCAAGTCGACTTGCCAGTTGCAAGGGCCTAAAGGAAATGTAACTGCTGGGGTGTCTCTCGTTTCTATAGAACCTGAACTAACTTGCTTGAGGCGAGGTGCATAGGAATATCACTAAAATAACGACTTTATTTTTACTCGTCATTTCGACCATAACGGCTGTCGGAAAACAACTAGTTTTCAAACGCATTTCTTACTCACTACTTCTTTGTACCTTTACATTAAACGTCCTGAAAGTGTCAAGCTAGAGAGTAATATTTGCTGTAGACAAGTTTCTGTTCTGTTCTCGTTTCACTTTGGAATAAAATGTCACCATCAGCTGTAAAATAAATGAAGAACAAACCCTGACCCCACTACTTTGCGGTTTGAATGGAATTGTAACACGAGACAAAAGTGGCTGTACGTAACTCGGCTGACTGACTCTATCTATTATCGCAACAATTGCGTCACCGAACTGTATGTGTTGCGTATGAATAGGCATTGTTGACATAGGCGGACATTGAAAGATTATAATCGCACACATAGCAAAAGAAATGTGACATGCTACAAACAGATGCTATAATGAAATGGCTGCTTTCGCGCTACCCAATATCTGCCAAAATGCTGTTATAAATAATTTACCAACACAATATTATATTCCATACATGGTAATTACGGCAATGCACCCTGTACTTGCAATATTTACATGTAGTCTAATAATTTTAGACACAGATGTCTCAAACGAGTTGTGTGGTATGTTTACTAACCGCTCACTCACACATCACACATATTACCTGAGTATTTGTACTGACATTAGGCAGCCATGGTACGTCATGGAACTTGTAAATATGCCTTTAAACCTTGCCCTTTTGTTTTTGCCCTTTGCTGAATTTCTGTCTGTGTATATAAATATCCATTTGCAGCGGGTAAGCCTTAAGCCACAGAGCTTCGCTATTCTTTGGAAGGTTGAAGCTTTTAGATGGTAACCACAACGTACGAATGTGGAAATCGATTAAAATTTTACTCCATGGCGCAATAAAGGTTTTCTATTTGCTTCTTAGTCGGTTGGGGCTTATATAATCAATTCAGGCTACTTAAGTAAAGTTAGTTCCTTTACCGTACGCATAATGCGTTGCTGAAAAATAATTCTCGATAATAATTGTTCCATGTAAGGCATGGCCAGTTATATTTCCAGTAAGAATAAGTTGTTAATTAGTTTAAATAACTCAAGAATATAAGAATATGCATCATGTATCATAAGTATGTACATCACGTATATAATAAAATAACTGTTGTATGTATCACGTATTAAAAACCCAGGGGTGAAATACCGACATCTCTGTAAAAAAGACTGTATTGTGGCATTTTGTTGTCTATCACTATAAAACAAAGTAGGAACATCAACATCGAAATAAAAACAGCGCCGATATAATGTAAACCCGACAGCGCAATAAGAGGTTACGAAACAGAGAAAAAGCCGTGATTTAACACTAACGATATCAAAATAAGTCGCATCTCTTTCTATCCGTTACCTTATTTCCATTATTGAAATCCAGAAAGCTTAATTAATATAAAATATACCTGTCGTAGGGTTTGGATTTTTTACTTTCAAACAACCTAAAGAGTATAAGCAACTTGCTGAAGGAGACAAGCGAGCATGGCGCAATACTTTTGTTCGGTAAAGTTAAAATAAGCGGTGAAATGCTCTGTTTAAACTATTGCATTTCCAGTGGAAAATCGAAGAAATAACACATATAGGGCTAGGAACTGTCGAGAACGTCAGCAGTCTGCAAGTACCCGAACATATGGAGGATCGAAACCTACCGCAAACTATACTCCGTGGTGTACTTTGGCAAGCTACTCAGTGGATTAAGCCCAGTATAATGGGTTTAATTATGTTAATGGATATAATTAGAACTTGTATAGGGAAACATAACATTAAGGTACGCTATGCAACAGCTACTCTAACAACCCGACGGTGAGCGCAAAAAAATAGGACGATTACCTAATATGATAATGTCGCTTGCGTTTTATAATTTTCTGGGATAAAACACGAATATCTTATATTATTATATAAATTTGGCAACCCTGTCGACCAATTATGTTTTTGCTTGCAAAAAAATTAAGTGGCTTACATGATGTTTTAGACAAATATGTTTGTTTCACAATTACGAACGTTCGAAACTTGGTTGCCACTCATCAGTCTTACAATAAAAACAAAATCGCAATAAATGACAAATTTGAGATAAAAACCTGGTTCTGGCCACTGTGAATCTGCGGGTGGTTTCCCCTCCTCGCATCATGATGATCCTCCGCGCCGTTTGTGGGGAGGCAGGTGGGCTTATCACTCCATGTGGGAAGAGACCGCTTTGTTGCTGCTCCTGCCGAACTTTGGCCACTTTGTGCTGGTGTTCCAGGCGTCGCAGCGTACCAGGGGATAGAAGGGGAGCTATACTCATCGGGGGGCGGGCGTATTCACCCTCTCCGTGAGTCGAGGACTTGAAAGCAACTTTCGACATCAAATACCCGTTATCCGAAGCGGACGAGGCGGGTCGGTGTCGAGTCACATACCCGGTCTGCTGCTTCAGATGACCGGAGGTGGTCGGTCTCTCTGGAAGTGTTTTCAGCATCGAAAAGGCTCGGCCGAACGACGGTGACGAATGTGGGCTTGACTGGTCTGAGTCGCTTGCGAATGAATTGATGATGATCGGATTGTTATTCGGTGTCCCAGGCCGCTTCTTGTGTTGCAGCGGTAAAGTCGGGTGATCTTTCCTTTCCATTGTTTCAAGAAATCTAATCACTACTTACTAAATCCTGCTATGCGGAATAAACATTATAACCGGCACCTGTAACTCCCTTATCGAGTTATGTCCTAGTAATGTATAACCGTGCGTTCGATCGAATTTCGCGAGAATCGATACATTGAAACCCTCACCACCCTAAGTAATATCATTTCACCATGTAAAAATCAAGAGCCGACCTAATCATAATACTTGGTTGGAGAAATATAATCCCGATCGGATCCGGCGAGCGATCGATACCTTAAAACCAAATTAAAAGCTTTCTTGGATGGCGGATGACGTAAATCCAACAAGTTGGATTGATTCCATACGATATTCAATATACAGGGCAAATATGGTAAAAATGTACACACACTACTCTCACGTTGGGATGTTTACCATGATAGCAAAACTGACATATGAGCGTACCTGTATATATTGTATCTTGCGCGACTGTCCTAAGTACCTCCAGCACTAACGTAAATGGGTGTTTATTGGCAATTAGAACTCAGCACAGTCAGCTTACAATATCTAAGTTATTTTCTCTAATGCATAAACACCAAGCGCTATTGACTTTCTGACGTCACAAACGCGAGAGAAACCCGCTGAGAAATCATACTACTACGCCGACGTGATCTTACGAATGCGGCTCGGTTGCGCTGTTAAGTAATCTTGAGATTGAAAAGCGTGGAATGCCGCTGGGAGTCATGCTTGGCTGGCTCGGTTAAGCTAACATCACTGCATGCTGTATCACAGAAGCAATAGATAGAGGGTGCTTACGTGACCATGAATTGCAAGTGAGAAGTTGATATCATATTTCGTGCCAGACAGTGGGGTAGTAATGCCGACAAAGAGTCTATAAGTGCATATTGTAGTTATTATGCAGGCGACAACAACCGACTGCAGCCAATCATCATGTACCAGTCACAAACCGAATCCACGTAATCATCTAGTCATGCCATTAACTGCCATTTTGTAACATAGCTGGGCTATTAAATATGTAGAATTCCCCATATCCGGCCAGCTAACTTGGACATTATAAGCTCAACAAATTGCTAAGAACTATCTCTAAGGACCATGCCAGCTTTAAATAATTGAAGAGACTTGCATGGCATGTATGCTCGTGATACGATGATTCCCACAAGCTATCAATATTTCAGCAGATTCGCAACGAGGCCTCGGTATACAGGCCAACAGTCATAGTTTCAATAGCTAAGTGCTGGAGAACTAGAACTTAATCGACTGCCAATCTAAACAACTATCCGAGACTGACGGGCTAATATTCACACACACAGATTAGATTCTGAGGGAGAAAGTGCGTCGAATTAACTACCTTTGTATTGTCGTCCATACGACAACCTTGGAATTTACCCAACTAAACCAACAAGGCACATGTCATGCCTTCACCAAAGACGTATGATTTCTCACATATTAACACCTTTACAAAATTTAGAACGTACGCTACGTAATTTTTGGAAACGAAGAACTGCAAGTCGAACACCTTTAAAATCTACCTCAGCATTCTCATATGCACCCCGTGATCGATAACCTCGTTCTAAAAGCAAAACTTGGACTTTATATAGCCGATTAGCTATGATACGTTAGAATGCATTTTAGTTAAAAACTTCATCTGCTGCATGGTGTTCGGTCCGTTACGACTAATTTTAACCTGCGTCTGCAGGCCGGTTTGTTTTAAACGTGACATTTCTCAAACTACGTGTCTCACCACAAGACAGATAGGTTGCTGTACCACAAAGATGGGAGCGAAGTCTTTCAGTGGCCTTTCCCTCCCAACAACCCTTCTTCTCTTCCAATGTGTTGGAGTGTCAATGCAAAGATACGTCTGATTAGGGTGACCATATTTGAAAAAGCAACATTTCGAACAGTGCATGACTATTTTTTTGAGACCATATATATATATGCGCTACCGAAATGCTAACTCTGCAAACGTTGTACGATATTCATGCTAAAGCGCCAGCCACCAAAATGAAAAGCATTGTCTTCAGTCATAAGCAGAATCTCACACCAGGCGGGTAAGCACTATTTAAATCTAGCCACGGACCGTCACTAAAACTATTTTAACTTCAGAGGAAAACAAATTAAAGACACGCATGTAAGTAATATTTAAACTTCCGGACATGCTCGGAATTTTCCGGACGGTATGGCAACACTACGCCTGACCAATTATATGCCGAAAATGTGATAACCTCCAGTTACATAACATTTGGTACATGTTAGTTCAACGAATGCACGTATTGGATTTATTACTGCCATTGTCTTCTGGGTTAACGTGTTCAATTGTAGCTACAAAACACTCCGTTGAGATGCACGGTAAACAGATTGGTGATCTGCTCAATTGCGCCACCTAGCCACCAAATAGTGTAGATTTTTATCTAATTACCATTTCGCGTGCGAAAGTGCCACAACGGCTTTCCGTGCGATGATATTATCAGATCATTACATTTGAAATATTCTGTTGGTCTTCAAGCTTAATAGTTCATTTTTTTCCTTCGATTTTTATGATTGTAATTGTTAAAAATAGTTTTCTGTAAATGCGTCATGAGAAGGTCTTGAAGTGGTGTTATTGCAGGAACGCGGTTTAACCTGGAAAACTGGAGTGGTATATACTTTCCGGTCAATGAATTAGAGAGAACAGCGATTTGCTCAAATCAAGATAGATAGCACTTGCGATAAAACGGACATGTGAACGGTTCTCAATATACACTTTAAGATAACAGTTTACAACGTAGACCGATCAAAATCCGTGTGTATCGCTACCACAGTCTAAACAATAATGCAAATTACATTCACGCTTATAAAGCTTCCCATTTAGATTGACGTGATTTTGCTACGACATGATGCATGTGCCTATAGGAAGCAACTAATAATAAAGGATGGCCTATCCCGATTTTCAGTAGAGTATTCAACATTGCGTATTTTAGTTTCTAAATCTAACTGGTCACAGGGGTCTTAAAGACAACAACAGTTCAAACCCTCAGATCTTCCGAGGAAAAAATGTTTTTCTGCTGTATTATTCCATTTCTTCATAAAATAGTGTGTGTGCAAACCCATGTCCTGGAAACAGTCAATGAAGGTCATGTAGAAACCACAAAATTTCGAAAGATTTATTGGCCTTTGCTAAATAAACAGATACGTAAAATAAATGCTAATTGGAAGTGCTGAGCAAAAACATGTGGTAACTGTCGTTCTAAAAATTCCTTTTAAATTTTAATAACAACAAAATATTAAGAGAAAACTAAAATAATAGTATGTTTGGGGAAACGCAAAAGAAAATGTTGATTTATTCAAGGAAAAAGGCCAATATTAAGTGTATTCCATTTTCGGTGGTTTGGGGTTGCACTGCGCAACAGCAATACAACAGTATAAGTTATAAAGCATCACAAATGAAACACACTGTGCGCAAGGATTTAATGATTTTACAAATCGATATAAAACAACCCAAGTAATCTAGTTCGAAGTTTGCGTAGAGCCACGGTGAAACTGATAACATATAGGCGGAGGTTGCCAACATCATCTACGAAAGCCCACTGACTTGCGGACAGCCATATACTTTCTTATCTAATATTCTCTCTGACATGTTTTTACGATACACGTATTAACTGTAAAGACTGAGTTTACAATGAATTCAAATCTTACTTGCAAGGTAACCGAATTTCAATGTACTCAAGAAAATTAAGGCAAAAGAGATATTGTAACCGAAGGAATGGAGTAAGGAATTTGCCCAGCATCATGTATAGGCGACATTCGCGACAACGGGGATAACATTAAGTCTGCACCGATTGCCTTAAACTTTGTCTGTTTTACTTTAAATAAATTAAGAAATTAGTTCCGAAATTCAGATTGGATATAAAAGTTTAAATTGTATATTGATATTCATTCTTTACCTCGTACGGCTCATATTGAAATATATATATATTTAGTCCCATTAGTTGTTTTTTTTTTTTTTTTCTCGGCATTACATAACAGCAAATCAAGCTAATCACGGCACAGGAAAAAGAAAAGACGGTAAAACGAACAGTCGTTAAAACACGCCGCTTGAAAGAAAATGGTTAGGCTACTAAATTAATATAGCGGACGCGGCCAAACCTACACTAGAACAATACGGTTAAACCCACAATTAACTAACACGATATAATTACGTCATAATTTTAAACAATGGCAAATGACCTAATACTTTCTGCAGCCCTGTGATACTGTGATCAACTAAATATACACTGATTGCCTTATAGTCGTATATCGGTTAACCCCGTAGATGGGTATTTCGCGGAAACTGATACTTGGTAAAGGCGTTGCCTGGGACAACAATAATTTGAACAAACAAATGACCCTGTTTAAACTTAACGAAAAAACAAAAAAATTTCGGCCACAAATACAATTTAGTCCACGAAGCATGTATCCGTTGACTATGTTTTTATTCTTTATTTATTGAAAACTTAAAAAGGAGATGTTATATTGTGTATTTGGTGGCATGCACTTAACACATTCCTATTTTGATGTTTTATCGTAGATGACTCATTTAGACATTTCTTCGTTCCCAGCCCCACCATACTGCACTACGTGTTTGATTCACCTTTATTAGTTCCTTTGGTACAGTGTTTCCCAACCCGAGAAAGGATTTGTTGAGTCCGCAAAGACTTTGGCTGGTTTGAAATTAGCCGCGACCAAACAAAGGTTAGGAAACACTGCTTTGGTATATGGTACACAGAGGCAAAATATAACACAAATGACGCGATAAACCCTTGTTTTAGAGGTAATTACCTGACATTACCTAAAATGCCATATAGTTTATACGCATTTGAACTAGCATATTAGTCGTCACCTAAACCTCGCGTTACATACCAAGGTATTTGGAAAACCCTGAAGATAGAAAGAAAGGAAACTTCTATTTTAAGTTATGGAAACTAAACACCCTGTCTCCAACACTTAATCTCAACTAACCATGCGAAACTGGTCGTCTAGCTAGTCCGGTTGTAGTCCTTGGGCAAGGCACTTCACGGACATTGCCTGAACCCAGCGGATTAATGGGTTCTACCAAATTGAAGGAACGTGTCTATCATATACAACACACTGCAATAGCTCCGGTAATCCGACGATGGGCGCGAGGTGATCTGACGATTGCCCGTGTGATAACCCCTGGGGTTTTCCCATTCACGGGGATAAACATGAATATCCTATCCTATCCTAACCATAATTCTGACCCAAGATTAAACATTGACCTTAACCCATAATCTTCACTTTGATGTGTAGTTTCCTTACCCCATTCCGGCCTTTGTTCTCTGGTGTTGGATAGATTTACATATATTCTTTCGTGAGGTATTTGGAATATTTTAATAGCAAATATTATTTGCATCTAAGTTACAAGATACATATAAAAAACAGTACATAATTTCGCAATAAAAGTAACCACCGTGGTATGTGACCCATTTTTGGATTTTGTGTGTGTGTTGAGACATTTTTGTGGGTGACAAACGTCTTAACTGTTGGTTACAACCAACTGCCTGATATACGAATTCATTATCTTAATATCGAAACTTTAAAAACAGGACTAATTACCTTGTTGGCAGACATGACCACTCGCTCATTCTGCGTCGTGCAAACAAACTTGGAAGACGCAAGGACGCTCGGTGCACACGGAGAGGGCGTCTCGCTTGGTCTGAATATATGAACTAAATAAGATCGGATTTTCATGTTTATCCCCGTAAGGGAAACGCAATGGGCGTTAACACACGAGTAATCATCAGATCACCAAGCGCCTGCCTTGGTTCACCAGAGCCATTACAATTTGCTCTGTATGATTCAAACGTTTCTTCAATTTGGTAAAAAACCATTAATCCGTTGCGTTTGGGAAATGTCCTCTAAGTGTCCTTCCCAAGGACACAACCGACTAGTTAGCGACCAAGTTCAAATCAGCAACCCTTCGGCTGAAAGGCGACGCACGAACCACCACGCAGTCGATACAAATTCTATACAAAATCGTTCTTAGTGACGCGTGCATAATGGGTTTAAAATCTTGCCCGGTATAAAAAAGAAATAACTACGTCACCTTACGTTATTAAATATATGTGAATTAAAATTACTAAATGTTATGTGGAAAAATGTGTAGTTGATTCAAGATTGATTCCATTTGAAAGGAAATTTCGGCACAGATGTCTTGCTACGCAGAAGCTAACGTAAGACAGGAGGCGCTAATGTAAGGAGAAAGTACTCACTTAAATTCCACAGGAAATATGACTGAGAATCAGTAACCGCGTCTCCCGCAGATTTGGAACGGACATTCAGTCCGGTTTTCTTGGTCATTTCTACAGCTGGATTGGGAATTAAAAAAAAATGAATTCAACAAGACACGATAATCTATGACATACAGAGCTGTAAAATGCAATAAAAATACATTTTGACTATCTCTATATTGAATACTGCGCGTAATATCTAAATTAGAATCAAACAGCGAGCACTTTTAAGTGTTATATGTACCAGACGTTGGAATAATGTTGGCTGATATCGGTCTGTGGACAGGTAATTATATATGTAAACAAAAATTTTACTCAAACTACGTCATATTTGCCTTTGTGACGTCAATATAAATATATCATTGCGTCACAATCATAAACATTATAATGTGTAAAGTCCATGGCACCATAAGGATAGCATTTACTTCTGCCTTAGAATTGATACGGTTTATTATTAAATTTGCACTACAAAAACACCTTTAGGATGTTATAAGCAATAAACTGAATTATTTACATTATTCCAATTCTGCCCATTTGCTTGAAAACTTAATAATTCTATCTTTATAAAGAAGTTATGTCCTAAACACTCTAAGCCTAACTTAAGTTAATACTTCAAATCCAGCTTTCGCCAGCCAGTAAGCTAAACGTACGTGGACGTAATACTTTAGCTGATTGGGCTCAATCACAAAAGTACTGGCTATGGCACCTGACTAGGTTGCTCAACCGTGGTACTCGTGTTTATTCCGATGTGTAAATATAGTTTACCTAAAGCAAACAAGAATATGGTTGCTAAAGGAGGACAAATACACAAGGCATTGAAGAGATTTACCAGTAATCATGGCGTGTTCAGCAGGCTACCAGCTGTATATTTTTGCACGTAATAACACGCCACAGAAAGTTACAAAATGACTGTGTTAAATTATATTGCTTACGTACGCGTCATCGCATTAATCGCAGTGATATATTGTTTTATTAAGTTAACTGAACCTTATAATAAAACTAAAATGTAATTGACGTTATAGCGAGGTAATATATGGTCTGTCCTTGTGAGAACGCTTCCTTTTGTATTTGCAAGATAATTTGAAAATTGCCCGTGTGATAATATTTAGTTGCAGTGGGGTGGTATTTTAGTGTATACTGTATAGGAATAATGTCCGTGTGTATTTAT
>CH002142.1:1263245-1284358 GCA_000149265.1 Ciona savignyi | reverse complement strand
TGTTTCCATAGGGATGTAAAAATGCCTTAAGAAAAAAGAAATAAAAACAAATATATTTGCTTAATTATTAAAATCGTTATCTTTTTGTGTTAAATTCAGACATTTAAAGGTAAAATTGTGGTAAATTTTCTAATAAAATCTACAGGAGCTCAGAACGCCCAATAAGTTTACCATTCTTTAGGTTTTTGTTGTTTTATTAAGCCATGCTTTTGATAAATTTCGAACTTAAAAGGTTTAAAATGCCTTTTCGGGAAGTTACTTATGGTATTTGAGTGTTTTGTGGTAAATTACTGGGTAAAGCCAGGACACAAATAATTTTTTTTTTTCATTTTTCTATTTTAGAAATTCTATTTCAATATTAGCTGCATTTCAAGAAATTCTATTTCAATATTAGCTGCATGAACATCTCGATTTGATTCAGAAAAGTCGCAAAAGCGAAATTTGTATTTTATTTTGAAACTCTTAAAGTTCCAAGCAAAAATCCCTTCGGGGACAAATACAATGATTGGGGGCGTGGAATTGTGGTTGTAAGATCATATACTTTTGAGCTGACGATTTCCTTTTTTTTAACTTCCAAGAGATTTCTCTGCAATCCCACAACTTCACTAAAGCTTCTCTTATTTTCGGCTATATACGGTATCTTACAGGCAGCTTATTGGTTTTAAATTACGCTCTTCTGGTTTGTTTAAGCCAGGATTTAGTACAAACGGATAATGAACAAATAACAGCAAAGAATTGTAATGGGTGGGTGTCTTGTCAGGATATGGCCAAATTTATATGAGCGTTTAGTATGAATAGGAATGTAGCAAACTAGAATATCCATGGTTGTCCCCATGAATAGAAAAACGCGGGGGAGTTAACACAGTTAACACACGTTCCCATATCACTATATACTATTTGTTAACCCTCTGTCAGCCCAAATGTCGGGTACGGAGCTGGAGTAAGAACATCTTTGATTTTATGAGCTGGGTATAACCCATGTAGGCCGGTGCGGCGATTATAACCACCGGTTAAGTAAGTGTGATGCAAAGACGACATTGATTGAAGTTTGTCTCCAACTTTTAGCTCGAGTTCACAGCTCCATTTTCTCATCTCAGTAGCGACTTTTCGGCTTTGCGTGTCATTGCACAGAACAGAGCTCGGAGGGTTATGTTTCATGGTTGCAACTTGCACCAGACCAATCTCTCCCCAATAGTGATAATGGTCATCGAGGCTCACAACGCTAAGACTCGGGTCCTTTGGTAAGTTCTGTTGCAGTTCGTAGACGAGTCTTCCAACCTAAAAAAAACGAGATATAAAGTACTTGTATTACCTTGGTGGGTTGAAGCGTCGCCTTTCAGCCTAAGGGTTGCTGGTACGATATTGGTCGATAGCTAGTCGGTGTCCCTGAGCATTGCCCTTAACGAACATTGCCTAAACCCATTGAGACGATGGCTTCTACTAAACTAAGGGAACGTGTTAGTCATACACAACACACTGTGGTAGCTCTGGTAACCCTACTGTAGGCGTAAGGGATTTTACGATTGCCCGTGTGTTAACCCGCTTTGTTTTTTCAGAGATAGGCTACACATGAATAACCTATATCCTGCGATTACGACAAGCTTCCTACATTGGATGAAAATGTGACGACGACAAAATCGCATTCTTTCAACAAGAGTACGTCGAAGAGAATGCTTTTGAGGGAAGAGCTGCTGTGTCTGTCTTGTGAATTGTTGAGCAGTTTATCAAGAGCCGTAACAAAAGTGTATCCAGGGTATCTGTACGAAAAGACATACAGTGATATGGTGTAAAAACTAGAATATTTATGTTTATCTCGTGACTGAAAAACGCAAGTGCTGTTAACACATGGTAAACTACCCAGATTACCTCGACGTCGGGTTACCGAATCTATTATAGTGTGTATGATTTAAACATTTTTTTAAATTTGGCCGGATCCATTACTCCCTGAGTTCAGGCAATGCCCGCTAAGTAGACATAACCAATTAACTACTCACTAACACCAAGGAAACAAGCGAATTACGGATTATAAAATATCACATTTCCTACTTCGTTTTTGCTTCCTTAATAATCTCTTCTTCGTCTGTGGCAAGATAGACACGCCTGACTACTTTATCACCCGGGTGTTTCATCGAGTAACGGTCGTACCAACTTTCAACATGGTCCATGTACCTTTCTAACGGGAAATACGAAGCCTCCGATATCTTATCAGTTCTCCTCACGTGTACACTGTAGAGGGAATGTTTGAAACACTTTCCATAAGGTTTTAATCAAAACTGAACAAGTGTTTACCCAACTATTGGATGCGTAAAGTGCATCTCAAGTTTAACAGACTCAAGTTCGTTTAGAATCCATTGCTGGGGACGAAGAAAATAACTTATAATGTGGCCGGTCCACCAAGCTGTTGGATCCGCATGGACGCGTTCTATCCTCGGAATGAGCTGATCGGGGACAGTCCCTGGACTGAAAAGCGAGTGACTTGTGTATGGACCGGTGATGGTGAACGTGACAACCTTATTTCTCGCTGACGTTGCATTTTTGTCAAAAACGGCTGTAATGATATTACTGTTTAAATGTATTTTACAATTGTTAACATACTACGTTTTGATCTCATGGTGGTCACGGCACAAAGATTGTTTTTTTATTATGTAAGGTGTGGTTTTTGAATCGATCGCGTTATTCGGTCAAATAGATGTATAAGGCGCAAATCATTCGGCCACACATGCTGTGCATGAATCTGTCGCGCATTCGATTATCCGACCGTTCTAACATGTATTTCACATGTTGGTTGTATTGACTAATCGTTTAACTTACGACGCCATTCCACCGATGTCCCAAAATCTGTCGTATCCACACAAGTCTCGCTCGGGTACTTAAAAGTGGAGTTGATGCCAGGATAAGTCTTTACTTGGTTCAAATCATATTGCATTGCCCTGGTTTCACCAGCGGCGACAAACATACATAACCCATAATCATGCACCAAGCATCCAAACCCACAGGTCATGTGCTTCATGGAGCAGTGTAGCTTATTCGCTTGGCGACAATCTTTCGGGTTCTAATTAAAAGAATAAAATTGTTGAAGTTGACAGGGCAAGTTTTATATTTTTTTAATATTTGGAACCTATATTGGACCAAAACATCTTTTGTTTGGGCCGAAAACTTTTACAACTAGTGTGTATGTTGAAAGTGGTAAAAATAAAAATCACCGCTATCTATTCGGCTACTTGTTTGGAGGAAACTTAGCGGACATTTCCTGAATTCAGTACATCAATGGGTTAACTTAATAAGTAGCAATGTTTCAATGTATCGTAATTGACACACTGTAATAACTCCGGTTAAACCACCGTGGGTATTATTTTAGCATTTTCTCAGTATTGTAACGTCTGCTGCGTTTTGTCCAAACACAAGATTAACATATATATTTTATAATAATAAAATTATGGTGACCGTTATATAACAAACGCATTGTTTTAAACGTTTATAGAATATTACTCGTGCACGCTTCATGCCTACCTGGGATTTGAAGATCGTAGTTTGGGCGATGGTATTCAATTCTTCAATCTCTTGGAGATCGTCTTCAGCGGTTCGGTCATAAAGTACTTCCAAATCGTTTATTAGCGAACTGAAAGGGGTTTTACCATTGTAGGGAAGATATTTAAGAATGTTTATGACACTTAAGGTTATGTCAGATAATAAAATGTAAGACTTTAGAAAGAAATGTGTTTTTTTGCAAATTTATCTTGCCTTAAATTACTGAACCACTTTTCGTTGAAATATCTTACCTACTTTTCTAATGGCCTTGAAATCCTTTTAAAATGCTTCAGAATTGATTCCGTGTCGTTTTGTTGTTTCAGTAATCTTTCATTTTGGTCTCGAAATAATTCTTTCAGTTGAATTGATTTCTGTAGTGCTTGTTTAATAGTCAGTTTGATTTGTTTGTCAAAGTTACATCGCTTTTTTGACAAATGTTGGTCTTTTGTATTTATTGTTGCGGGTGTTGGTTGACTAGTCCCCGTTGACCGAATGGTGTGACGCAATGGATTTGTACGAGTACTTTCTTGTTTCACGTCTTTCAGTTTTTTATGAGTTCCTTCGTACAAATGCAAAATTACGTTGCCGTTGTCGTACCTGAATATAAGAATTTATCATTGAAAAGCACATATAATAAAGAAGTTTGTACCCGATTGGCTTGATTAGCATGTCGCCTTTCAGCTTAAGGGTAGAACGATCGAAATTAGTCTCTAGCTAGTCGGTTGTGTCCTTTATCCCCTAAACCAGCTGGATTATTGAGCTGTACTAAAACTGAAGAAATGTCTTAATTATATATAATACATTGCGATAATTTCGGTAACCCCACTGACGATTGCCCATGCGATAACGCCCCTTGCATTTCCCCATTTACAGGGATAAAACATTTTATTAAGAATATTTTATCCAAATATATTACCTCTCCTCTGATTTCCAAAATACGTTGGAATTTATAGACATTGTGTTCACTAATGCCACCCGCTTGGATTATAAACCACTACATAGCTTATATTATAACACATGTATACAACCGATGCAGTATTAATAAACATCAAATTGCTTGAAATTTTTATCTTTATACGTACATCACATTATATAAGTGTTTCAGGTCTAAACCACATTAATATTTATGTTTCCCTGCAATTACGCCCCGTAACTCAATGATTCTACATAATATTACTTTTAATAAATCTAAAACTACCATTAAACTAACACTAGTGACCAACTTCAAAACTTGTTGTATTATAAGTTGTAAAAATGGACACATATTGGTTTTGTCCGTTTAAGCAGCATTTCAGAAAACATGGATATCAAGAAGAAAAAATGAAGCTTCTTAATGGTTCCAGATATAAACATTTTATGTTTTACATTGTAGGCCCAAACAAGAGAAATATGTATTTGATATTTGGATATACGACTAAAAAATATACTGCTGCATAATTATTATATTTTAGCTAATACCTATAAGATATTGGCCTCGATTGATATTTGCTTTTATTTGTGTGTGGCTGAGTGTTTGGGGATTTCCTGGTGGAAGTAATGTAAGAATATCTACATGTGTGTTCGTATTGAAGTACTTTATCCGTCCATATCGGTTTGGAGTGACCAACTGTTCATTGATATGGCAACATGGTATTTTAATGGATTTTTTTAGGGTAAAAATGTATATTTTAATTTCTGTTTTTTGAATTTTTATAAAATACCCTTTTAACGTTTTTTAAAATTTAAAATGAATTAAACAAAGAATATGGAACGCAAAAATGCGGCATGGAGCTTATTCTCGGGTCAAGCGGAAATCTTTCCGTAATTTGTTTTTTTATTTGCCAATAGGTTTTACAAGAATAAAAAACAAATAACCCAAACTAAAACTTAAATAGAGACACACGTTAAAGAATGAAAACAAATTAAACTTCACTTACCAAATTAGCTCTTGATAGCTGAAAAAGAGTACTAACAGTACTATTCCGAAAAGCATTTTGAAAATGTTATGAGCATAGCCCATGTCTTTAAACTTACACTCTTTTTGCATTCATTAACCACCCTAATTGTCCTGTGATGTATTTCGAACTATGTTATGGAGAAATTTTAGTGAACACCAACCGGCTTAACTTTCATGATCTAGTAATTCAAGTAGTGATGCATGCATTCATAAGCAGTGCAATTCCGCATTCCTGAAAGTTGAAAACCATAGAACCACGTGTAATGGCGTGTCAATATATCTGCGCTCCGTTATATAAGTTATCGGCGAATAAGGGATACTTTGTTTACTTATTAGCATACAGTGCAAACACACTTACTTTTGACCGGACTTCCTGAAAAGTTGGCCACGTAACCTTTTCCGGCCAAGTACGTGTCACAAACAATTTCGGAAAGCGATTAAAATAAAAAAGGATAAAAAACAATATCAATATGTTTTTCCAGTGGTAACCGACACTTAAATAATAAATATAATTAACATATACTCTATCATACAATCAACCATTAACTTATAAGTTAAAAAAGTTTTATTTTATTTAACTTTGAGTTACTGCCTTTACTATATATGGACGTTTACAAGGCCAACAGTTAAAAAATTTGAATTGACAATTCTTCTAATTTCAGTAGCTCAATGGGCCTGCTAGTATGACTAATTGATCTAAAACTAATCGACATATTCAATGCAAACTTTACTTTATTTAAGTTTATATTGCTCTTTGATTACATACACTTATTTAAATGATTGTGATTATACACATCCTTCGCTTTGTATCCACTATTCCAACAGGAGCATATACTCTCATTAAAACGCCATGTCCAGATTCTGTTTAGGCCTACTCCCTGTCAACAATCGTCGGTAATTTTTATACACCCGCGAATATTCCTATGACCAGAGTCTAAAGTTAATCATTAGCATCGGTAATAAGGAACTTTTAAACACTGTAACAAGATAAAAGAAGCGGTAACAATGAAATGAGATTCGACCGGACCAACGGTTCACTGAAGCAAATCTAACCATCCACGCATACTGTGGTTAAAACAAATATCCTTTAAAAAGACTGGCGTTTATTGTTTTAGTTGTAGAGATTTACTCCTTTGCTTAAGATTTCAGCTGTAAAACATTTGTTTCTGCCATTTTTTGCGAATTTCAGCTAAACCACACCGATCTGTTTGACTCTATATATGGCGTTATCAAGTGTCCTTTTTTTAAAAAAAACACATATTGTTTTTGTCCGCTTGTTTGGTCAAACGCTTTAACAGCGAAAACTTGAATAATCTTGGAGTTATCAAATCGAAATGAAACTTTAACATATTGTAGGTAACATGACCTTGATTTACAAAACCCTTTACGGGTTTATCTTAAAAAAATCCCTACACCCGAGAAATGCCATTACATTTTTACGGCATTTTATTTTTCTAGCAATCTTACCTTAGTTTTGTCTGACGTTAGTCCATTTACAACAGATGTTTAAAAAAGTAGAAATTATTAAGGGTTCTTATCTCCTAGTTGGGATCTAAATCTGTGAAGAGTGATCCAAAGTTCGTGAAAGAATATTGGCCTTTCTATAATAGATCTTAAAATTGATTTGCATTGCAGATATGAGGGAACATTTGTGCCTGCTGTTTGGCATGGGTGCTTTTCTCATAATTAAAATTAACGTTAAAATGATCCTTTTAATGAACAAGATCTATCATTATTATATCAATATGGGAATACAAATTTCATTCATTTAATATAATATAAGGCAATTAAGTAAATTGTAAGAAAATACTATGAACATAAAATAAGCAATCGTTGGGTATTATACAATATTATCCAAGTAAGCAGTGAAGAAATAATAGGCACTAGCATCATTGCAACTTGAAGCGGAAGCTTAATGCCGATTCACACGGTTAACGAGAATTTAATATTAACACAAAACATAATAAACACCGATTGACCAATCCTAAAGTAAACATTCAACATATATTCATCCTTATAAAAACTTCAAGAAAGTCTACTTGAAACAATTCTTACTCCACCCATAGTAATTTTTACTTGCCTACAAGTTATCAATGTAGTCTGTGGTGAAGACGTTATCAAATACCAGTACTTGACATTGTACACACTTGTCGCTCCCAATAAAGATAGACATTTTACAGGTACCGCCGCCTTCATGCCATATGCCCCAGTGAAAATGCGTGTTTTAGTATATGTTGTATTATTTGCAGTTTTATTTCTTGAGGTAACGCGCACTATTCTTCAAAGTGTGCCCGAAACGCGCTAACTTAAACAACTTAACAAATATAAATAATACGAAACAATAAACAATAAACACATAAGGAGGTAAATTAAATACTGGAGATTAGGGGATTTACAAGCGCAGATATGTTTGCTACAGAATGTCTCTTATTCTTTTTCAGTTGACAACAGTATCCATTTAGGACCGATTCGTAAAGTCACAATTGATTCAAATAAATTAACTAAAACTACCCCTTATCAAAGAGAGCAAAGGATAAAAAAGGAGATGAGAAGAAATAATGACGTCACGTAAAATACTAAACAATTAATCCACACAACAAAGTTTCATTGCAATCGACTCCCCACGCACTTTTTCTGATATACCGGCAATGACTAAAATTATATACCGAATAACAGGAATATCAAATCATAGGGACCGGTTTTTAAAATACATTTTAAATATATTTAATAAATTGAATTTACCGTATCCGATTGTTCCCGCAGAAATAGATATCGCGCATGTGCTGCCAACAAAAAAGAACCGGACATCAAATATTATTAAGTTCGTCCTAAGAATGGTTCGAAATAACATCTTTAATTCAAATAGGTGCTTAAGGGGAACGAAAATGGCAATAACTAAACCATTGTTTGCAAGACGGCTCCGGATCGTGGAGAAATCCAAGAAGGTGTTTGGTTTTCGAAGCGTGTGGACCTTCAACTGAGCTGTCTACATCATGCATAACTACAAAAGGCAAGTACTCCATAGACTATCTGACATTACCGGTATTCTAGCTCCTTCACCCGATTCCTACTTAGTCAATACTATTATTTATCAGTATAAAGTACTATGTTCTAATTGGCCAGTTTAAACATCCCGCATGTCACCTTCTAAAAGAAAAACATGTCTGATATGCAGCAAGCTAATCATTATAAATCTTTTTTTTTCTGTGACAGTTGCCACTCACGACAGTATTCATTTAAGACCGATTCGCAAAGTTACAACTGATTCAAATAAATTAACTAAAACTACCCCTTTTCATGTAATAAAATCAAGAGATCAAAGGATAAAAAGCAAATGAGAAGAAATAAACGTAAAATATTAAACAATTAATCCACACAACAAAGTTTCATTGTAATCGACTCCCCACGCAGTTTTTCCGATATACCGGCAATGAGTAATATTGCTTTAGTTGCGTAATTTTTCGTTTATTTTTGTACTGTACTTACCAACAGCATTGTGGTAAGGTTAAGATAAACGAGCTACATGTGCTAGTGTGAATAATTATCATCCGGTTCGACTGCGTGTCAGTGAAGACGTTATATTAAATATCTCTCCAATACAAACTTTCCATATGAATTTAAAATTTACATTGGAAATCTTTTTTCAACAAAACACCGTAGAATCACACAATAAAGTGCATTACATTAAGCCAAGCTTAAATATACAAAACTAAACA
Organism: Ciona savignyi; assembly: GCA_000149265.1. Taxonomy (NCBI): domain Eukaryota; kingdom Metazoa; phylum Chordata; class Ascidiacea; order Phlebobranchia; family Cionidae; genus Ciona; species Ciona savignyi. The sequence continues at coordinate 1,275,178 of CH002142.1, read as the reverse complement.
TTCAAACAAGAAACACTTCAGCCAAGCATATTGTTCACACTTTTTCCAACCAATGATCAATCGGTGCGTAGAAATTAATGTGAATGATAGAACGCTATTGTCGCAATAACAAGGCTGCCATATATATACATGGCAAATGGCAACAAGACTTCAGGTAACGGTAGAAAAAGTATCAAAGAGTGTAATTTAACGTTCCTCATGACTTCCGAAACAAAAAGCTGCAATCCCGGTCTTTCCAAACTGGGTCTCGACCGCGCAGGGGGTCGCGCTATGCATTTGGAGGGGGGTCACGGAGTACATCAATTTCACACAAACTGCTCTATATCTATAAATTGGACTTTTTAAGACTGTTAAAACTACTGCAAAACATTAATCTTACCTGATTTGTAAACTCTATATAAATAACACTGTTGGGTGACTTCGTTACATAATTGACTCCTACCAGTAATCTCGTATAAATGAGAATGCGTGTAGAAGCACACAGCGGGAAGTTAAAGCCTTAGTAATGTTCCACATGGCATAACCTAATTCTAATGCATAGCAGACGTATTAATCACGTGATCAAAACAATGAATTTAATTTTGAAGTTTAAATACCCAATTGTTTGGGGTGCCACATGTTCTTTAACAATTTAAAGTGTGTTTACCACATGCATTGCATGTTCATTGACGTAAACCCTGTATAGTTCGATCTGTTTAGAATTTTAAACGTGAAGAAGGGTCGCAAATAATGTTAATAAATTAAAAGCGATCGCGAGCTTAAAAGTTTAGGAAGATCTGTTCTAAACCATGTGACTGTTCTTACCCAGCGGCGTTCTACGGAGAATAGTGAATGCTTAAAAAATAGATCGATGTGTGGTGCTGCCTGTTTCCTTGGCATGAAACTGTAGCCAGTATTTTATTTTTCACTAATACCAATGGACATTTAGTATTAAAGGTTACTTAAGGCCGTCTGTGGGCGCACTTGTACAATTATTAGATTTTTCCCGTCAGTTTGTCACGATTTATCCGACCAATTAGCTTCGAATGGCTAACCTGACCGATTGTTTTGACGGATTAGGTCAGTGGGTAAGTGCATCGCCTTTCAGCTGAAGGGCTACAGATGGAAACTAGTCACCAGCTAGTCGGCTGTGTCCTTGCGGGTAAGCCACCTAACGGACATTACCTAAACCCAACCAAATAATGGGTTCTACTTAATGGACGTGTGAATCTTACATAACACACTTTAATATCCCTGATAACCAGGTCGCGAGGGTGATCTGACGATTGTGTCAACCCCTTGATTTCCGCACTAACGAGAAAAAGAATGAATATCCTATCCGATAAATATACCAACTATACAAAAACTGTCCTTAGTGTGACGAGCATATTACGGTGTCGAAACTTGGCGTAAAACAGTTGGTTTCTGTTGTTGCTAACATAGTTAATGCTCATATTCCAATTAAGTTGGAATAAATTTTAAGTTTTAGTGTATAGTATAATAAATATGATGGGAGTAAAATTATTTTGTATTTATTGTCACTTTAAATTTTATTTGAATAACAGAATCAATAATATTAAAGATAAAATCACATTGTTAATAATCCTTTTAAGTATAAAATGTGTAGGTACACATAAAACACTATTACAAGGTATATTAAACACATTTAACAAACACACATAGATAGTGAATTTCTATGCGAACAAAAGATTTGGATACCCCATACCCAACATGAAACATTTTTTCGGAATGCTAAATCCGCAGTCAAATCAGTGATCTGTCTGATATAACACCCCACAATAGGTTTTGTAAGATATCTCGAAACGTTATTTATTTATTTACCTACGTGTTTTCTTGAGGTCTATGTTAAAGTAGTAAACATTGCGTCATAAACGTTTAACGTAATAATTGAAGTTTATGTTGCCATCGTTTATACTGGACGACATGGCATAATTTTCTTTCCGAATTAGTTACCGTAGACTTGTAGAGGCTGCAGTGTACAATTTTTATTCCGATACCTCATTTTTCCGTACCGCTTAAATCCAAAGTTTGGTGAGTGTGTGATATTTATGATACATAAATACTCGCACGTTTACTGATTTGGTTCCTTTATTTACTGCAGAACACCGTATCGTTTCTACCACCGAAACGTATCGTAGTGACCCCATCATTTCCGTATCGTCACCCTTCGAATCACCGCCAAGTATAAGCAAAATACGTAAACTGTGTGTTTACCCAACGATACGCGTCATTTTTATACTAGAAACCCGTTACTTCACCCGCGGAAGTAACAGCTTTAATCAAACTATTTACTTAAACCAATTTTCGTTATATGTAAAGGGGTAAATTTTAGTTAAATCACGCAGGGGAAACTTCCGCTAGGCCGAAAAATATACGTAAAGCGATAGCCCCATTCCAGCAATTTAGCCATTATGTGGTGGATAATTGTTGCGTTTTTATATCTTAGAACTGGAGATGTCAAATAATGTGAAAAGGTATAAAATGGGCTAAAAATGGGAATCAAAACATTCTAGTTTTTTTAAAGCATAAAATGAATAAATAGTTGGATAATTTCAATAAAAACAAATATGACGATATCCAATACTTATCTTTAACCGTTTTCACAAAGGTCCCAATAACCACTCGCAACCATAAAATGAAAAAAAGTCAAACTTTCTGCCAGCCATTAGTTTGCCACCTTTATAGTAACAACCTGTTTTGACTATACAGTATATTTTTCTACATGCAAAAATAGGCCGATTCCCTGGCAATACCTTGAATAACATTCGATGTGTATAGTTAATTAAAAATAGCGGAGCAATTGTTTGATGGTGATTGGCGGTATAACAATGATGGCACAATGAAAGCAACTCAATAGGATGATAATTCCACCAATTGTTTCGCCTGAATGCGTGATGAGCTGCTGAATGGACGTTACATGGCAACTACAGTCACACGTTGAGATAGGATATTTACCATAGATGTATGTATTTACCAAATAGATAGTAATGACTGTTTATAAGGATCGCTTTTATACCGGGCTAATTTTCCTTATCGTCCTTAACGACATTATTTATAAAGAAATACTTTTACTTCATGAATTTCATGATAGCCATATAAACTTTAAGCACATGTAGGACAGAATGGGAACAAAAATAAACACAGTAGCAAAAATCAAATATGACGCACAGCATATTTTAATAATCTAGTCAACTTATAAACCACGATTTTCTTTTTCTTTTTTTCCTATTTTGGTCTCGTTTTTTTTACGGATTTTCTAATTTGATGGAAAAAACAAAAAGCAGAGTATATTTTCTTGTAACATTCTTAAATAAGTGTGCGATCTTATCAGGTTTCTGCGCATGTCCACCTTATTAGCTTACATTTTTTTGGCCTAAACGCGGGTTAAGCTTAAGATTATTTCAAATAGCAATTTTATTAAGAATACGAGTTCTCGTGTTTATTTAACCATTTAAGCCATTTTAACCATTTAAGATGATATTAAGCAAATTAATGCACACTGGTGTTTGTACAACCGAATGCGTTGCGAAATATCTCTGTGCTTTCATATCACACATTTCAATAATGTAATTACTTCCGCCCACTTCCCTTATAGAATCCGCACGTCTTACACCATCTTGAAGCGTATATCATGGATTGCGCAGATGTTTTGTTGGTGCTAAAGTCTCATCGCATAATAACGAAAGCAATTTTCCAATGTATATTAAAGTTTTCAATATCATGTCACCTTAGGTATTACTAGCGAATATGTTGTATCGAATATTATATTTCTATTTTCTGGGCTGTGTGCGGCGTAACATTTTACTAAATGGAGCGCTTTCATCAGCAACAAGCCTATTGCAAGGCTGTTTTTCTAATTTGTGTTGTTTATTTTTAGATTTCTTAAAATTTTAAAGTAAATATTCCTTTCTAATCCTGAAATATCGGCAGTGAAGCCAAAAACGCTAACAAATAGAAAGACATTTCACAATTTTTTTGGTAGCTGAAATTCCCTTTAAGGTTTTGGTGAATAATTGAATAACGCCTTTATGCCAATAATCTCGAGAGACATAGAGGTCCATGGTACACAATCTAACTTGTTATATACGCTTGACGATTTGGTTTTGTTCCGCTTGGCGCTTAGAGATTGACTAAGTTTTTGCCGCCGCGTTCGTTTTCCCACATATTTATTAATTTTATATCCGTATTTTCGTTATTGACTCTCCCTTTAATTGATAGTTTATCCAGAATTCAAGTCTTACGTAGCTAACTGAACTGATTTGGTGACACTATGAAATACTTTGGTTTAACCCCGTCCGGTTAGTCTAGTGGTTTAGTGTGACGCCTTTCAGCCGATGATAGGTTACAGGTTCGAAACTGGTCGTTAGCTAGTCGATTGTGTCCTTGAACAAGGCACTTAACGGACATTGCCTGAACGCAGCGGATTAATGGGTTTAACCAAATTGAAGGAACGTCTATATTATACAACACACTGCAATAGCTCCAGTACCCCGATAGTGGGCGCGAGGCGATTTGACGATTGACCGTGTGTTAACCCCGTTGAAGGATAAACATGAATATCCTATCCCAGTGGTTCTCAAACTTTTATCCCAGTCGTTCTTAAAGGTTCAATGACCTGAGGTCAGGTGGAGATCACCACGATTCAAGATTGTGTGATGTCACAATTATGATAATTTCCCCTTGATTTTTGTATAGGAAATAGCCAGTATAGTTAATCAGAGCTTTCTATAACTTTTCACGACCCACCGGTGGGTCGCGAGCCATAGTTTGAAAAACGCTGTCTATCCTATCATAATCCCTTTGTAAAAAAGGGTAGAAAGCGCTATAATTTAGGTTTGTAAATATTATCATAGGGTAAATATAACCTAATGTACAAACATAAAACCAAGAACGTTTCAACCATTTAAGATGATTAAGCAATGGTGTTTGTTTAACCGAATGCGTTGCGACGTGCAAAATATCTTTACGTGCTTTATCACTTGTCGTATTTATGGGTCCCATTTGAAAAAATGGGACAAATATTGTTTTTGTCCGTTTTTTTTTTTCTTTTGTTTTTTTTCTTTTTTTTTTTCTTCGTCAAACGCTTGACAGGCATGGCATGGCGCCCCGACATCTACCAGAAGGAATAATAGAATCGCAATGAAACTTGGTGATTTTTTAGACAACATGGCCTAGATATGCAGAAACCAAAATTATTTAGGGGAATTCCCATTGGACGTTAAAAACCAAAACGGTCATTTTTTTTTCTAAAAAATTAGCTTTTTAGGCCATAGCGCTTGAACGGCTGCTCCAATTTGAATAAAATTTGGTGGAATGTTAGTGCACTAGTCACTGATTTAACACTTAAAAGAAATAAAAAAATTACCCAGGAAAATACCTTAAAAATCGGATTTTGTTCTCTAATTATGATTGTGACAAGCATGCCATGTTGCCCCGAAATCTAGCAAAAGGAATAATGAAATCACAATAAAAATTTGACATTTGTAACAGGACATGGTCTAGATAAGCAGAAACCAAAATTTTGGGTAATGAATCTAGGGAAATTCCCCTGAGACGTTAAAAACCAAAACATTTTTTTTCTAAAAAATTAGATTTTTTGGGCATAGCGCTTGAACGGCTGCTCTAATTTTGATCATATTTGGTTAAATGTTAGACCATTAGACACTTTAGGCCAATTAAAAGAAACAAAACATTTGCTTAGAGTAATTCCCCTAAAAAACGAAGATATGTTCCTGAATTATGATTGTGACAGGCATGCCATATCGCACTGACATCTCCAACAAGGAGTCGACAAATCACATTAAAACTTTAAGAATTGTTACATAACATGGCCAACATATTTAAAAACAGAAACTCATCTACTAAACCTAGGGGAATTTCCTTTATTTCATTACAGCGCTTAAAAAGGTTTAATTTAAAAAATGTAAGGTAAAATGTTAGTAAATTAAGATGTTTATTCATTTTTAACTACACATTGAAAAGAAGTTTGGTTGGACAACTATGGGACCCATGCGTTTATGCTTGCAGAAACAAACTACATACTCAGTGTATAAAATACAAGTTGTGGTTAGGGACCCTGTAGCATGAATATATGGCATACAAACTGTGTTTTACAAATGGTGGTGGTTAAACACGTGGTTGACACTCTCTAGTTCAATAATGTAATAACTTCCTCTAACTTCCGTTATAGAATCAGCACGTCTTCCAACAGCTTGAATCGTATATCCTGGATTGAACTGATGTTTTGTTGGTGCTAAAGTCTCAACGCAAAATACCGAGCGATAATTTTCTACTCAACATTAAGTTTTCTTTGTGGTGCAACCCTAAAGCCGTTTCTACAACGAGGCTAAACAACACGTTCTTGTGTTTAATTTAAATCGAAACCCCCTTCAGAATCTGTGTAAACTGGGCTTAAGGCGTCACTAGAGAATATGCTTCTGTAAGAGTTATAATTTAACAGCGTTGGTTGTATCTGAAATAACATAGGCCTACATGCATGTTTAACGTTGAGTGAAATTACACGCTTTAATAACCAATTACCACGTCATATGCAAGATATGATATATTTGCCTTTACCTGTAGATATGGGAAACGCAAGGGGCCCTATCACAACTAATCTTCTATACGTCATGCCCACAGTAGAGTTTTAACAAAGGACATGATATTCGTGTATTTTCCCGTTAATGGGAAAACCAAGGGGGTTATCACACGGGAAATCACCGTCTGGTTAAGCTTTTATAAAGTGTGTTGCGTAAAGTTCACCAATTTCCCCATTTTGGTAGAATCCGTTAATCCACTGGTTTAGAAAATGTTCGTTAAGCGCCTTTTCTAAGGACACAAACGCCTAGCTAGCGACCAGTTTTGTATCAGCAACCCTTTGGTTGAAAGGCGACGCACTTACGTACCAGACTTATCTCTCTGACCTAGGTACTGTACTGTGTTAAATTTGATTAATAAAAGCACTAGTTCCAGGCAACGTCCGCTACGTGTCTTGGCCACGTGCACGTGTACACAACTTTGCGCAAAACTTGTTGTTTAGACATACATGTTCGTTATATTAGGTAAAAGCAATGCCGAACGTCACACAGAGAAAACTTTAGTGTTTATTGAATAATAACGTTTTAATTGGACGAATTCGCATTAATAGAAACATCTGCTCAATCCAGGATACTCCTTTTCCGCATTGCAAAACAACCTGCTGTGCAGACAAAAGAAAGAGAAGTTACTTTGCATTTAGAAGAAGACTGACTTTTGGTATAAATTCCAGCTCTGATTCCAACAAACTTATCTTTCTTGAAAGAATACTACAAAGGTAAGTTTCTTTATTTTCGTCAACAGAAGCTGTTTTGGTGACAACGATAAATTTTGCAGATGAATAAAGCACTCTTCGTACTCGTTCTCGCACTTGTGCTTCTGATCAGTGAAGAAACTAATGGTAGTAGATCTTCCTACCGTCGCAGATATCCAGCTTGGTATGCATGGAACCAAAAGCAACAACAACTAAAAATGACAGGTAATATTCATACGAAAGCTCTGGTTGTGTTTACCATCTTAACCATTGGTATGTACGAGGAGGCCTAACTGAGATTAATTTCAGAAATGGATGCCGGTGAGATCATTGCCGATAAAGTGCAAGAATAAGCACTCAATGGTAACCATCAAGGTATTACTATTTTAACTTTATCTAAACTGTACGTTTCATAAACTTGAAATTCCATTTTCTTTAGGTCGACATGCTGCACGAAACCTTGTTTTAAATGTTGACAACAAAATAAAAGAAATCTATATGAGTCGTATCGCATTGTAAATGAAACGGGGCAATAGGATGAAGCACGACAAAGGGGTGTATTTGGGGTATAAAAGTGTAGAAATTAAACCGGCAGGGTTGCGGCTTGCAGGGTAGGGGCAGCGATATTACGGAGGAGTTGGTACTTGTGTGCACAAGAGTTAGAATGTGATAATCATGTTTTATCCTCGTAAATGGGAAAACGCAAGTGATGTTATCACACGGGTATTCGTGATCATTGTCGGGTTATTGGAGCAATTGCTGTTGGGCCGTTATGATTGAGATGTTTGGACAGGTTTAGTTAAACCCATTGCTTCATGGACTTACGGTCGTAAGCAGCTAGAAGCAGACCTACCAAGATCCCTTATCTTCCAGCTCACTGGAAGAATAGAACACATGTCTGTCTTCGCCTTTATGGAGTTATTTGCCGTAGGCGCTCCTCTCGCTGACATCGCCGACATGATCGACGGTGTAATCATGGAAAATTTCAAGGACTGTCAGTTCTTGAATACCCTAAATAAACAAAAAAGGAATAATGAAATTCCAAATATGGAAGAAATAATCAACTACTTTGAAACCAACACGATAACATTTACAACTGTATATTATATTCGACCTGGAAGAATTATTTAACAAAATATTAATCAAAAAAATAATGTCAAATACCATGACAACGGCCGTAATAAAACTTATCTATAAAAAAAGGAGATAAATCGGAAATAAAAAATTGGCGTCCCATATCATTGTTAAACACTGACTACAAAACACTTAGCGGAATAATTACGAAAAGATGTAAAGGAATAATGAATATAATAATTAGTAAAAACCAAAAACTGCGGATTAAAGGGGAGAACGTCTGGGACCACGCCTCTATATAACTTATCCGCCCATAATAGAATCGACAACAAATATATAAGAAGCAAACCTCAAATAGTGGCGGTCGATTTTGAAAAAGCATTCGACCGTGTTAACCAATCTTTTATAAACGCAATATTAGTCAAACTGAACCTACCCACGACGCTTATTACCTGGTTAAAAATCCTCTATAACGATATAAACTGACAAATAATAGTAAACGGCGCCCTCACACGACCAATGACAATAAAACGTTGCATCCGCCAGGGGTACTCGTGCAGAATGCCCCTTTTCCTACTTGGAGCAGAAACCCTTAATAACACGTCATCTCGACCTCCGTGAGTTAAGATAGCGCATGCAAAGCAATCGTGATCACTGTGGTCATTGTCAGTATCTAGTATAGTAAAATGGCAAATGACAGGATTACTTTTCTTAATTCACTTACCATTTGTTACCGTTTATTAGTGTATGGATGCAAATGGTTATTGTACCTCTAAAAATGGCCAACATTGTGCTAATAACTCTCTAGTGTCGTGCAAATCCGACCAAACAATCATTTTAGTTTTCTTACAGTCCCCCAGTTTGTCTATTAGTTGTTTTCAAAACTTTTCCTAGCAAACGAAAATTTTATAACAACGGATAAGTTCCTATCAACGAAAATGTCCTTGGCAACGGTCAACAAAAAATTACATAGCAACAAAAAATTTAATAACAAGAAACATTTTATATCAACAGATAAGTACTAAACAACGAATATGTCCTTAGCAACAGCCAACTAAAATTTCCATAGCAACAACAAATTTTCTAGCAGCGAAAATGTTATAGCAACGGATAAGTCCCTAGCAATGAAAAAGTCCTTAGCAACGTTCAACAAATTAGCAAAGGAAATTTCATAGCAAAAGATATATATCCCTAGCAACAAACGGTCAACAAAATTTCCATAGCAACCAAAATTTACCTAACAACAAAAATTTACTAGCCACGGATATGTACCTAGTAACAAAAATATTCCTAGCAACAGAAATTTTATAGTATAGGAAAGGTTAGGTTCCTAGTAACGAAAAAGTTCTTAGAAACGGTCAACAAAAATTTCCATAGCAAACAAAATTTCCCTAGCAACGAAAATTTACTAGCCACGGATAAGTACCCAGCAACGAAAATGTCTTTAGCAACGGTCTTAAAAAATTTCCATAGCAACAAATATTTCCCTAAAAACGAATATTTTTAGCAACGGATAAGTTCCTAGCAACGAAAATGTCTTTAGCAACGGTCAACAAAAATTTTCATAGCAACAAAAAATTCCCTAGCAACCAAAATTTTATAGCGAATTATAAGACTTTGCAACAAAAAATGCCTTAGAAACATTCAACAAAATTTTTTTACAACCAAAATTTCGGTAGCAAAGGAAAATTTATAACAACAGATATGTCCCTAGCAACAAACATTTCCTTAGCAACGAAAATTTCATAGCAACGGATAAGTACCTAGCAACAAAAATGTCCTTAGCAACGGTCAACAAAAATTTCCATAGCAACACAAATTTCCCAAGCAACAAAAATTTTATAGCAACCGATGAGCACCTATCAACGAAAAAGTTGTTAGCAACTATAAACAAAAATTTCCATAGCAACCAAAATTTCGGTAGCAAAGGAAATTCATAACAACAGATATGTCGCCAGCAACAAAAATTTTATAGAAACGGATAAGTACCTATCAACGAAAAAGTTGTTAGCAACGGTCAACGAAAATTTTCATACCAACCAAAATTTCCCTAGCAAACGAAAAGAAAAAAAAATTCTTAGCAACGGTAAACAAAAATTTTCATAGCAACAAAAATGTACATCGCAACAAAAAAGTCGATAGCAACGAAAATTTTTCATCAACGGATAAGTAGCTAGCAACGAAAATGTTCTTAGCAACGGTCAACAAAAATTTCCAAAGCAACAAATATTTCCCTAAAAACGAAAATTTTTAGCAACGGAGTAGTACCTAGCAACGAAAATGTCCTTAGCAACGGTCTTCAAAAATTTCCATAGCAACAAATATTTCCCTAAAAACGAAAATTTTTAGCAACGGAGTAAACAGGTTTTAGAATTTGAGCAGCTGATTCTCCAATCATTGACGAAACTAAGTCAAGAGCCGCAGTAAGCACGGGTTCTTTCACAATGGTATGTGGTTCTTTACATTTTGCGATTTGGTATGCAACTTTGAAAGAGGCAAGCTGTGCTTTAGCTGGTGTGTGCAGAAACTTCTCCAACTAACGTTTTACTGGTGTAATGCACATCTACTGTAATTTTTTGTGAGAACAACAGTAAATGCAACAACTTCCGCATGCTTTCGTGGCGCTCCTAGCAAGGTCTGGGCGCCCAGTTTGGGAACCACGGCAATAGTTCATATACAAGAGTGGAAGTTATCACCAGACAGGTTCTCAGTTCGATCTTCACCCTAACCACTTTTCTGTGCGGTTGTCTGTAAAATAGACTGAGTTGTTTATAATAAGCTTCGTTGTCATGAAACGAACTATTACCACTTTTATGCATAGCCCACCTTTTTCGATTAGTGACAAGTTCATATCACAAATATTACCCTGCCCCAATTACTAGATATCCTCATCACTTACTACAAGGTCCCCACACCCCTCCCAAAGCTTGATATTTTGATGCGACTGACTATAACATACATCACGCCAACTTGTGTGTCTCTCAAACTTGTTTCAACAAATATTCCTAAATTCTTTCATATTTAACCTCATCACCAATTGATTGAATATGTGTGAACTGTCTTTTGCCACATTATGTCTCCATTGTTAGTTAAATTACCCTCAAAGTATTCCGCTTAGCACTTAGATCCCCTACCCTCCGTACACATGGGGTGACACAAACCCGTCCTCTTCCACCATGTTGTAGAGCATCGGTGACGGTCTGACCTCGTGTGGGCGACTTGGTTAAAGTAAAATAAAAATTCAAAACTGTAAAAGACGGCAAAACGACAGTCGTTAATCACCTCTATACCCAATTGATTATTTAGGGTGGGTATAGCCAGACATGGCCACCAATACGTAATATTTATTTTTTAAATTGGTCAAATGTTATAAAATAAAATTCTTATAGAAAATCTTAACTAATTAATAGCATAAAGAAGATAATAATACGTAAATGTGGGAATTTCATTACAATACAACATTAACTTGTCCTCGCTTATAAACCGCAAGTTTAAATGTACCACTACACGCTGTGGTTTGCCATGTAGCTTCTCGGTGATTTGATTGACGGCTTAACCTAACCTTAATTAA
>CH002142.1:1251320-1263145 GCA_000149265.1 Ciona savignyi | reverse complement strand
AAAACGAAAATTTTTAGCAACGGAGTAGTACCTAGCAAGGAAAATGTCCTTAGCAACGGTCTTCAAAAATTTCCATAGCAACAAATATTTCCCTAAAAACGAAAATTTTTAGCAACGGAGTAGTACCTAGCAACGAAAATGTCTTTAGCAACGGTCAACAAAAATTTCCATAGCAACAAAAAATTCCCTAGCAACCAAAATTTTATAGCAAATTATAAGACCTTGCAACAAAAAATGCCTTAGCAACGGTCAACAAAATTTTTTTTACAACCAAAATTTCGGCAGCAAAGAAAAATTTATAACAACAGATATGTCCCAAGCAACAAACATTTCCTTAGCAACGAAAATTTTATAGCAACGGATAACTACCTAGCAACAAAAATGTCCTTAGCAACGGTCAACAAAAATTTCCATAGCAACACTAATTTCCCAAGCAACAAAAATTTTATAGCAACGGATAAGTACCTAGCAACGAAAATGTCATTAGCAACGGTCAACAAAAATTTCCATAGCAACCTAAATTTCCCTAGCAACAAAAATTTTATAGCAACCGATAAGCACCTAGCAACGAAAAAGTTGTTAGCAACGGTCAACAAAAATTTCCATAGCAACAAAAATTCCCTACCAATGAAAACTTTATAGCAAAGGTTAGGTCCCTAGCAACAAAGAAGTTCTTAACAACTGTCAACAAAAATTTAGTTACAACCAAAATTTTGGTAGCAAAGGAAAATTCATAGCAACAGATATGTCGCCAGCAACAAAAATTTCATAGAAACGGATAAGTACCTAGCAACGAAAATGTCCTTAGCAACGGTCAACAAAAATTTCCATAGCAACACAAATTTCCCTAGCAACAAAAATTTTATAGCAACCGATAAGCACCTAGCAACGAAAAAGTTGTTAGCAACGGTCAACAAAAAATTCCATACCAACCAAAATTTCTTTAGCAACTAAAATTTCCCTAGCAACGAAAAGAGAAAAAAATTCTTAGCATCGTTCAACAAAATTTTCATAGCAACCAAAATTTCCTTAGTAACGAAAAATGTCTTAGCAACGGTCAACAAAAATTTCCATAGTAACCAAAATTTCCCTTGCAACAAAAATTTTGTAGCAACGGATAAGTCCCTAGAAACGAATAAGTACTAAACAACGGTGAACAAAATTTCCATAGCAACAAAAATATCCCTAGCAACGAAAATTTTATAGCAAAGGTTAGGTCCCTAGCAACGAAAAAGCTTTTAACAACGGTCAAAAAATTTCCATATCAACCGAAATTTCGGTAGCAAGGGAAATTATATAGTAATGGATAAGTCCCTTGCAACAACAAAAATTCCTTAGCAACGGTCAACAAAAATTGTTATAGCAACAAAAATGTCCATAGCAACAAAAAAAGTCCACAGCAACGAACATTTTTTAGCAAAGGTTAAGTCCCTAGCAACGAAAAAGTTCTTAGCAACGGTTAAAAATAATTTCCATAGCAACCAAAATTTTCCTAGCAACGAAAATTTTGTAGCAATATATAAGACCTAGCTACAAAAAAGGCCTTAGCTACTGTAAATAAAAATTTTATCGCACCCGTAATTTCGGTAGCACAGAAAATTTCATAGCAACAAAAAAAGTCCACAGCAACGAACATTTTTTAGCAAAGGTTAAGTCCCTAGCCACAAAAGTGTCTTTAGCAAAGGTCAACAAAAATTTTAAAAGCAACAAAAATATCCATAGCAACAAATAAGTCCACAGCAACAAAAATTTTCCAGCAACGGATAAGTTCCTAGCCACGAAAATGTCCTTAGAAATGGTCAACACAAATTTCCGTAGCAACAAAAATTTCGTAGTAACGGATAGGTACCTAGCAGCGAAAATGTCCTTAGCAACGGTTAACAAAAATTTGCATTGCCCCAGAAACGAAAATGTTTATCAAATGAAAAGTACCTATAAACGAAAATGCCCTTAGCAACCGTCTAAAAAATGTCCATAGCAACAAAAAATTCCCTAGCAACCAAAATTTATTAGCAAAGTATAAGAAATAGCAACAAAAATGCCTTAGCAACCCGTCAACAAAATTTACATTACAACCAAAATTTCGGTAGCAAAGGAAAATTAATAGCATCAGATATGTCCCTAACAACAAAAATTTCCTTCGGCAACGAAAATTTTATAGCAAAGAAAATGTCCTTAGCAACGGTCAACAAAAATCACCATAGCAATACAAATTTTCATAGCAACAAAAATTTTTTAGCAACGGATAATTCCTTAGCAAAAAAAAATCTTAGCAACGGTCAACAAAATTTCCATAGCAACCAAAATTTCCATATCAACGAATTTTTTTTAGCAACGGATAAGTCCTTAGCAAAAAAAAAATCCTAGCAACAGTCAACAAAATTTCCATAGCAACGAAAATTTCCCTAGCAACGAAAATTTACTAACCACGGTTAAGTCCCTAGCAACGAAAATTTACTAGCCACGGATAAGTACCTAGCAACGAAAATGTCGTTAACAACGGTCAAAAAAATTTCCATAACAACCAAAATTTCGGTAGCAAGGGAAGTTACATAGTAACGGATTTGTCCCTTGCAACGAAAAAGTTCTTAGCAACAGTCAACAAAAATTTCCCTAGCAACGAAAAAGTTCTTAGCAACAGTCAACAAAAATATCCCTAGCAACGAAAAAGTTCTTAGCAACAGTCAACAAAAATTTCCCTAGCAACGAAAAAGTTCTTAGCAACAGTCAACAAAAATATCCCTGGCAACAAAAAAGTCCTCAGCAACGGTCAACAAAATATCCATAGCAACCAAAATTTCCATAGCAACGAAAATTATATAGCAACGGAATAGTCCATAGCAACAAAAATGTTATAGCAACGGATAAGTACCTAGCAACAAAAATGTCCTTAGCAACGGTCGAAAAAAATTTACTTAGCAACAAAAGTTTCCTTAGCAACAAAAATTTCATGGCAACGGATAGGTAGCTAGCAACGGATATGTCCTTAGCAAAGAAAAAGTCCTCAGAAACGGTTAACAAATTTTCCATACCAACCAAATTTCGGAAGGAAGGGAAATTTCATAGCAACGGATATGTCCCTAGCAACAAAATATTCTTAGCAACGAAAGTTTTATAAGTTCTAAAAAGCAAAAATAACCTTAGCAACTTTCAACAAAAATTTCAATAGCAACAAAAAATTCCTCAGCATAGGTCAACAAAAATTTTCATAGTAACGACAATTTTATAGCAAAGGATAAGTCCCTAGCAACGGAAAAGTTCTTAGCAACTGTCACCACAAATTTCCATATAAACCAAAATTTACCTAGCAACGAAAATTACATATCTACAGATAAGTTTCTTTCAACAACAAAGTTCTTAAACGATCAACAAAAATTTTCATAGCAATAAAAATGTCCATAGCAATAAAAATGTCCATAGCAACAAAAAGTTCATAGCAACGGTCAACAAAATATCCATAGCAACCAAAATTTTCTATCAACAGATAAGTCACTAGCAACGAAAAAGTCCTTAGCAACGGTTAACAAAATTTCCATAGCAACTAAAATTTCGGTAGCAAGGGAAATTTTTTATCACCTGATGTTAGATAGCAACGGATTAGTCCCTTGCAACAAAAAAGTCCGTAGAAACGATAAACAAAATTTTCATAGCAACAAATATGTACTTAGCAACAGGCAACAATAATTTTAATAGCAACCAAAATTTTCCTAGCATCCAACATTTCGGTAGCAATGGAAATTTCATAGCAACGGATATGTTCCTAGCAATAAAAATTTCCCTAGCAACGAAAATTTTATAGCAACGCATGAGCCTCTAGAAACGAAAAAGTCCTTAGCAACGGTCAACTAAATATCTAAAGCAACCAAAATTTCGGTGGCAAGGAAATTTCATTGCAACAGAAAAGTCCTTTGCATAAAAAAACTCCTTAGTAACGGTCAAAAGAATATCCATAGCAACAATAAAGTCCTTATCAACTGTCATCAAAATAACCCCAGCAAAGAAAATTTTCTAGCAACGGATGAGGACCTAGCAACGAAAAAGTCTTTAGTAACGGTCAACAAAGTATCTATAACAACCAAAACTTTCTAAGTAACGAAAATTTTATAGCAACGGATAAGTCCTTAGCAACGGTCCACAAAATTTCCATAGCAACCAAAATGTCGTTAACAAGGAAAATTTCTTAGCAACGAATGTTTCTGGCAATAAAATATCCCTAGCAACGAAAATTTTGTAGCAACTACTCAGTACCTAGCAACGAATATGTCCTTTGCAACGGTCAACAAAAATTGACATACCAACAAAAATTGTATAGCAACGGATAAGTCCCTAGCAACTTAAAGGTTCTTATCAACCGCCAAAAAAATTTCCATAGCAACCAAAATTTCCCTAGCAACGAAAATTAGATAGCAACGGATAATTCCCTTGCAGCAAAAAAAGTTCTCATTAACGGTCAAAAAAATTTTCATAGCAACCAAAATTTCCTAAGCAACGAAAGTTTTATAGCAACAAAAAAGTCCCTAGCAGCGAAAAAGTCCTTGGCAACGGTCAACAAAATTTTCAAAGGAACCCAAATTTCGGTAGCAAGGGAAATTTTTTAGCAACGGATGTTTCTAGCAACAAAAATTTCTCTAGAAACGAAAATTTTATAGCAGCAGATAAGTACCTAGAAACGAATATGTCTTCAGCAACGGTCAACAAAAATTTACATAGCAACACAAATTCCTCTAGCAACGAAAATTTAATAACTATATATAAGTCCCTAGCAACGAAAATGTCCTTAGCAAAGGTCAACACAAATTTTCCTAGCAACAAAAATGTTATAGCAACGCATAAGCCCCTAGCAACAAAAAAGTCCTTAGCAACGGTCAACAAAATGTCCATAGCAACCAAAATTTCCCCTGCAACGAAAATTTTATTTCAACGGATAAGTCCCTTGTAACGAAAAAGTTCTTAGCAACGGTCAACAAAATTTCAATAGCAACAAAAATGTCCTTAGCATCGGTCACCAAAAATTTCCATAGCAACAAAAAAATTTCCTAGAAAAGACATTTTTTTAGCAACGGATAAGTCCCTAGTAAAGAAAAAGTTCTTAGCAACGGTCAAAAAATTTCCAGAGCAACAAAAATTAAACTAGCAACGAAAATTACCAAAGAAGCGGATAAGTCCCTTGCAACAAAAAAAGTCCTTAGCAAAGGTCAATAAAATCTTTTATAGCAACAAAAAAAACGATATGTCAAATGGAACAATAATTTTCTTAGCAACGAAAATTTTATAGCAACGGATAAGTCCATAGAAAAATAAATTCATTAGCAACGATCAACAAATTAATCTTAGCAACCAAAAATTCCCTAGTGTTACCGCACGGAGTAATGAAGTTGACTCACTTGTCTTCCTTGTGATTCATTAAGCGGTTACTATAAAAGAAAACAGCGTAAATAATAAGCCATAAACACAAACAATATTACACACCTTTGCATTACCACGTCCGTTCCTTAAAAATCAATTTTAGTCTCAATACCTTTCTAATTAACCAAGGA
Organism: Ciona savignyi; assembly: GCA_000149265.1. Taxonomy (NCBI): domain Eukaryota; kingdom Metazoa; phylum Chordata; class Ascidiacea; order Phlebobranchia; family Cionidae; genus Ciona; species Ciona savignyi. Next base: position 1,257,608 of record CH002142.1, on the reverse strand, counting down.
GAATGACAGACTGCGTGCGTCCCTGTTTGCAGCGTAAATAAAAAGAACTCAAAATGCAAAAACGTAAACTAAGACTAAAGGACAACACATAAAAAAATAAAAGGTGAAAAAATAAGTGAACCATAAAAACGCAACTGCTTTGGTGCAGTTGCACCTAGCAACGAAAAATTTTATAGCAGCAGATAAGTGTAATGAAACCGTATGATATATATATATATGTATATATATACGAGCAACGTCCCTACAGACAATTCATATTTTATGCACCTGGTATGTTGTTTGTTTTTTCCCCAGCAACACATGGGTCCCTGAGGTAACAATCCGATCTTGTTATAAATGTTCCCTACACAATATATGTTAATGTCAGATATGTGCACGTCAGATCCATATTATTCAACATTCCAGAAAGATTTAATCGGACTGTCATAGTTTTGTTTGTTCAAGCAAAAAGGCATGGGTCCTATAGTTATTTAACCAAACTTCTTTTCCATATGTAACTAAAAAAATAATAAACGTGTTAGATTTACGAACATTTTACCACAAATGTTTAAAATTTAAGCCTCTTGTTTTAATTTAAAGCCTCGGCGCGTTATGGCATGCCTGTTACAACCATCGGTTAAAAACAAATCATAATTTTAGGGTATTTCCCTAGGTATTTTATTTCTCATTCTTAATAGTACAATGACGGATAGGGAACTAACATTTCAGCCGTTCAAGCGCTATGTCCAAAAGAGCTAATCTAAATAAAACAATAACTCACATAAAAAAAGGTCATCGCCAAAACATACAAGCTCAAAAATAGACGACTCATCCGAGGAATCTCTTGTCCCGATCATGGAACTATTTGAACCTGGAAGAACATCCATAACTGCTAATGATGTAGAGGCGAATTCCACTCCAAAATCAAAGCGAATTAGAAAAACAAGACAAACTAAAACAGACGAAATAGAAGACATTATGAGAGAAATCAACGAAGCTCATAGATCATTCTGTGAGTCAAACCAACCAGAAAATGACTTTCCAACATCCCCAAAACAAAATGATATATCGGTTAGCTTACCTGACGCGTTCCTTCCACCTCATCCACGTCGATCAGTTGCTCTCCTCTCAAAGGTGTTCGACTGCAATCGTGAAGGATGACCAGCGAAGAAGCGACGACACTGCCCAGCAGAAATACCATCTGGAACATCATAACTGTTTTAAACAATGTAACCATTTTAAATAAAACGCTACTATAACACTGACACCCTACAATTTATAAATACGCCATGGATCACAACATAATAGATCATCCCATAGTCATTGGAACAATTAACGTAAATGGTTTAAGGGCCAAATTTGACTTAATTAGTAATTATATAAATCAAAATAATATCGACATATTATGTATACAAGAAGTTCACTGCTTACCTCAAACTATCTCCGAGAAATTAGAAGCTCTCTCCAACTGCACGATCTTCTTAAACTCAATCCCTGCAAACAATATTAATTCTATGTATTTCCGTAAAGGTACAGCTATCTTGGTTAAAAAATATCTATTTTAACGTTTTAAAATCGTTCATCATATTATATCTAATAATATTATGAATAAGATAAACATAAGTAATACTAATATAGAAATTAACATATTTAATACTTACCTCCAAAGTGGCTTTAAAGAAGAACGAATCCGAAAACGCGAAGCGGAAATAGAACTATTACGAGATAACATAGAGATCTATTCTTTAACTAAAATCTTAAAATTGGAGATTTTAATATGATACTTAGTCCAAATGATACTTAAAATAAATTTGACACTCAACAAAAATCGGATTGAAAACGGTGGATTAATTTGGAAAAAGAATGCTATTTATATGATGTTCATCGAGAAAAAAATGGATATAATAATATAGTTTTCACACGAATCACAGCATTATCCTCAACTCGATTAGAACGGATATGTGCGAATAAAAATAGCCTTAATATTATTAGTAAAATAAATCATATTAAAAACTACTTTTCTGTTCATAATAATAGTCTAACGCTGTCCATAAAATGCGATAAAAAATGGGATTTGTCTTTTTATAAAATTAATAATAGTATTCTTGCGAACCGTGATTTTATTGATAATATTTTGTTATTATGGAAAAATTGGAGAAGACCAAAAATTAGATATATGAATAGTCTTGATTAGTGGGAAAACGAAAAAATTATGATAAAAAAAGGAAGCGCAATTTATATCGCAATTTATTCGAAATTATGAATCATCACGACATAGAAATAACATAGAATTAATTAACCAATTAAAACAAGACGTCGGAAAAGAATCTCAAAATCTTCTACAGAGACTAAATAATAACGTAGAATTATACGAAACCAAGTTAAATAAAGGCGCCCTAATTCGTTCAAAAATAAAAATGATTGAGAATGACGAAACCCCGACAAAAGATTTGTTTCGTTACGAAAACCAGCACCAAAATCGCGATAAAATTTATAAATTAAAAACTCTTAATAATAACACCACAAAAACACCGGAAGAAACATTAGACGTAGCCTATCATTTTTATGGTCACTTATGGGGTCATAAATCTACCGTAATCAATCAAAACGAATATTTAAATAACTTGGCACCTATCTCACTATCAACCGACGATATTAAATCGCTCTTCCAACCAATCTCAAAAAATGAAATAGAAATAGCCATAGAATCACTAAATAAAAACAGCTCACCTGGCGAAGATGGTCTAACCCCCCACTATAACAAAAACTTACGAAAACGCTCACCGCAGATTTGGAGGAAGTAAAGGAGTCGTAAACTGGAGAGATGATAATTTTCTTGCAGCCTTACATATACCCAGTTCTTAAACTCCTTAAATCATATTCAAATAGAATATAAAACATATGAATTAATATAAACATTACCAACGGTAAAACTAAAAACGTAATATAAAACTAAGCTTAGTAAAACACAACCTCACTGAATGATCGTCACATTGAAATGAAATGATAAACCAAAGTCATTGAAAGGAATAAACAGCAGGACTGATTTCGTGACGTAATAAATAACGGGGACTAAATGTTAGGATCACCACGAACTCCCCTACAGTGAGGTAGGAAACGATAAAAAAATAGGTACAAAAAAAATTCACGAGCAATCATAATCTGCAAAACGTGATGGAAAATTTACTGTACGGCCAGATCGTGTTTTGTAAGGTTGTGTCGGTGGTGTGTTGGTTTGCCTAGTGGTTTCGGCGTGACTTGTGTCTGGTTGTGTAATTATGGTGTGTGAATCGATAGTGTTGGTGTATGCAGGTGATGTTACAGAGGTTGCTTCAAAAAATGCTGGTTTTAGTCTGTCTATTCATTGCGTTTTAAAATGGTGAAAGGTCCGTTGTATGGCTCTTGTAAGGACGTTTTACTGCATCCACACGAACGAAACAATGTGTACACGAACTTAAACGTTTAGGAATAAATACAGGTTTAATGGAATGGTTTGATGTGGGTATTACGCGTAACTGGTTCATAGTATTACGAAGTTTTGCAACAGATGTGGTTTGATCAACATCGGGTACAAAATGTGGGTTAAAAAATTCGCCGGGTAAACGAAGCGTTGTGCCATAAAAATAGTTCGGCACATGTTGGTTTATAATGTCTTCTTCTGACTGACGATTCGCAGGCCAACCGATTACCACGGGTAAATGGCGAGTCCAATTTTCTGGTGTGCTTTGTGCCTTCAGAGATGCTTTTATTTGCCTGTGCATTCTCTCGACAAGGCCGTTCGCGCATGCGTGGTACGCTGTTGTGCGTATGCGATTAGTTCCTGTAAGGTTCATTCATTGTTTAAAAAGTTCTGACTCAAATTGAGTACCTCGATCCGTTGTGACGGTGCACGGTGCTCCAAAACGACAAATCCAGTTGTTGAAAAAAAAAACTCTTTGCAACCTATTCTGCTGTGATATTCGAGATTGGGATGGCTTCTGGCCAACAAGTAAATCGGTCTACGCAGGTAAGTATGTACCTTAAACCATTAGAATGGGGTAAAGGACCAACAATATCTAAATGAACGTGGCTGAACCGAGCATCTGGCGTAGCGAATGTTTCTAGAGGCGCTAAAGTGTGATGATGAATTTTTGAACATTGGCAGGAAATGCATGCAGTCGTCCAATTCTTGATATTTTTGTGCATATCCGGCCAAATAAAACGAGAAGAAATGAGTTTTCTTGAAGTTTTAATCCCAGGGTGTGATATGAAATGAAAGTGATTAAATATTTTCTCGCGCATTAACTGTGGGGCTACAGGACATAGTAGGGTTACCTCGCTTGCTTGGGAGTTGAATTGATTTGATGTTGAGTGGTAAATTTGGTTTATTAAGAAGCTGTTGAGTTTGGATGTCATCTTGCTGTATTTTCGCCATTTCCTCGTAGTCAATAAATTGACTAATGGCGCTGACATCCGGTCGTGACAATGCATCTGCAACTGTGTTTTTCTCACCTTTTATGTATTGAATGTAATTGTTGTATTGAGATACTAGGTCCAAATGACGAGTTTAACGTGGTGAGAAACGATCTGGTTTGGAAAACAGTGCTGTAGTCAAAGGCTTGTGATCTGTAAAAATTTTGAATTCTCTACCTTGCAGCAAGTGTCAAAAATAGATGACGGAACAATACATAGTAAGTAATTCGCGGTCAAATGCGCTGTAACGCGTTTCTGCCGGGGTCAACTTGCGTGAATAAAACGATATTGGTTGCCCCATGTTGCTTACTTTTTGCTGAATGACTGCTCCAATTGCAATGTTGGATGCATCCACCATGATGCTTATGCTTTTGGATTTTGATGGCTGAGCATTGTTGCAGTGGCTAAACTATCCTTGACTGATTGAAAAGAGATGGTTGCCTCGTCATTCCATTGAAGTGGTTTGTTTTTGTGTTTGCCTTTTAACAGGTCATTAAGTGGTTCCATAATTTTTTCGCAATTGGGTATAAATCTGTGGTAAAAATTGACTAACCCCATAAATCGTTGTAGCGTTTTCTTTGATGTTGGTTGTGGGAAATATTAAATGCTGGTGATTTTCTCTTTAAGTGGCCGAATACCGTTGTTGTCAACATGGTGGCCAAGACAAACAAGTTCCGTTTTATCAAAGATGCTTTTTGATGGATTGATAACCAAACCATAACTAGCGAGTCTTGCAAACAATTGGTGTAAATAACTTTTGTGGTCGTCTTCGGATTTGCTGGCAACAAGAATGTCATCGATTTACGCGTAGCAAAAATCCAACCCGCTGAGTACCTGGTCGATAAAGCGCTGAACTGTCTGACTTGCGTTATTTAATCCAAATGGCAGTCGGGTGAATTCGAAAACACCAAATGGTGTGATTATTGCAGTATTGGGAATGTCGTCTGGGTTCATGGGAATGTGAAAATTTGCTTTAATTAAATCAATCTTTGAGTATATCGTGGTGCCACGGAGTTATGCTGAAAAATCTTGTATGTGGGGCACCGGGTATCTATCTGGTTTCGTAATGGAAAAAGGTCTCCGCATGGTCGCCAATAATTGCCAGTGTTTTTTGGTACCATGTGTAAAGGAGTAGCCCAATAACTTAAGGACGGTCTGATCATTCCGAGGTCCAGCATGTGTTGGAATTCCCGTTTTGCGATTTTTAATTTGTCTGGAGCCAATCTACGAGGACGAGGGTAGACAGAGCGTCCAGAAGTGGTTATGTGATGAGTAATGGAGTGTTTTACAGGTGTATTAGCGTGATTTGCATGGATGATATCTGGGTATTGACGTAAGATGTCTTGAAATGTGTTTGTGATTGTTGCTGAAATGAATATAGGGTAATTTAAGGATACTTAAAATGAACTTTTTATGTTTACATTATCCAGCACTTATTATCAAGAAAATAAGAAAATAACACTATAACACAGCAACATAAAAGTAACATTTCTTGGTGATAAGAAACTAGCTGTAATAAACTGTATGACATTTTCATCATATCCAACGGAGACACATCTTCCATGATGTTTTTTAACTTATCTCTTCGACTTCTTCTAAGTGTAGTCTTACTACTGCAGCAATAGTTGACCCATCATATTAAAACAGCTTACAGTTATTGGACCTGAATAAATATTTTGGTTAATATATACTAAATAGTAAATACCAAATATTTTTTTCTTGAATGGTGAAGCATTACTACAAAATAGATAAAAATTATAATATAATTAGAACTAATAAAACATTTCAGTCTGGCTTATATATTCACCTTCATAGCAGCACGTTTACTTACAGAACATTAGATGAATGAATGGAGCT
>CH002142.1:1227860-1251220 GCA_000149265.1 Ciona savignyi | reverse complement strand
AGAACATTAGAGGAATGAATGGAGCTTGAATGAGTTGCCATTGCAAAAAATGCTTTATGGATATTTTTTTGTACTTCCAAGTTTGTCATTTTCTTTGAGTTGTTTGCGTTTTCTTCCGGATGGGAACAAGCTTTGCATGGAAAATTCAATAAATAGCTCTTCATACAATTAGTGTTTTCTGATTAGATTACATATGATTGTGTAGCGACCTCCCGTCATCTATTTTAAATAATGTGTGACGTCATTATGCATTGCCTTTTTCATGTGCTTTTTGTGCCCGTCGCTTAGGGTTTGTGTAACGAGTTTCTTTTTCATTGTATGGTACTGCAAATAAAGAAGCTGCCGCTTTACTGGTGACCCTCAATGAAATGCATATTTCGCAGAGATTTTTAAATGGTTTAATTTTAATTTTAAACTGTAAGTTTGCTTTTAGTGGTACTGATGGGCTAGTAAATAAAAATTTCGATGTCTCTAAATACTGCAGAATCACTTGAATCGTTTAGATCGTTTACTATACTTCGTAATTACAAAATCCTTGGAGAAAACTTTTTTCACTAAAATAATGATTATGATATTATTGTTAGGGTTGGGGTTAAAGTTAATTCTGGGGTTGAAATTAGTGTTTGGGACAGAATTATAGAATTACTTTCCATAGCAATCTAAGTAATCCAAGCGCTCCAAGTGATCCCACAGTTCCTCAAAAGTTAGCCAATTTTAGTACAGTAACTTAAAATAAAATTAAAATATAGGTTAATTGCTATGCAACCAGTTTGCAAAGAGTAACTGAAGAAACGTCCGGCCGGTTGGTCTAGCGGTTAAGTGCGGCGCCTTTCGATCGAAAGGTTGCAGGTGCGAAACTGGTCGCTAGCTAATCGGTTGTTTCATTAGGCAAGGCACTTTATGGACATCGCCTAAACCCAGCTGATTAATGGGTTCTATCAAGTTGAAGGAACGTCTCTATCATATACAACACACTGCAATAGCTCCGGTAATTCTACGATGGGCGCGGCGAGGTAATCTGACGATTGCCCGTGTGTTAAACCCCTTGGTTTTTCAATTCACGGGAATAAACATGAAACTCCTGTCCTATTCTATCCTATCCTAAACCTTGGTGTGATAACGTATTCAGTTGCTGTACTTTGTATTATTAAGTGTGCTACAAGAAGTTTTTGGGTTGTGTTTATTAAAATGATTTTCACATATATTAGTTTTTTATCAGTATGCTAAAAATAAAGAGCCATTCTAGTCCAAATCTGAATATAAAACATATTCTATTATTATAATTGTAGATTTTTATCAGACAACGCCAGCTGGCTCTTCATCCTATCTTAAACACACTGCTAATTGTTAATAAGGCACACCGAAGTAAATTTTTCGATTGTTGTATAGACATATAGTATGTCCCATTCCTGCAGTAAAACAGCAATGTTAAGACGCTAAAACAGCACAAAATGCATCAAAAATAACCAAACTACAGCATTCGACACTTGTTTTTTCTATCACGTTCTCATGCGTGACGGTGCAGAAACTCATTTGCGACTTTACACCGGGGAATCATTCAAACGTGAAAGACTTTTACACCATTCTTTTTATAATCATTGCCTAGACCAGGGATGGCCAACCTGCTGCCCGCGGGCCTAATTAAAATGTAACAGTCAGCTTTTAGGGACGTAGTTATATTAGGCTATAGTATAGAAGCAGCAGGAATACAGGTTATATAAAACTATAAAACTATGCGTGCGGCCCATTAAAATTTAATAGGTTCTGCGGCCCATTAAATTATTTCAAGTGACAATGCGGCCCATTGCAATAAAAGGTTGGACATCCCTCGCCTAGACGCTTCGTTTCGGCTAAGTTTTGACGAATGGGGTGTTATTATATAGGCTTTCGGAAAGGTTCAAGCAAATCGGTATCAGTTCGGTACTCTTGTCACGACGTTTTTTTCAGATATCCAGGTTTTATCGTCTATAATTGAGTTTGTTTGGACCGATTTCAACAGGTTGTGGTCTTATTTTGGTGGCCGTGAAAGTGGTCTTATTTTGCACGCTTCGATGGATTTCTGTTTTTTTTTTGTCAACGAAGCATTGCTACAGCTTGGGTGCTGGCCTCTTTTTAGGTTACGAAGTTAGTGTAGATTACACAGTAAGGCTATAGGTGTTAATGAAAGTTTTGTCGGGTATATTAATATTATATTGGGTATATTATTAATATTATATGTATGTGCAGGCTACCTTGGTTTTCGTGATTTCATGCATATTGCGTTTGGCAAGAGCGTATCTATATGTTTGTACTGGCTATGTAATACATTTAGACGTAGCAGATCGCATGTTTTCTCTAGACGTAGCAGATCGCATGTTTGCTCTACCAGATTTTTCTTGTAATCCTAGGTAAGCCAGACAATAGTTGATGCAATTTACGCTTCCCTGCGCGCTATGTGTGAAAGGGCCTCAAGTAAATTGTTGACTTGTAAGATTGATCAAAAATCAAAGTAGTTTGCTAAAATCAAATGTACAACAAAGGCATGGTGTTAAAATTTATCACAAACCCAATAGACTCTTAACGTACACATCTGACTATATTAATGGAAAGTGGAGGTTTCAAATTTAAGAAATCATATAGGTTTTCCAAGCATATTAAAGGGATTTTGTTATTACTTGAAGCAACGATTTTAAAAGTGCAACGAATCAAAGCTGTATACCAGTGTTTTAAGCGATAAACAATACTTCTTGTATGATTTACAAACACAAAATACTATCACTTAATATGCATTTTTATTTTGAATTGATTTTTACCACAACAATGAATTGTTTCATTTTCAAATTCAGTACTTCTCCGTGGCTGTTTCCCTATCACAGGCTGCAGTTTGCACACTTGTCGTGTATGATAATCATGTTTATTTGACAGATTAGTCTGGTGATTTAGTGCCCGCCTTTTAACTCAAGGGCAACACAACGGCAATCGTCAGATTACCCCCACCGTCGAATCAACCAACCAAGCTAATCAGTCGGTTAGTGTAGGTCTTGCAAACAGGTTGACCGGATATTAGATTACTTGCCATTAAAATATATATGACTCAATCATTTATTCATGCATTTCACTCGATAGGTTGAAGTATTACGAACCTAAATAATGATTCCTGTTATTGATTTCGACCATTGCCGACCCAACGTCCAAGTCACCGATACAAAATTAAAAGAAACAGGAAAAGCTTTGGTCGATGTTTTGTCCTCAACTGGTTTCGTATATCTCAAAAACCACGGTATCAACAAGTATGTTAGCATTTTTCTGGTGCTGCTTTAGTTTGGATTCGCTTAAACTTATTGAAAATAAGAAGTTTAGAAATGTGCCCTAATGCCATAGGCAACTATACAACTATCAATACCTATATTTTATGGTGGATGGAACGCCGTCCTCCAGGCAATGTTTGCCAGTTTTTTTACGGTAAGAATGTCCACTATGCTCATAATGTATACTCACATATATATTTTACCAATATAAGTTTCGAACCCAAGGGCTAGGTACAAGGACTGATTTTTATAGTAGTCGGTATATGTATCGGTCGCGCTAATTATTCGGCCCTACGACCGTTTGTTTTAGGTTATTGCTATATAGACCAGGAGTCGTATTCTGAGCGCTTCTGGCAGACCACCTAACGGGTATCGCCTAAACCCAGTTGATAAATGTCGTATACAACACAATGCAATAGCTCATATAACACCACGATAGGCTCGAGTCTGCCGATTGCCCATATTAAATTATTTTCATAATGATTCATTTTTGTATAGAGAACTCATTGAGAACGTAAGAGAAGCGGCAGATGAGATATTTACCGCACCAAGCATCGAAAAAGAGAAATATGCAAGAGACCCGATCACCAACTGTGGTTATATAGGACTTTTAACCGAGAAGTGGGTGTTATATATCGTTATTCTGATTAAACCCATCATGTTTTTATTTGTATTTTTCGTCAAACGCTTTGGCAGAAGTGTCTCGTCAGTTATGAAATTGCTAGCAAATTTGATTTTAACCCGAAGAAATCGCCTAACCTGAGGATTACCCAATTATATTTTTAATTTTAGTTTCTTGAGATCGTAGCGCCTTACTTTATTAAAATTTATTCAAATTAACTATGCCTGTTGATAGTTTACTCATACCAAAGCTGTTAAAGACTATTTTAACTTGAGGAAATACACCAAAACTTATATTTTCATCGCATTCATTATATCTTATACAAATTTCACAACGTTTGTTTCTGCAAGCAGAAACTAATGGGTTGCCGAATTAGTTATTCAAACTTAATATTGATGTTTTCTTAATAAAGTATTTACATTGATATTCAAAATTGATGCTAACTCGGTAAAATGTTTAATGGTCTTGATTTGTTTTTACATTCGACGAAAAATACGAAGCGTTTTATATAGTTAGGTGTAGAATTTAAACCGTATCCTACGTGACACTATGGTCGTGGTATGTCAATCAAATCGGTAGTCTTGTCAGCGATTAAGTAACTGCCCCTCAAACACATCACCGTAGTTGCAAAAAAGTGTATTGTACAGTTCCAGTGCAGTGACGTATATGAAATGAACAGTGGCGACTAAACGACTAAATTTCTGAGGTGTTCAACTACGATTCGATCCACCTTATTCAAATAAAATACACAGTCAGCAATTCAAATAGAGGCAGTTTAGCATAACACATACTGCAGGCACAACACAAGCTACACTAAACAATTTGGAAAACTGGCGTACACATCGTAAACAAACATAGCTGATCTAACTTGGCGTGGCACTTAGACAAAGAAATGTCGCAATCAGTATCGCATGGTGATTTTGCCCGTCACGCATGGTGGTTTTGATAACAATAGAAATAATAGAAATCGTGTACAAGAAATTTTGAGATTAATAACCGTAACAGTTAGGGGAAAGTGATTGTATTAAAATACTACTAAATATACGAACCAATACATATTTATAACACTTAAGCTAACACCTATACAAATTTAACCTCGTTTTACACACTTTCCGTTTCTGTCAGCGAGTGAGTTTATAGGATTTCCGGAAAAACGGTAATAAAATTAGAAACTGATTCGTCTGAACGAAATTATTCATTCGAAACATTTAGTGTAAATCAACCAGGTGAAATTCCCGACAAGCTCCAGAATATAAAACGGATAGTTGACACTTCTCAGTTTTAAGATTTATGAATTGGTTTAGGTTGAAAAACGGATGCCTATACGAATACAAAGAAGCATTTCATGTTGCATCGGTTGCGCTTGACCCATCGGTCGGTATGAAGTGGCCCGACGATCTTTCTCCCAACTTCGCTGCACTTTCCCGTACATTCATGGAAGAATGCAAAACGCTGAGTTTACGAATCATGGAACTCATTGGGATCGGGTTGGATTTGAAAGTAAGCATGTTGGCAATATTGTTGGTGTTCTCTGTAGTATACGTATGGGTAGTTAAAATTGGAAAAAGCACAAACAATTGTGGCAGTATTAATTGACTTTATTAAGTAATTCTACCAGCGGGTAAAGACGGTGTGAATCTTAAGTTAAAATAACTTAGTGTCGGCAGCGAACCACAATAAAGTACTCTTTCGGGAACTCTATTTATATAGTACAAATTTACTTGACAATTTAATTAATGATACATAAGCATTTGGCTTCTTATATAATAAAATATGGAGTTTAAAACATATAATCATTACACTTCTTGCAACATATAATATATGTAAAACATATGAACCTGAGATAACTTACAACGTATAAGCATGGAATTCATTACAACATAGAAGCATGGGTACGCTTGTGAAATATAAGCATAAGAATTCATACAACATATAAGCATAATACTCCTACATCATTTACGCGTAGGCATTCTTACAACATTAAAGCATGGGTCCCCTTACATCATAAAGATATGGAACTACTAACAACTTATAATGATATGGCCCCTCTTTGTTTGATCTGTCTTTCAGTGGTAGCACACAGCTTCCGCAGGTTCTTTAATCATATTCGTATTTTAACAGGATCATTCTGTGCTCTTTGATTGTCAAAAATTAATGCACAAGAGTGGAAATATGTCTGGATTACGAATATTGTATTATCCACCAGTACCGGACAATATTGGAGATGAAATAACTCGATTGGGAGAGCATTCAGATTGGGGTTCAATAACTTTACTCTTTCAAGACAGCGTTGGTGGTCTGCAGGTAAACAATTTAATTTACTATAAGCACATTCTTTGATTTAAAGATCACCTTGAATCAACTTAATTTGTAATCAAAAATAAAAAAGCGAGACGTAACTGATATGGCCAATATCCACGTGCCGCCAGTCCCCAGACAATCATTTTAATTTGACGTCACTCCGCCGGTTACGGTTCATTGAGTGCACTCGTGCGTAAAGCATTGTCCTTTGCGTAAAGTCATTGTTCTTTGCGTAAAGTCATTGTTCTTTTCAGTAACGCCGTTGTTCACTTGCAGGGTTTATTTCGCCATTGTTTAGTTATTAATCAACTTGATTCTACACCGCTTATCTATCTAAGTAATAAAATCGCTTTCAAGATAAACTCGCATGTTAATTGCAAACAAGAGGCCAGCCTTAACAGTAACTGTCAAATTCTAGAATAAATATAATTTTTATACCGCAGGTGGACATTGATGGAAAATACGTCGATGCAACGCCAGTAGATGGCGCCCTGCTTCTTAATGTTGGTGATAGCCTAGAGATGATGTCTGGTGGAAGAATAAAATCAAAGGTTTGTGTCCAAACTATTGACTTTAAATGAAATTTCGAAACGTAACAAACAGGGGCGTTATTACGCGGTAAATCGTTCGATTTTCTCGTAATTGGGCAATTGGAAAATATCTGCCAAGTGCCGTGCTCAGATACAAAACAACCTATTGCCTGAAAACCGGATGCATCGTGCCATTAAGCTACTCGGTATATTTCAAGGCAAAAGAGTTGTTAGTATAATTTTTTTTACTGAGCCAAGTTTCGCATCCATGATGGGCTCATCACCAGGACCGTTTTTTTTCTATAAGAGTCGGTGTATGTACCGGCCGAGTTAACCATTCGGCCACACGATCGTACATGTGTTTCGTAACATGCGAGTTATTCGTAGCATTTGCGTATTCTAATGCCGTTTGCGGACTTGTTATAAAGTTACACCATCCCGGAGCACAGTTTTGTTTTTTAGTTTAAAGTAAAAAAATCGAGCTTAAAATATCATAGCCTATATTTCCAATAATATTTTAGTAATAAATATTGTTAACCAAAAAATTTGTTAGAAACATCGCGTGTTGAACTCGGATGACGAGAAACACAGGAAAATGGTTCGAAGATCCATGGGATATTTCGTCCACCCAGATAACGAGGTTGTTATTAACCAACCTCTGGTGTATAAAGGTGATCCGGATGTTCAAGAAGTTGTGGAAGATCCAATAACATCCCAGCAATATTTGATGCAGAAGTTAGCCGCTGCACACAAATCAAAATCTGCAGAATCTTATTAAACGTTTTCGAAAACTTACCAATGTTAATCTTTAAACATTCAAGGTTCCTAATAATTTCAAAAATAGATTAACTTTGGGTGTTTGGTGAACAAATACTCTTGCAGCCATATATTATATTTTACTTGTAAATACACAATAAGGTTAGCTATTAATCATTGGAATATATCACATATTGTAGCACCATTGAAACAATGTTAGCATCACTATTATTTGTGTTGCTTGCCTGCATTTCGCATTATACGATTAGAATAAGCTATATACATCATATGTGATTTATGAAGTTAGTTTTTTCAGACACACCTGTAATTATTTAACGCATTTTAAATAAAAAAATAAAAAACGCACAAATAATACGTGTACCTTTTCCATTCACGGGGATAAACATAAATATCCTATCCTATCCTGGACATAAAAAATATCATACGCAAGCGAGAGAATTTCCTGCCATTTGCCTAAACAGCCTTTGCTTAGTTAAATTGATTCATGTCTGCTGGGTGCATTACAACTCTACTGTTATATAGCCAGGACAGTTTGTAATCATAGAAGGCGTTGGTTCCAGTCCGATGCCTTTTCACGAATCAAGTTTACATTATTTTACGTTTAGGTGCATGTCCGTTGTTTTTTTCTTTATTCAAAATCCTTTCCAATTATGCACACTAATGATGAATATAAAGTTTATGCGAATTACACAACTATTTACTTAAGATGGCGTATAACCAATTAAGACCTCTATGAATGGCAGGATGTGACGAGTGGTACCCTCCATGAGTCATCGTTTTTAAACGATTGTTTTGCTGAGTAACAATGGTGGTGATTCCCCAATGTTTGTTTGGTTGAAAGCAGCACGTGCTAGGCTGCGCACCGGTGTTCTCGTTTAGCTGTAAAGTTTTGTAATCGTGGAGCTGTGCTTTGTAAAATAAAGGTGTTGATTGTGCATCTGCTAGCTGTTTTGTTGGAAAAAAAGATGCCGATGTACGAAGGGGTATGGGCTCAAAATGTTTAAACAAAATTTTGTAGGGTTTTAGGTTTAGGTTGCAAATCCAAGCTTCACTTTTAAATTGTAAAAAAATCTAAGACTTCCTATGTCAGGATTTTGAGTGACAGTCGTTTTTGTGAGGTCAGTTTGCATTGGAGAGATAGGGAGAATAATTAGTTGAACACCTCCTTAAGCAAAACATATATTGAAAAAAAAATAATAATATATTCATATATATATATATATATAAATTGATGATATTGATGATAATTAATATAAAACTTATAAGAATGTAATGGTGAATGCATGCATACTTAATGTACATGCCATGTAAAAACGATTTATTCCACCAGTTATAACATATTATAACTACAGTGCACTTATTGCACTTAAAACTGAATGTAATTTATCAACTAGTTTTAAAAAATAAAAGGGGATTAAAGCACGTATTTCTTTTAATTATTTCAGGTTTTGTAGTTCCCTAAACCCATGCAGCAATGGATAAAGTTAACATGGCGACCGTGCGATAATGATGCCGTTGCTCATTTACAGGGAATTAACTAAGTATCTTAACATACCCCAAAATACACCTTTATTGAATTACAGAAGGTATAAACGTACGTATGAAATGTTTTGGTTAACAAAGGGTTTCCTGATCTTTTTTTATGTGGATTTACGTGAATATCGGCTGGATAAGTAGGTACGTCATTTAACGGTTTATCTTATACGAGTGGGACGCCAGTGAGGATGCGTCTATGCTTGCAGAAACAAACCACATACTCAGTGTATAAAATACAAACTGTGGTTAGGGACCCTGCTAGATGAATATATAGCATACAAAATGTGTTTTACAAATAGTGGTAGTTAAACACGCGGTTGACAATCTCTAGTATTATTTTAGTGTCAAACTCGTGGCTTTAGAGTAATGACCCGCCTGCTTTGGGCGCAGCTCCAGGCATGTCTAACGGATCACTTCAACTGTATGTATTTTACTGTTTCAACTTATGAACGAACAAGTATACAAGTCTTTTCGGTGAGTTGTCGGATTGCGAGAGTCATATCAGCTAAATACTGCAAACTAGGGGATTCAGATTTATTGCCAGACAACAGACCCAAATATCCACTTATAAGACAGAGCCCTACATACTTTTTGTAGTTTAAATTCTAATTACTGTGAATATCGGGTAAGGGTTGGGTTTCAGTTACACTGTAACAAATGCGAAAGCCAAATTAAAAAATACTACTTTTGCTAGTTATTTTTTTTAATTTTCAATTAACACGTTAAGTAAATACATTGGTATTACTTTTGGGTTACACACTTTCTCATGTAAGCGGGTATTTATACTCCGCTATGTTTTCAATCTATGGTGGGGTTGTTATTAAAGCGGTATATGAATCAGCCGTGTTAAACATTATCCACACTTTTGTATTATTTATGCTACGATATATATGGCTACAGACTATGTAATTACTTTATTAAATGGCGACACAACTTTTTCGGCCTTAGATTCGAACCCATGACGTCCCCAAGACCTTCTTTTTTGTTTATAACTCTGTACATGTGTCTTTTTTCGCAATGTTTTTTTTTACTGAGGCAAGTTTCGAACCCATGATGGGCTCGTCAATGCAATGTTGATGCACTATATAAGTATTGAATTATATAGCGACACCCCGTGGAACGCGGGAGGGTAGAAGGAACACATATGGGTGTTTCAGGGACGCATTTCGCAATTCAATTTTCTTCTCGAGATCAGCCAATTGATCGGTGTACCTTTGCTGGATCGACACCGCAGTCTCATCGGTGAAGAAAGTTTCGGGGAATTGTCCCAGGTAAACCTGAAAAAAGGAGGATTGATCGCTGATTTAAAGATGTTTATCTACCTGGTTAGCTTGGTGGATACGTGCGTCGCCGTTTAGGTAGAAATGCTGCAAAACTTAGATTACTTATTAGCATAATAAATTTTTTTCAACCCTTCATTCAAGGAAGGTGTTCTATTAGAGGTGGCGCCTAATAGAGGTATCACGTATATGCGTTGTCCTGGAAATGTAATTAATATTTTGTCCTTTTAGGTCTTTTTACTCTGGCTATCACTAAGGAGAAAATTTATCGTTTGTTTTGTTTTAGTTACTGTTGGAAACCGAACCAAGCACGGACTTTTGTACCGCGTGATACATAATATAAAACTACTTACCTCATCATCTGCAAATTGAGAAAGTGCGTAAGTCAACATAATTTGGATCGACGCCATTTTCTGGTCAGGCAACGAGTCCAGTATCCGTTGCATCGTAGCCTACATGGTAAGTCGTGAAATGTTACTTCATAATACTGCACCTGGGTGTATATAGCCAAGCGTAGTTCCTACAAACACCGTCATCTGGCCAAATAATTAATGCGACCGATAAATATACCGACTGCTATAAAAACTGGCGAGCCATCTTGGGTTCGAAACTTCGCCCGGAAAAAAAATAGTCAAACGCACATCGGTAATACGTCCGAAACGGTTGATTATTATAACTTAGTACCTTGCCTCTCTTATGCGGAGGAAGCCTCATAGCCCCAGGACAATTTGGAATGAACTTGTAAGTATCGAATTGTCCGAAATTCACAGCCGCGTGTTGGGCTGAACTTGTGAACATCACCGTAACACATATCTCCACCTGTGTGACAATATCACTTATTACGTCATATAACTTAAATATATTTTACTCACCAGTTGTTCAATCGTGGTAATGGAATCGGGAAATCCCCGGGTATTTCCATCCCATCCTAACCCCTCGTGTGCGACATCTTGTGCCCAACCTTGCAATTCGTAGTCGTCTTTCACATCCTAACATACAACAACATATGATATAATGTTGTGATTGTATTTTAAAAATATTTGACTTGACTCGGGTCCGAAAATCTTTAAGTGTATTAAGAAATGATCGAATTCGAATCCATTTCTTTGGACAAAGTACAAGAGATGTGTTGTTACGGATTGTCCCGGTAATTTTCACAGACATTAAACTAATCGTGCACCATTCGTAAATAAACTATAAATCTAATGAATTGACCAGATACTGTCTTTAAATTTAATTACCCGAAAGTCGTGCTTATCATATTTAAGAATGAGGCTTGATTTGACGTAATTTTAAAATGAAATGACTTTGGTGAATAAAGTGACAGCACTGCTCCACAGAAGAAGTATCTTTACCTCGTCACTTGTATAATACGATTTAAGAAGATCGCTGACATAATCCTCCATTATCTTCCAAAGCGCCAACGCGTCATCTCTGTAGTGGTAGTTAGGCAGAACTGCCGAGTCATCCGTTCCTGTGACATCACATTGTCAAGTCATAATTTTTTACTAAGCCAAGTTTCGAACCCATTATGGCCTCGTCACTCGGACCGTTTTTCTATAGGAGTTGGTGTATGCATCGGTCGCGTTTACCGTTCAGCCACACGACCGTACAAAACGTCATAATTGTCATTGTTTACAAAGTTGCTACATACCTTGTTTCTTAAGCACTTTGGGAATGATCAAATCTTGAAACTTGGTAGATTTAAACATTTTTTGGGAAAGCGACGTAGCAGCTGTTGAAGTACAATGACGTAATATATCAGCCGCGTAACATGTCGCCAAGTATTGTTACTTACAGGTTGCAATAGCTTTGGTTGGAAAACCGTCTCGCGTTATAAGTTGCGTCCTAGCGTCCGTGTTGATGGCGGATGATGTCCGCAAGTGGGGGCGCATGAGCTTGTAGACCGGATGGACGGTCGGTAGGCAGCGGAAGAGAGCTACTCCGAATGGCTCCACCATATTGTGCGTGTACAAGAAGTGGTAACCCCACTGTAATATCAGAATGTATATTTGTGGTCAGGTTCCAAAATAAATTAAGTAAAATAATGTATGACTGATTAGCGTGGTGGCTTAGTGCGTCGAACCTCACCCTAAATGTTGTAGTATCGAAACTGGTCAATGGAAACTGTGCCCTTGGACAATAAACTTAACGGACATTGCCCGAACTACCAAAATAGCGGGTACCACCAAATTGAAAAACGCGTTAATCTTACTCAACGCACAACAATAACTCCCATAACCCAACGGTGGCCGTCAGGTGATCTGACGATTACGTGTGTGATAACAGCCATTGGGTTTTCCCATTCATGGAAATACAAATAAATATAATTATATTATCCTTAGAACACCTTTATTTTCAAGGCGATCCCAAATTCACTAACGTGTACATAAGGCGGAAGTCCGCGTTGGTGATTAAATATACCTCGTGTTCGTTAGCTGCAGCACACCGAAAATACATCTTTGCCAACAGCCAATCCATGTCGCTGCAATTAGATGGAGTAAACAAATAATCGCTACAACCAGGAACCAACTGAATTGCAATTGGGACGAAATTGCCGAGTTTGTTCACGTAGAACAATCCAACAGCATCTGGACAATAGAGATCATTGCAACGATCCACGTCACGATAGATTTCGCTGTAATCGCTGATGTACAATCCTCCGGCCTGTGTACAATATTGTTGGCTCTTACCACATATCGGGGGGAAGGGGTTACATCCGTGCTATACCTCCATTACTGGTTCCAGACTTTGCCCTTCCAAAGCGTCAGTGATATCTTGATTGTTTCCGTCAAAATTAGGATTACCATGGGTCATCCGCTTGAAAGCAAGTGGACTGATCCCAGTAAGTACCTGTCGACCCATTCCTTCGTCCGTGCTCCAACTAAAGCAGGGCGGGATGGTAAATTCATTTATTTATTTATTTATTAAAGTCTTATTTATAAAAATAGAATAAATTATTGACCTTGGAATATCTAATCCTTAAATCATCGAGCTTAGTACAAAAATTAACGACGACTAAGATAAAGAATATTCGAAATGGTCGCTATCATATGGGCAATCGTCAGATTACCTTGAGTCCACAGTATGGTTCGATTGAGAAGTTCCTTCAATTTTACTAAAACCATTATTCCACTTGGTTTAAGAAATAATTGCCTTGCTAAAAGACACAACCGACTAGCTGACAAACAGGTACGAACTTGCAGCTTTTAAAGGCGTTACACTAACAAACCAAGCTATTCGGCTCGAAATGCAATAAGAAAAGAACTCACTCATCAGTGTAATTTGAAACTTCGCTTCTCAATCCCTTGTACAATGCTTTGTAACAATCCAAAGACTTGATGGGCTGGACTGCACCTGTGGTTCACGTTTTTAGTTTTATTGGTAATTGTATACGATAATGTGTGACAATTTTATTCATTAGGTTTCCATACAAAACCAAAGAATTACCAAGGAATTTATTCTTGATAGAATTGAGCCCGCCCGCTATAAAACCATGCTTGAAATCCTTCGCTCGTATTTGCTTTCGTTGAAACATCCTTGGCAGCTCATCATAAGTAGCAGCGTTGACATGCCGCGGAAGCCCATAATCAATATCTTGTTCAGTTGGAAGGTCGCACCAGCAAAATATACCACGGTTTCGGTCAATTTCCTGCGCTCGTTCCGACTTGAGGAACGGGTTCTCTACCTTTTGTGGCAGAGAAGCTATGATAATGATACATGGTTAAACAAGATACTTTGAAAAGTAGGAAATATTACTGTAAGTATAACTACAACCATACCTTCTCCAGTTGGGATTTGGTATTCACTTTCTATCCAATCATAAACGGGGAAAATACTTTTTGTTCGCCATAGATGACGATTATTCGATCACAAAGCCATTCATTCACCTTTATTAGCTTTTCCATATCTATGACGTAATAAGATTTATCTCTAACATAACAACGATTAAGTTTTGGGTAAAATCAAAGAGAAATTGACACTTTAGGTTATTTAGCATACGAAAATGGAGTATTATTGATTTTTTGGAAATTATTTAAAACTTAAAATAACACTTGGAAATGTGTTTAATTAGACTCTGAATTAATGCTATGTTGCGCTTAGTTTGACTCCAAAGACCAAATGGTGACCACACAATACTCACTTACACGTAATAGAATGGGCATCCCGACGTCAGAGCATGTCAGGGTAAAATTATTAACTTGGCCTCGTTCGAAATCATGTTGAAACATGTGATTGAGCGGCAGAAACTTGGTTGATTTCCCGTTTTGACCGACAAGCTGAATCGTTATCACCGCGTCAGTTCCAGCATGGCAGAAGGCATCTGATGTCTGCCAAAATGAATTGTGTCAAGTAACTCTTATATTTGCGACGTGTGGGAAAAAAAGATTAATTTTAAAATTGAAAGCTCCATATGCAGCTTTCGAAAACAAAAATAACCAAAGCAATCTTCGTCAACGTGATAGACATGTAGGGGAAGAGTGGGTAAAATGGGCCCTTTAGTTGCAAATCGGATTTTTTACTGATATAAAGCCCGCTGGACTTAAGTTTTTCATGTGGTGTCACCTAATACCAAAGTTTTTATGATGTAGTTTTTTTTTTTTTAATTTAACACTTTGGATTACAGCAATTACTTTTTATTTAATACCCAGTTACTAGTATACTAATGCAATAACACCTTGCTACTTTAGTGGAAGCATAACTATCAATTCATGTTATTAATAGCATTTAGAAAACCCGTTTAGTTTATTGTGAAACACATAATATGACTGTTAGTGCTAAGTCTAGCCCTTTAGTACTGTTAATGCTAAGTCTAGCCCCGTTAGTTACCAAATGAACATAGGGGGCCCATATTAGACAGGTGCCAACATACGACTTAAAATCTCTATAAAAAATTCTTTAAAAAAGAAGTTTTATTACTACCAGTAAAAGTAGGTCTAGGCTATATAGTTCTATTTAACTACAGTAAAAGTTATTTTAGCATTTGATCTTTTCTATTATATATTAGCAGAAAACAAAAATTGCAAATTTAGATTCAGACCTTCTCAAACCGAAATAACTACAGAAAACATTGAGTTTGGTGATTTCACGCTCAAACGTCGGTTTGGAGATTCCATAAGTTGATATACTGACACAGGTTCTTGCAGCAAATTTTATTCTTCAAAATATATTGAAAATTGGATGGGGCCATTTTACCCACGTGGCCCATTTTACCCACTTTTCCCCTATGTATTGTACCAGAATAGTTAGGTCTCCGTGATAGAAGTACAAATAAAAACGCTTTAAATTTCTAGTAGAATTCACTAGTTAAGCATGAAATGTAAAAATGTGTGTTTTAAACTGATTTTAAAGCGTTTTATTTGTTATTTTGTTGCATAAAGTTAAGATACCCATCTGAACAAAATATATCTCGATGACATTTTTGTCCGTATTCTGGATGTACACTTTTAGTTTATAAAGTTATTCCAAAGAAAGCAAAATTTATAACAGTTACATTGGTGCCAGAGAAGGGCCACATTAAGGTAAGAAATTACTGCGAATCTCGAAAAGTCATTTTAAGTGCCCGCTATATTTTTTGTCAGTTAGACATTAGACTTGGTGTATCTTTAACTAAATGTAAAACGTTTATTGTATGTTGATATACAAAAAAAATAAAAACATAGAAAATTGCTATAACACTTCTTAAACTATCAATTTAATGGAAACGTTTTTTCGTGTTTACATTGGTGGTGAACAATACCAACTTCAAATTTAATTTTTGGTTTGGTTTTGGGAAATTAATTTCTTATTGGAATGAGTAAATGTACCAATACATATTTGAAGCATCGTAGCTGACACCTATTAAAGTTTCAAGTTTGGCATCTATTGAAAATTAGTGTTTATAAGAGGCGTTAACTGGTTTGCGTGTGGTCGTTTTTTCGGCAATTTGGGAATTTTGCTGCACTGTGAAGTGACCTTCAGCATATATATAAAGAGAGAGAGAGTTACAACTTTTTAGGCAATGTCGACTAGGATGGCCTAACAATTATAGCGTACCATACCATGCGCCTGTACCTATTCGGCTAATATTAATGGTTAGCCTATTTATTTCTGAAGATAGAATAGACTAGTACTGTGTATTGGACGTGACGTTTCTCCGTTTTTAATTAAGTTTGTTATTCGTTCGTACAATTACACCTGAACCTAAACCACAGTGTTGGTTAGCAGCACAGACGAATACATCGCAGTTCGTGGTACGGTATAACAACACGGTATCGACGGTAGACGTCAGGCGGCGCGACGTGGGCGCAACGTTGTGCATGCCAACGTTGCACCAACAACGGGCTAACGAGCAACTTGATGCTTGTCCAACGAACACTTTCAACGGAGACCCGATGAATAACGTTCGACAATCTAACACCTTTAGGCCAACCTTGAACTACTGACTGGGAAGGGTTAAGGATGGGAATGGGTTTTGAGATTGTCTATATCTTTTTATTTTGGTTTTAAGTGTCTAGCCCTTTCATACGCGTAATAATGTAGTGTGTGCAACTATATTTTTGGGGATTTTCTGATGTGGCACGTCGGTACTTTTTGATAACTTTTTTCAATTTAAAATCTTAAACGTTCTTAGAAATTTATATAAAATATTTCCCTTCTAACAAGTAAAAATCGGCGTATTACTTTGAAAACAATTATATTCAAAACACTGGTTAACGCATTAGTTTTAATTAAACTTATCGTGTCCATTAAACTCGTGTTCATTCTAACGATAAACAAAATGTAGCATAAATACAAAGAACAACCAATTACCTTGATAGAAAGGTGGTAAGTTGCAGTCTTGTTTTGGCTGAATAGCGGCATTTTCGTATCAAAATATTATCAGTGTTACTTTATTTATTTAGAAACTTTTAGAAATAAACTAGAGATTGTTACAAAAACAAGGTATATATATACATACATATAAAAAGCTTCGGTAACCCGACGGTGGGGGCGAGCTAATCTGACAAAGTCCCGTGTGTTAAACCACTTGGTTTTCCCATTCACGGAGATAACTGTCCTATCCTCGACATAAAAATATCATACGTAAGCGAGAGAATTTCCTGCCATTTGCCTAAACAGCCTTTGCTTAGTTAAATCGAATCTGTCTGCTGGGTGCATTACAACTCGACTGTTATATAGGACAGTTTGTAACCATAGAAGACGTTGGTTCCAGTCTGATGCCTTTTCACGAATCAAGTTTACATTATTTTACGTTTAGGTGCATGTCCGTTATGTTTTCTTTTCTTTATTAAAACCCCTTTCCAGTTATGCACACTGATGATGAATAAAAAATGGATGCGAAATATACAACTGTTTACATAACCAAAAGATAATATTGGTAAAAATAATAATAATATGTTTTAAATATATATACATCGCGGAAAACAGAAATACTGTTTTAAACTCTTATGAATTGGAGATTACTATAAAACTAATAAGAATTTGAATGGTGAATGTATAAATCCTTAATTTGCATGCGACGTTAATATTTAAAGGATTTACACTGGTTTCAACATATTATAACTACAGGGAACGCATCGCGCATAGAACTGATGGTGGCTTTACAGAACTAGTTATAGAAACTAAAGTGGATTTAAAGCAGAGATTTTTTTCATTTATTTTAGGTTTTGTAGTTACCTAAACCCAGCAATGGACAAAGTTAACATGGCGACCATGCGTTAAAGCTGTCGTTGCTCATTTACAGGGAATTAACTACGTATCTTAACATACCCGATAATGCACCATCATTGAATTTAAGAAGGTAAAAACGTACGCATGAAATGTTTTGGTTTACAAAGGGTTTTCTGATATTTATGGGTCCCATTTGGTAAAATGGGACACATATTGTTATGGGTCCCATTTGGAAAAATGGGACACATATTGTTTTTGTCCGTTTTTTTTTTTTTTTCTTCAAAGGTTTGACAGACATGGCATGGCGCCCCGACATCTACCAGAAGGAATAATGGAATCGTTATGAAACTTAGCTATTTGTTGGACAACATGGTCTAGATATGCAGAAATCAAAATTTTGGGTGATAAATCAAGGGGAATTCCCCTGGGAAGTTAAAATCCAAAACGGTATTTTTTATGAAAAAATTAGCTTTTTGTGGCATAGCGCTTAAACGGGGGCTCCAATTTAAATAAGATTTGGTGGAACGTAAGTGCATTAGACACTGATTTAACACTTGGAAGAAATAAAAAATTTACCTAGGAAAATACCCTAAAAAATAAGATTTTGTTCTCAAATCATGATTGTGACAGGCATGGCATGTCGCCCCGACATCTACCAGAAGGAATAACGGAATCGTAATGAAACTTAGCCATGTGTTAGACAAGATGGTCTAGATATGCAGAAACCAACATTTTGGGTGGTAAATCAAGGGGAATTCCCCTGGGAGGTTAAAAACCAAAACCGGTATTTTTTATGAAAAATTTAGATTTTGTGTGGCATAGCGCTTAAAAGGCTGCTCCAATTTGAATAAGATTTGGTGGAATGTAAGTGCATTAAGCACTGATTTAACACTTAGAAGAAATAAAAAATTTACCTAGGGAGATACCCTAAAAAAAAGATTTTGTTTTCAAATCATGATTTTGACAGGCATGGCATGTCACCCCGACATCTACCAGAAGAAAGAATAAAATAGTAATAAAGCTTTGTCATTTGTTAGACAACATGGTCTAGATACGCAGGAGCAAAATTGTGGGTGATAAATCTAGGGGAATTCCCCAGAGACGTTAATAACCAAAACGGTATTTTTTTCTAAAAAAACTAGTTTTTTGGCATAGCGCTTAAACGGTTGCTTCAATCTGATTCAAATTTGGTGGAATGTAAGTGCATTACCTACTAATTTAACAATTAGAAAAAAAAAATATTCAGGGAAATACCCTAAAAAATAAGATTTTGTTCTGAAATCATGATTGTGACAGGCGATGGCATGACACCCCGACATCTACCAGAAGAAATAATAAAATAGTAATAAACTTTGTCATTTGTTAGACAACATGGTCTAGATACACAGGAGCAAAATTGTGGGTGATAAATCTAGGGGAACTCCCCGGAGACGTTAAAACCCAAAACGGTTATTTTTCTAAAAAATAGCTTTTCGGAACATAGTGTTTAACCGGCTGCTCTAATTTTGATCAGATTTGGTGGAATGCTAGATCGTTAGCCACCCTGTGTAACTTAAAAGAAAGAAAACATTTACTTAGGGTAACTCCCTTAAAAACGAAAAGATGTTCCTGACTCATGATTGTGACAGGCATGCCACATTGCACTGACATCTCCAACAAGGATTAGTCAAATCGGATTAAAACTTTAAGAATTGGTAGTTAACATGACCCACATATGTAAAAACATAAACTTATTTACCAAGCCCATGGGGAATTCCCCGAAGCCATGAAAACTAAATCGAACTGTTTTGGGAATTTAGCTTTATTTAAATACAGCACTTAAAAAAAGCTTTAATTTAAAACATTTGTGATGAAATCTTTGTAGACCTATCACGATTGTTCTTTTTACCTACACATGGAGAAGAAGTTTGGTTTGATAACTATGGGACCCATGAGTTTATGCTTGCAGAAACAATAACTACATACACAGCGTATAAAATACAAAATGTGGTTAGGGACCCTGTAGCATGAATATATGGCATACGACATGTGTTTTACAAATAGTGATGGTTAATTTTTGTCCGTTTTTTTTTCTTTTTTTTTTTCGTCAAAGGTTTGACAGGCATGGCATGGCGTCCCAACATCTACCAGAAGGAATAATCGAATCGTAATGAAACTTATTCATTCGTTAGACAACATGGTCTAGATATGCAGAAACCAAAATTTTGGGTAATAAATCAAGGGGAATTCCCCTGGGAGGTTAAAAACCAAAACGGTACTTTTTATGAAAAATTTAGCTTTTTGTGGCATAGCGCTTGAACGGCTGCTCTAATTTGAATCATATTTGGTGGAAAGTAAGTGTGTTAGTAACTTATTTAACACTTAAAAGAAAAAAAAAAATTACCCTAAAAAATTCGATTCTGTACTGAAATCATGATTGTGACAGGCATGCCATGTCGCCTCAACATCTACCAGAAGGAGTAATGGAATCGCAATAAAAATTGGACATTTTTTAGACAACATGGTTTAGATATGCAGAAACCAAAATTTTGGGTAGTAAATCAAGGGGAATTCCCCTGGGATGTTAAAAACCAAAACGCTATTTTTTTCTAAAAATTTAGCCTTTTTTGGGCATAGCGCTTGAACGGCTGTTACAATTTGAATCAGATTTCATGGAATGTAAGTGCATTAGTCACTGATTTAACACTTAGACGAAATAATAAAATTACCTAAGGAAATACCCGAAAAATAGAATATGTTCTCAAATCATGATTGTGACAAGCATGCCATGTCGCCCCCGACATCTACCAAAAGGATAAATGGAATCGCAATCAAACTTTGGTATTTGTTATAGACAACATGAGTTTAGATATGCCGAAACCAAAATTTTGGGTAATGAATCAAGGGGAATTCCCATAAGACGTTAAAAACCAAAACGTTTTTTTCTAATAAATTAGCTTTTGGGGGCATAGCGCTTGAACGGCTGCTCTAATTTTGATCAGATTTAGTGAAATGTTAGAGTTAGACCATTAGACACTCTGTGCCAATTAAAAAAATAGAAAACATTTACTTAGGGTAATTTCCTTGAAAACGAAGATATGTTCTTGAGTTGCGATTGTAACAGACATGCCATATCGCACTGATATCTCTAATAAGCAGTCTACAAATCAGATTTAAACTTAAAGAATTGTTCCATAACATAAGTCACTTATAAAAACAGAAACTTATCTACTAAACCCAGGGGAATTTCCTGAAACCATTAAAAAATAAATCGGACTGTTTTGGGAATTTAGCCTTATTTCACTACAGCGCTTGAAAAGAAGCTTTAATTTAAAATATTTGTGGTAAAATGTTCGTAAATTTTAGACGTTTATCTTTTATTTAACTGCACATGGAAAATCATTTTGGTTGGTAAACTATGGGACCCATGCGTTTATGCTTGCAGAAAAAACTATATCCTCGGTGTATAAAATACAAATTGTGGTTAGGGATCCTGTAGCATGAATATATGGCATACAACATGTGTTTTACAAATAGTGGTGGTTAAACACGTGGTTGACACTTTCTAGTTTTTGATGTGGATTTACGTGTATATCGGCTGGATAAGTAGGTACGTGCATTTAACGGTTTATCTTATACGAGTGGGACGCCAGTGTGTATGCAACAAAATAATTCTTTTTGCTTCACCAAACAAAAATGTTGGTGACTCTTTCACTTTTGTTACGCATGAAAGTGTTTGCTAAGAAAACTATGTCGCAGCAAATCGCTTTCATCCTTTTTTCGTGCTAAAAATACTTCTATCTTTACTCGTTTAGGCAATTGGGGTATTTTTCTTAGGACTAGTCTGCATTGCGTAATGGCCAGCGATTTTTGCTCACTTGTATCCACTCAACAAATTGCATCATTGCCTTTTTTCATGCTAAAAATACCTCCTATATATACTTCCACTCCACAATAAGTAATTGTTCTTAGGACAAGTCTGTGTTGCGTAGAGAAACACATTCTTTAAATGCATCATGGCACACGCTAACGCGCTAACAACATACAGATAGAATGCGAAATCCACGCTGTTAGTTCTGAACACAACTTAAACCCAAATAGGGAAATTAAGACACAAAAGTAAGTCCAATTACAATAGAAACCTGTCTATTTTATATCGTATACTATTTTAACAAAACAGACAATAGAAAAAGGTAGTTTTAAATGGTTTATCGTGATACGGGGTTTAACAATTAAAATAGGTTTTAACAATATTGGTGGCTTATACTTTGCACTGATTACAAAATAACTATAACCTGTGAGAGTTTGACTTTGAAAAAAAGAGATTATTGGGATTTCGGGAGAAAGACGGGTATTGGGTGCATGCCGGTTTGTTCATGTTGAAATTCTTTATCAATTAATGTCCGTGTTGAGTAACCGGTTTTATACATGGCAAAATGGTTGTAATGAATTGTTTTTTATCACTGCGGGCGGGATTTCAGGATATTTTAAATTGCGTATTTTTTAGTTTTATTTTAAACTTTTAAATTTTCGTTAAGTTAAAATATTTTTTTTCAGGTCTTACACAAAAAAAGGTAAGAACACCAACCACAAATTGCCTAAAAGTTTCGTAGTGGTTATGTTTTCCAGCCCCTTGCCATTACATATCTATTGCATCACCGGTTTGACGACAATTAAGTGTCAGTTTAAGTGCTGGGTTGTTTGGCTTGATCTAGTTTGAGTGCGGAGTGCTGGGGGAATTCCCAGGAAACACTTCAAGGGGAGAATAATATGGTATCCGAATCTTTTTGTTTGTATTGCAATTTATCATCAGAGTTTGTTGGTTTTAAGTGTTTTGTACTCGTGGTGATCGTGTATTATGTTTACCTTCTTATTTTATATTTTAGAGAATTACCCGCGGTAACTTTGGGTAGTTGTTAGGTAACAAGGAGACCTGTCATTTCTGCATGCAGAAACATGTAGCGGGCACTCGAAAATAAATTCGTGGCTAACACGTGGTGGATAATCTTCAGTTAGAACTTTTTAAATAACAAGGAAGGGTGTTTGTCGATCAAATGTATTGAAAAAGGTGCATCATTTCAGATGTAAGGTTTAATATGAAGAAAAAAGATAACAAACAAATATCGTCGTTTCATGTGCTCAAGCACACCTCCAGTGGATTCGGTAACTCCCTAAAAATTCAACCAATTAATATTATATAGTCAAACAATTTTACGCAACATAATCAAATGTTTGACCCATTTATAACATAACAGGGTGTTATCTTTATCAGAGGCACAATAGGCAAAGTACGATGTAATAAATTAAACCCTATGAATCCCAGATTTTGCAAACGACAGATTTTATTTATATTTACTGATAATTTCGCGTTGTTTTAAAGTTCGCCTTTTGGTTC
>CH002142.1:1193159-1210954 GCA_000149265.1 Ciona savignyi | reverse complement strand
TCACTCCTGCGCATCACTCCTGCGCAATCACTCCTGCGCGCATCACTCCTGCGCACATCACTCCTGCGCACATCACTCCTGCGCATCACTCCTGCGCATCACTCCTGCGCACATCACTCCTGCGCATCACTCCTGCGCATCACTCCTGCACATCACTCCTGCGCACATCACTCCTGCGCACATCACTTCTGCGCATCACTCCTGCGCATCACTCCTGCGCACATCATTCCTGCGCATCACTCCTGCGCACATCACTCCTGCGCACATCACTCCTGCGCATCACTCCTGCGCACATCACTCCTGCGCATCACTCCTGCGCATCACTCCTGCGCACATCACTCCTGCGCACATCACTCCTGCGCACATCACTCCTGCGCACATCACTCCTGCGCATCACTCCTGCGCATCACTCCTGCGCACATCACTCCTGCGCACATCACTCCTGCGCACATCACTCCTGCACACATCACTCCTGCGCACATCACTCCTGCGCATCACTCCTGCGCACATCACTCCTGCGCACATCACTCCTGCGCATCACTCCTGCGCACATCACTCCTGCGCATCACTCCTGCGCACATCATTCCTGCGCACATCACTCCTGCGCATCACTCCTGCGCACATCACTCCTGCGCACATCACTCCTGCGCACATCACTCCTGCGCACATCACTCCTGCGCATCACTCCTGCGCACATCACTCCTGCGCACATCACTCCTGCGCATCACTCCTGCGCACATCACTCCTGCGCACATCACTCCTGCGCACATCACTCCTGCGCATCACTCCTGCGCACATCACTCCTGCGCACATCACTCCTGCGCACATCACTCCTGCGCATCACTCCTGCGCACATCACTCCTGCGCACATCACTCCTGCGCACATCACTCCTGCGCATCACTCCTGCGCACATCACTCCTGCGCACATCACTCCTGCGCATCACTCCTGCGCACATCACTCCTGCGCACATCACTCCTGCGCACATCACTCCTGCACATCACTCCTGTGCACATCACTCCTGCGCACATCACTCCTGCGCACATCACTCCTGCGCATCACTCCTGCGCACATCACTCCTGCGCACATCACTCCTGCGCAAATCACTCCTGCGCATCACTCCTGCGCACATCACTCCTGCGCACATCACTCCTGCGCACATCACTCCTGCGCACATCACTCCTGCACATCACTCCTGCGCACATCACTCCTGCGCACATCACTCCTGCGCACATCACTCCTGCACATCACTCCTGCGCATCACTCCTGCGCACATCACTCCTGCGCACATCACTCCTGCGCACATCACTCCTGCGCATCACTCCTGCGCACATCACTCCTGCACATCACTCCTGTGCACATCACTCCTGCGCACATCACTCCTGCGCACATCACTCCTGCGCATCACTCCTGCGCACATCACTCCTGCGCACATCACTCCTGCGCACATCACTCCTGCGCGCATCACTCCTGCGCACATCACTCCTGCGCACATCACTCCTGCGCATCACTCCTGCGCACATCACTCCTGCGCACATCACTCCTGCGCACATCACTCCTGCACATCACTCCTGTGCACATCACTCCTGCGCACATCACTCCTGCGCACATCACTTTAATCTAAAACCGAGTAGATTTTCTTATTAAGGTTAATAACCTTCTAAATGTAACTAAACTAACGCAAAACATCAATTAAAATGTCATCTTTAAAAGTACAAGTAAACACAAGACTGTTTAAAAGCATTTTTATTACGGAAGGTAGTAGCCTAAACAGTAAACAATTTTGCATTTCATCATTAAAAATAACGGGTTTGCATAGTTTGGGGATTTATATACATTTTTCTTGTTCCATTTTCCGACCAAGGTCAGGGGAAAACTAAAAGAAGGGAAAGTAAGAAGGAGGAAAACTGCACACTTAAATAAAGATTAGGGGGTCAGAATTAATTTTAAACATTGGAGTTAAGGTTACTTCTGGTTGGAGTTAAGGTTACTTCTGGGGTTGGTAGTGTTTAGGGCAGGGTTTAAATTAGTTTCCATACTTTAACAGTTTCCCTTATTTTCTTCTTGCCCCTATTTAGTGTTGCTCAAAGTAAGACCGTTTCTATACGAAAGCGAACTTACTAACAAGCTCATTATTTGTTCAACAATTAGCTCGGTAATAAAAAAAACATAATAAAATATCTCATTAGTCGATTTTCTCCTCTAGTAGGTGTATCAGTCAAATTTCTCTTCTAATAACTCGCACAACCAATCAGTAGTATGGTATTCAAAGGGTTAAAAGGTCCAAAATGCTTAAATGCGGCCCGATTAAGTTAAATGTAGTATCGAAAAGAACAATTACCGACAGTCATTAAGAATGTTTGTGCAATTAATATTTCACATATAGCTCGGTTTTAACATCACAAATCATAAAACTACAGTGAAACCGAACATTCGCTGCTTTCAGATGTAAATAAATAGATAAAATAAATACCCTTTGCGACAAAATAACTAAAATATTCAAAATATTTTATATCTTAACGTTGCAACAGGTAGCGTTGCACCACACGACCGTACAAGTTTGTAAATTTTACATACATTTGTAAGAACGTAGTGTGGAATCATTACGACATCCATCTGACTGTTATGCAGTGTTAAAAATTGTATGATTAGGCTAATATGCCATCTACGTTCTGATTAGGTATTTATATGTTATCCCCTTGAACAACAAAAGCAACGAGCGTTATCACACGGGAAATTAAGAGTTGTAAAAATGATAAATATGTTACACTTTTATGCAGGGTTCTCGAACCTGTAGTCAGCAGCTCTCATCGATATCTGTATAAAATGCTTGTATTCACGTAAGCAGCATAAAATCACAACTCCACCAAAACACAATGCAGTGGTCACATATAAAAGCAAATAGGCTGTAAACTCTAACGGTTTTTGGCGGGTAATCGAGTGTCCCGCGTCAAGTAAACTTATATAACTTGTTGTAAAAAGTATAAATATTTTAATTAGAAATATTAACGACGACCGAGTAGCTAGCCCAGTGTTAAATCTGAAAGCTCTTCGGTTGAAAATCGACGCACTATAACCCACCAAGCTAATTGGGCATTCCGATCAAATAATAACTGAGTGTAACCATCGAACCTGGTAAAAACACATATTGATGAACCGATATAAACAATTATCAGTGATATTGAATAAAAAGTGGGTTGGTTTGTGTTAGTAAGACAATTTGGTGTAAAAGATTAACCGGTTATCTTCCATATTTACATAGTGATTGTTACTAAGTATACGTTACAAAGTTCGCACCACTCGTCAGTTTAAGCATAAGAATCAATTAATTGACCAAAAACAATCTCAATTAATAAAATTTGGAATGGACCAATACTTTTAGCTTTGGATACTTTCCATGACGCGGTATAGAAATAACATTATAAGGATGTCAACAGAAACTAAATAATGCATCAGAGTGACCATAAAATATTGATAGACTTAGATGATATACCGGTTAGTCTGGCGGTTAAGTGCGTCGCTTTTCAATTGAAGGGTTGCAGGTGCAAAACTGATCGTTAGCTAGTCGGTTGTATCCTTGGGCAAGGCAGTTTACGGACATTGCCTGAACCCAGCGGATTAAAGGTTTCTCCTAAATTGAAGGATCGTGTGAATCATACACAACACACTGCAATAGCTCTGGTAACCCGGCAGTGGGCACAAGGTGAACTGACGATTGTCCGTGCGTTAACTTCCTTGGTTTTTCCATTCACGGGGTTTATCATGAATATCCTAAGACACAAGTTTTCGTCGGAAAATTGAAAATGACAAGTTCTCGTCGGAAATTTATTGCAAGAAAGCTGAAAATATACGATTAATTCACTACCGTTGCAGGATAGTTCGCAACTGCGTAGAGTGGGTTTGGATGGCTTAAGCTTATGAGAGTTAATCAACATATTGTACACGGGTGTATATGAAGGTTAGGATATTTACATGTTGATAATCATGTTGTAAGTGGGTATAGTTTTACAAAAATGTTGGGATGTTACCGGTTCGGGTGGTAAGTTTAACTGATTATTGTAGGGCTGGGTTTCGAACCCGTAACAAGATCATCACCTAGACCGTTTTTATATATTGAAATCTGTATATATCGGTCGCTTTAACCATTCCGCCAAACGCACAGTAAGTTTATCTGATCAAACTCAATTCCCTTTTTTCTGTTCGAGTATACAGCTAGCTGATGACGCAGCACTGCTGGCCAGACTTATATTATCACTGTTGTGGCGAAAAGCGGACTCGGTGAAAGAATAAACACCCCTTTGTAGATTACCACTTGCCACTGGTGAACTTTCGTTTACAACCCCCAACTCATTTAAACGGTGATCAGCACACACATTGTCGACCACGACGCGAGGTTTACGTGGTGGGAATTTGTCCATTTCTAATTCGCCGAGTAGACAAACCGGTTTCCTGCAGGATAAGATGGGTTACTTAAAGATTAAATTATAATCGTCAAATTACAGGAATACAGGGTGTGTATAACTATAAGACTCTGCGGCCCACTACAATAAAAGGTTGGACATTCCTGCACTAACCTAACAAGGTAATCAGTCAGACAAAAATGTTGATTATCATACCTGCACTTGCTATAAGTTCTGTCCACAAGCATTTCGTTTGGATATTTCTTTCTTCTGTGAATAAGGATCACCGAAACAACTGAGAAGATAACGAAGACAAGAACCAATACAACTGGGATCACAGCACTGGCGCGGTTTGGTTTCGATCCAACAATAGTCGTTGTGGTTTGTACATTATCTTCCAACCACATTTCCCTAACCTTAAAGAGTGTTTAAGGTGACCACTACATATACATGTTTCAATATAAAAAACGGTCTTGGTCACGAGCCCATCATGGGTTCGAAACTTTGACCGTTAAAAAATAAATAATCTCTTACCTTAAAACTTGGTAAAAGTTCTTGCGACAATGTTCTTCCAATCTTGGATTGATGCAGTAATATCGGGTAGAAATGTTCTTGAAATATTTGAAACGAACACTTGTCAATCAACCAGCTAATCGTAATATCCGTCTCTGCTCTGTTCGGGTTTCTTGGAGCATATATAAATTGTAGAATGGTAATATCTTCCACATGTGTTTTCGGCAAAAATCGACTGATTTCATCAACAAACATTGAACGGATTCTTGATTGAATAAGGTGGTTGT
Source organism: Ciona savignyi (assembly GCA_000149265.1). Taxonomy (NCBI): domain Eukaryota; kingdom Metazoa; phylum Chordata; class Ascidiacea; order Phlebobranchia; family Cionidae; genus Ciona; species Ciona savignyi. The sequence continues at coordinate 1,205,755 of CH002142.1, read as the reverse complement.
TTGCTGCCCCTGGTGGTGATTCGAGTGAAGTTAACCTTGTGCTCATGGTGTAGCTAGGATTAGTGAAGAACGGCGTTTCTTGAAATTCAAAATTTAACAGAATTGATTTTGCATACCCAAACTTCGTATGCAAATTAACCACAACAGTTTGTTGAAGGTAAACTTCGAATGGTACTCCGCGCAGTGTTGCTGATTGTTTGTCATAGAATAACCATTGTTTTGTGCTATTGACAAGGACTTCAACCGAATGGTTACCGACAGTGTATGCTTCCCATGAAATTGGTATACTTTGTTTAAATAACTTGCCTTTCGTTGCCACATAGTGGTATGTAGGAACGTCTGCTAATCAATTGACAGTTATTATATGTGGGTTATGTTATAGGATAGGATATTTATGTTGTATTACCGATTAGCTTGGTCAATTTAGTGCGTCGCCTTTTAGCCAAAGGGTTGCAGGTTAAAAACTAATAACTAATTAGTCGGTTATGTTCTTGGGCAAGGCACTTAGCAGATAACCCAAAGGTGGGCGCGAGCTAATCTGACGATTGCCCGAGTGTTAACACCGTTTGCGTTTATATATTTACATGGATAAACGTTAATATCCTCTCCTATTGCCTTGAAAGAGAGAGTAAAATAATCGAACGTGCTATCACACCAAACTTTTTACCGGAGCTATTGTAGTGTCTTGTAAATAATTAAAACGTCTTGTAGTTTTAGTGGAAAATATTAATCAAGTGTGTTTAGACGCTGATAATATTATCAAATGACACAACCGACTAGCGACCATTTTTGAGCCAGCAACCCTACAGATGACTGGCAAGGCACTAACCCACCAACCTTTACGGTGGGACAGTAAATAGAAGGTTCTTAATAAGAAAGTTATTTTGTTAAATAATTTCGAGGAAAACAGTTTTGAGTACTTGTTGTTTACCAAGGTGGGTTACGAGACTTTTAGCACAAACATCCTATAATATATCGATACAGAGACAAAGGAAGGGTAAGTAAATCTATGTAAACTTGCCTGGGTTTATAACTCCACGCGTAAAGTTAGTAATCAACCCTGTTGTTAGAGGAAAGCGCGATTCATTCATATCATCGTTAGTTGTTATGATGCTACGACCAACTGCGGTTGTGAAACTACGTGATGAAGACTCCATGTTAATGTATAGCGGCAGCGCAGTTGAATAGTTGTTAGTAGGTTTCCTAGCTACAAAGGTGGTTGAATGTAATGGGAAGATGGCAGTGTTAAATGAAGTTTGCTTGTTAGTTGCTGGTTGCGGGTAGCCTGAAGCCCCACTCCCGCTTTCTCCACTACCTTCGACGCCCTTGTCCACTGATTTCGATGTTTTCTTATCAGCATGGGTAGTTTGTGCAACATCATGTTCTGAACAAATAAAATGTAAAACATGCTTGGTATGTAGGTACACTTAAGTGCCGAAAAATTATGCAATATGTTTACTTCGCTCACTAAATTAAATATTTATCAATCTAAATGAAATATTTACAGGAAAGGGGTTATATAAACATGGATATTGTAATCGAGTCAGTTGTGCCTAATAAATTGGTGTGTTGGTAATAAAAACGAAAGGTCGCCATGGAGAATTTTCTTTGTGGTAGCTTAAATGATTTAAGTGAATCCAGAGATATATAAACTTTTAAATAAATTTGATATTTTTACAATTTGTTGCGCCCTATCACAGCTCAAAATTTATATATTCGTCATCAGATACGAATAAAATGTACAATTGTCACAAATTCATAAATAAGACTAACGTGCAAATACTGCAATCCACTCTCAAGACTCGTATTATCTAAGCTCTTCACTGTTTTATCATTGCTATCTATTACACGTATTACCTAAACGACTATAAACCAGTACATTTTAAAAAACGCTCTGAAATGAATATGGCACTTTCACGGACATTATGCTACGTATCTTTGATCTTGTATCGGTTGCAAAAACATGACATTGCGTTGTGTACTGTGATTCAGAAGATTGCGGCACCAACGTGGTATCGGAAACACTAGTCGAAGCCTACTCAGCTGGTAAAATGAACTTTGCATCAGAGCCGATTAACTCGGTTTGAAAACAGAAAATATGGGATATTTATGTTTATCCCCGTAAATAACGGGAGTTCAAACACGTGAGTTCGTCAGATTATCCCTGCGTCCATCGTCGGGTTGTCCGATCTAGTTAAAATTGGCAGAAAAACACTTATCCAATGGGTTCGGGTAATTTCTACTAAATTCATTCCAGAGAAAACAATCGACTATCTAGCGACCAGTTTCTATACTATAACCTTTTAACTCGGAGCGACATACTAATTGACTAACCGATTAAAAGACATATGTTAAAATGGAAAGAACTTACCATCTTCTGAATTAGGGTGTTTATCACTAGTTTGGTGATTTTCACCAATGTTAGGTTGTTGTATGTCGTTTATTTGCATCACTTTGGTCGACGGTGGTACTTGTGGTTTGGAGATGTGCTGAACTCCGACAACACGCGGCTTCTCTATATTAATATTATGAAATATTGATGATGGAACCAGGTTTCTTCGTAACCTTCGTTTGGCCGGGAAATTGTACCTTTGAGCGGCTTCTACTTCCTGTTTATTTGTCAAACTGGTTACGTTGGTTAAAACGCCAATAAGATTCCAAGATATTACACACCCATGCAATATTTCATTCATTTTCCCATGTGTGATAAGATCTGAATAACTTCGTATTAAATCCATATTTTGTTCATAGTTCAATGGCGAACCTGCAGGATAACTTCCAATTCGCCAAGTGATAGCAAAACAGTAATTACCATGGCACTTACTGGACGGCAAAACTGATGTAAACAGTTGGAAACCATCAGGTAAATTGTTCAAACCAAGTTCTGCTTGGCGACAAACCAACTTGCGGACACTGCATTTCCTAAGTTGTGTGTATTTTTTGAAATACATCGGTAGCCCGCAACTCATGGCATAATCGTCCTTTGTAAAACTTGAGCTTGAAATTTGTAAATAATCTGACAGAGAACCAACTCCCAAAGTTGCGTTGACCAAAGACACAAAAATTGTTGCGTATAAATTCAAGCCGCCGCTTACACTATTGTTAGTGATGGCGAAGAATCGACTTTGTTCATTATCAAACTTGAGTTTGAGGTCATCATGATAAACAAACTGAACCCAAAGGTAGAGATACAGAAGTCCGAAAATATACAAGATTGCTTTTCCTTTCAAGCTACGGGGTTGCATTAACATCCCAATATATAATTTGCTGTATATGGTATTTCCTATTTTACCTTCTAAGAACCACAGTCACGGATTCTAACATCTCGGAAATATAAAGTAATTGGTAAGTTAAATCTAACCTGCTGTTGATTACTGTAGACGACTTCAATTAGGACTACCACAGTGAATGAAAGCTTGCGTTTGTAAAACACTTCCCTACCACTTCACAAGCCGACGCTCGTTATGTTATATTGGAGCGAACAAGCGTAGCAAGCACGACGACTATCGATGATACTGAGAGAGAAAAGATAAAAGTAGACCTTCATTTTACATTGGCAATGTAAAAAAACAATTTAGCTCGAACCCAAGTTGTGTGTTGACCACTACAAAATCCATATGATTGTTCAGGTTTATTTCATGTCGCATCAATAAACGAACTTTTTAGTTGCTATCTGTATTCAATTAGTTGGGCTATAACATACTCCTAAAATCTGCGTGTTTAAACAAATTAACTTTTTCTTACTAAAGAACTTCGGCTGACGGTCATAAGCCTAATGATGGAAAAACTTACAACATCACTCGTTGATTAGTCGGTTGATTGTGTCTAGGGTTGCGGGTTCGCAGTAAGCTGCTGCAACGAAGGATTGTAGGATCGGAACCAGCATCGTTGCTTCTTGTCCTCGGCTAAAACACTTTGCCTTGAATATTAAACCAAATGGATTAATAAAGCCGAATTGCTAAGATATTCATTTTCCAGCAGTAAATAGTAAAATATACGGGTTGTGATAACACCATATAAACGGGGCTATTTTAGTGTGTTAAATATTATTGAGACGTTTATTTAGTTTAAGTACCACCCAATAATTCACGGGTTTCAGATGATGTCTGCTAAAACATAAACTAAAATAGATTGTCTTGTGTAAAGACAGGGCGGCGTCTGGCCAGCAGGTGTTTTCAATCTAATAATATTTCGCCTGAACTATATTGTATATTTGGTCTTATAATTCTGCCATATAGAGTTCCTTCTAATGTTGTATTTTTTTTACCGGGCTGAGTGTCTAACCCCTATATGTATCGTTCACGTCAACGATTCATGCCTAGGATCGTACAATTTCTGTGTTCTGCCGACCCCTACGACAAAAAAATAATATTTTATGGATTTCTATGAATTATCCTGCAGATCGAAAATCACGGGATATTCGCATTAAAATAAGCGGTTCAGTGCGTTAACATTCATTTAATATATACAAGGTATCTTTTCGCTTGTGGTACATTGTTTTGTAGTGATAAATAGGTCGTATATATCGATGTTATGTTTAAACATCGAGTTTATAAGTTATTTTTGTACATCACCAACTAGAAGTTGGTCATTTAGTCTAAACTAGTCGGTTCTGTCGATTACTCGTGTTATAAAGGAAAACTCCATAAGGACGGAATTAATGGGTTTTACTAAAACGAATGAACGTGGAACGTGTGAATAATACGCAACACACTGCAAAAGCTCCGATAACCTGATGGTGGTCGTGAGGTTATCTGACGATTTTTTGTGTGGTGCCAGTAACACTCAGATTGGTTTTCCCTTTCACAGGGATAAACATGAAAATCCTATGCTTGCTAGTTCTAGTGTCCAGTTTCTCTTTTTTTCTTTTAGTCGTTCTTACGTTTTCCCATCTCCGGTCAAAGGTGTGCAATCCATGCTTATTAGTATGTTACTTAGGAATGGTGAGGAATTAAACTTCTGCATACAAAAATATCCCAATTTTGCTCCACATAAACTACAACCGGTTTATCTCCTAGCTCAACCATGATGTTCCTACTCTTACAGTTATGTTACAAGCAGCTATATGGGAAGTATGGAAATAGCTTACGTGCAAGAACTAGCTTGTGACATAATCACTTATTAGGAAAAAATGTGTTTTTCTGTTTTTATGCCACGAAAAAGTTACTTTAAAGATCACAGCTAATTTTGTTGCTGCCCCCGATGCAAAACTTTATCGATAATTCTCATACTTTTAATATTTTTGCAGGTGGTAATCACATAGCTCAACCATGATTAAGTTGTATTTTACTCTGCTGTTTGCTTCATATGTATCCTGCAATGACTTTGTCCCATTTCTAACCTGGACCAACATGAGGTAGGCATGGAATTTTATATGATCAGCAGGTTATTAATGATGGAGTGATTTGAAAAGAAAAAATGTACGGTATTCTAACAAACCTTTTAAAATTGTGAATGAATAAAACACCATCAAAGTTAGACCTTATCACATTTTCACACAAGCGGACTAGCTGTAGTGCTGGAAAATGATGGTTGCAGTGATACTACAATTGTTAAAATACGGACACTTAACTCAAAACATGTTTAAACATGAGACTTAAAATATTTTGACTTAAAAGAAAAGACTTAAAAAAAACTTTGGACAACGGTTTCTAAAAAATAAAACGATCGGAAATAGCTTTGTAACATCTGCACAGTATAAAGAAATGTATTATAGTCAATAAAGGAATAGCAAATAACCATTTCGTATGTGGGATTTTGACAAAAGAAACCCATTTATTGTTCATACGATTTTTTTGAACGATGCAGTTGGAATGACGTTGCTACGCATATATCCATAGTATCCAGCTGTAAATGTTTAACCTTATATTCTCCACCTTTCGCAGGACAGTTTTAAAATCAAAATACCTGAAATCATATGTTGCTAAAACTCTCATTTGGATCGCTGCTGTAGAATATATACATCATATATGATTGAAAAAATCCATAGCGCTATTATTGGGCTAAGAATATGGGTTAAGAAACGATTAAACCACTGCATAAGACTTTTTACTTAATTGTTGCTAAACATACTTTTTGGGAGAGAAAGGATTATCGTTTCTTTTCATTCTTATTTTGGACAGTTTAACAAATTGCGATTTGTGACTTTCAGTCACTTTATAAGTATTCTTGACCGAAAAAAAACTAAATGATTTTTGTTTTTTAGAGGTTTATTCTTGACCAAAAAAAATACTTGATTTTTATTTTCCAGAGGTTTGTCATGTGAGAGGTTACCTCAAGGTGTAGGCATGGAGCTTTCCTACATTCTAAACAAGGATTACTTGCAATGTTTGGCATCTGGAAATCCTTCTAAATTATTCGTATTTTCTATCGATCAAGTATGTGTGTTATTAAAGTAGATCTATTCCACCCAACACTTAACACAGTATAGTTGCCATTCATCATATGGTTGAATTGCTCAGTCAGTAAGGCAATTAGTTTTTAACACTATTGGTTGTTGAATCGAAACCAGCTGGTGGGTTGTATCCTTGAGCAAACCACCCTGCACACAGTGGGTTAAACTTGCATCATCACAAGACTGTGATGACTAAGTTTAAAACTTTCCCGTTCTGCGTCTATGAGTTATAAAACTTTATTTCACATTCAAGCTTCATGTTAAATTTATTACCTGAGAATACAATATCCATGATTGCAACAACCAGGATTGTTTTAGTTTTATAACGATGGTTTTGTTAGCATGGCTTGCATGCCTTAAAAAGCTAAAAACCTTATCCATACTGGAATTTTTTCAAATGAAAAGTTTTCCTCTGCGTTTTTTGATTAGAATATTAACTGCAACGCTGTGTCAATGTTTCAAGTATTTAATTTTCACTTCCAGTTATCTATAGAAGACTTTACATTGTTGGGTAGGAAAGATGGCCAATATAGAAACATTAAGGTAAGATTTGTTTGTAATTTTGTTCATACTTTAAAAAACTTTTTTATTTATCGGTATCCTGTAAAACAAGTCATCCCTATGTGTAAAGGCCCCTAAAGGGATAGAGGGAAACTATGTAATAACTAATAACATTAGTGGATACATAAGGTCCAATAAATACTTTCCATCTGCTAAATAACATTCCACTGGATTAGTTCATATAAACAGGTTGAAAATATTTCATCTTTATTTTCAGAGTTTCATCAAATCTGAAGCATCATCTGTGGTCGCCCCATCTGTACAACCAACCAACATGATGGAAAACATTGAATCGTTGACGAGGAGATATTTGCCTGATGTTGATATGGAGGTTGTGCATGTGAAGTTGGACCGATCAGATGAGGATGCTCTTTCCTCCAGCATCAGTAGCATGGGTGAGTAACCTGATATCAGAGTCTATTGGTTTTGTATGTTTTGGTAACCGGTACATATGAAATTACGGTTTTATTTAAGAATTTTTTTGGTAAAAGATTGGTGTTATACCAACTATAGAGTTTAATGAGCTGGTATATCTTTTAAACAAATAATATTTAAAAATAGGGCAGGGTGTTTATCATTGGATTTGGAAAATGCAGACATAACAACAGTTTTGTCCAACTTTTAATCCATTAATCCAGCGGTTCCCAAACTGGGCGCCGCGGCGCCCTGGGGAGCCGCGAGACTTTGCCAGGGGCGCCGCGAAAGCATGCGGAAGTTTCTGCATTTATTGTTTTTTTCACAAAAAAAACAGTACATGTGTGTTACACCAGTAAAACGTTAATTGGAGATGTTTGAGCCTGGTGTGCAACCCCATACACTGGCATACAGCATTCGTTTTACTTGTAAAATCCATTGTTCGGTGTTATCTGGCACTATTTGCTCACTAACATGGCATTGTTTTCGAATAATGGTTTGTCAAATAACTGCTTTGCATTAATTGACTGTTCGTCACTTTAGTAGTTTAGTGAATAGTTTTAAAGAGTTTGAATGGTTATCCAAATGCATGCTATAGTCTGAATATACAATATACAATACATGCAGTTTGAAAATTTTGGCTTTATGAGGAAGCCGCAAGGTTTAATAAGTTTACAAAAGGCGCCGCCAACAAAAAAGTTTGGGAATCGCTGCATTAATCCATTGGGTGGCTGTGCCTAATATATGAAAATATGAAAATAAATGTGCCTAATATATATGGCAGTGATTTATTGCCTACAAAACCAGTACCATTGTTAAAAGTGTGTGTCTACAGACCAAGTCCCATCATACTGTGCCTTACTGCCTTACCATCCATCCATTAAAAGCTTCACATTAATGTTTCAGATTCTGAAGTGGGACGCAAATTGAATACCAGCGCAAACTATATTGCTGTGTTGACATCTGAACAAAGCATCAAAGTAAACTTACTTTGCACAGTGGATGACGCTTAATGTGATCACATTTGTTAAAAACAAAACCAATAACAATAACCGATTGATAACATTAACCGAAAAAATGAAAATTGCCATTTTATCGTTCAATAGGTGTCGCGAAATTAAATGAAAATACAATACAACGTGATTACATTAAGCGGCATCCACTGTATGTGTAATTATTTGTTTACTGTGCTTTCATTTTATACATATATTCCTTTCTGGTACTGGTGGAAGAAAATGTCATTACACATGGATGTCTTTGTTGGGGGTTGCGAAGCTATTACATAGTGACACATATTATATTCTATTGGGTTGGTTCTTGTAGAATTTACAAACCTTTGGGAATCAGCTGTAGTTGCAAGCCTTTAACACACAATTTACAGCTGAATTTCGCTAAAAACTGATATTGAGAATAACGGATTTTGCAAACATTTCAAATGTGTGTATGTTGCTATCTCTGGTGAAGTTGTTCATATTTGATAAAAAAATTCCACATAATTTGTCACCTTGTATTTAAAAAGACACGATCCTTGCTGTAGCTTAATTTTGATTAAAACCAAGCCAATATAAATAAACACACATTTTGCATTAGATTGTTTCGTATGAATTCTGTATGCAAAATTGGTATGAATGAGTTAAGCGATTTAGACAGTGTTTCTCAAACTATGTGCCGCGGCACACTAGTGTGCCGTTTGAGATTCTCAGGTGTGCCGCGAAACTTTTTGGAATTTTGTGTTACGAGTGGGAAAATTGGGCACACGCGACTTTAATGCACAGAAATGTCTTTTCTCAAGTTTAGTAGCAAATACAGTAGACATTATTGCTATGGGCAGCGATGGATTACGAGTGATTGTCATGTCATAAGCACAATTCATTGTTCAGTGTGGTGTATTAATATAATTTTAACACATACATGACATTTCGTCCTGCACGCTGAGTTAAGCAGCACGAAAACTACCTAGATGACAGAAGATTAAACATTTTATTAATAAGATTATTCCATAAGCAAACTTTAGTTATTTGATCTCATTTAAACTTTTATTGAGTACTCAGTTGGAATTGACGACGAAATGCGTTTGTGTTTGTCAAAAATGGAACCTCGTTGTGATCTTATTTGTGCCAAACGACAAGCACACCCATCCTATTAAAATTTGCTATATAAAATTCTTTGATTTAATTTGTTTTGTTCAAGTGTGCCGCGAATTTTTTAGAATTTTCTTAGTGTGCCACGAGCTGGAAAAGTTTGAGAACCACTGGATTTAGAGGACAGATGGTGGTAACATTACACACCTACATGGATGGTATAATATTATTTAATATTCAACGTATTCATGTATTTTTATTCCCCAGAGAAGTGAAGCCATTCAGTTGAGACGTGTACGAAGACAGGCGGTAGCAACCAATCAGAACAACACTGAGGTGTTGATTAAAGGGCCGTGCATCTACATGAAGTATTCAGCTGTGATGCTCACTATTGGCACCGTTCGAGTAGCTCTGGTACCAAAGGCCGATCCAACACAAAACACCAACTGCACCAACCCAGTCAATGTGTAAGTACACCTGGAATGTATGCAAACTGTTTTAGTTTAAAATGATAAGCCGTAAAATATGGGGAAGAAAAATGTTTCTTGAATGAGAAACGATCTCCTGACCATCAGTTTGGTTAACCTTCTTCCTCATTATGTGATTATTATAATAATTATTTTACAACATTTATAATGGTACTGGCCTACTGGTATTTTGAAAATAATAGAATGTTTAAGAATTTATCGACTGCCAAAAAAACAGTTTGTTTATTTCTAACCCCAAGTACACAATCATTCTTACCGACTTTGTATGGATAGATTAAAGCTGTCGTTGCAAAGCAAGGCTGGTGAAGCTGCTGACGTACAAGCTGAAATCAGGTGACTTGTTGTCTTTTAGGGAACTATACATGGATATACAGTATCCATGTCTTATCAATTGTGAATGAGAAAACCAAGGGGGTGTTACCACGCGCTAATTGTCAGATTACCGTTCCTTCTGTCAGAGGAGCTATAGCAATATATTATGGATAATCGATATGTTTTTTAGATTTTAGTAAAACCCATTAATTCACTGGATTAAGGCGTTGTGCACTAAATGCCTTGCCAAGGACATAAACGATTTGCTAGCGCCAGTTTTCAATCCCACAACCCTTAAGCTTATGTGGTCAGACATTATTGTTTTATATATTGTACCAATCGTGTATTTCGCTTGTTTTCAATGCCAACCATTTGTTATGTGGACACCCGAGATATTCTACTCAGCTATTAAACATCGTTCTTTATTGCAGTATGAACTTCACAATGAAATATTTCCCGATGTCGGCAATGAACTGGTGGTATTTAGCGAACGTCACTGTGGATTACACGCAAGATAAAGACAGCAGCAGCAGCAACACGACTTCCACCATGTTAAAGGACCGATCATTCAGGAATCTCATCTCTGCACCACAGAACTGGTCCCTGGTGTGCGGGAACCCTGACAACATGACAAGGATATTCGCCAAGATACAGGACGGAACCAATCTTTTTCTGGAGTTTAAAAATCTTCAGGTAGGTTCTACATGTTGCATTATATTTTCTGGTCTAGAATAGCTTGGTGGGTTATCGTGTTGTCTTTCAGGCAAAAGGTTGCAAGTTCAAAACTGGTCTTTAGCTAGTCGGTTTTGTCTTGGGCACTTAGCGGACATCCGAGTGAAATAATGGGCCTGAACCCTTTGAAATGATGGGTTCTACCAAATTAAAGGAACATGTGAATCATACACAACACACTGCAATAGCTCTGATAACCCGACAGTGGGCGCGAGGTGATCTGACGATTGCCTGTGTGTTAACCCCTTTGGTTTTCCCATTCACGGGGATAAACATAAATATCCAATTCACTTTCTGCGAAAAGCAAGTCATTCAAGTACAGGCTTGTTTTTACGACTCTTATTTTTCCATTTTTTATTTGTAATTAAATAGAAAAAGAATTTTATGTAACTATTTTCACGTTGACAGGTCCAGCCATTTGACGTAATAGACGGCTCATTCAGTCGTGCAGTGGATTGCCAGGGTTGGTTCAGTATTGGGATATGGACGGGACTCATTATAACCCTTCTACTACTCACCATACTCACTATGGGACTTTGCATGGTGGCCCAGATATCAACCATGGACCGATTCGATGACCCGAAGGGGAAACCCCTCTCAATACCTCAGAACGATTGAAGGATATTTAAATAAACCTGTGATTAGTGTTACTTGCAGGCCATCTGGTACTTGAAACACAAACTTTCGTTTAAATTTGTGTAAATGAATCAATGTTATCCGTTTTAATAAGAAATTTGTCTCTTTGTGGATTCTGTTCTAGAACTGTGCAATATTTATCTTGTTGTGCCGTGGTTATTATAATACTACTCCAGTGGGATATTATGATGTCCTTAATCCCAGAGAATAATTCAATGTGTGCATTCAAACATTGTCTGCGGGTCAAATAATTTCAAAAAATGAAATGTGCACAAATAACAAACAGTCTAATATAACCAAACAACACTATGTATAATACTGTCTCCCTAATTCTGTTCGATTTCAAACATCGTTTCCAGTTCTCCTGCAGGTCAAATATAAAACCTAACTTCCAACAAAACGTTGTTTTGTCATCAACTTTTTATTTTCGTGAACATAAATTAAATCTTATGTTTAAAAAGTCGTAAATGAAACCTGAACTTACGAGCGGGAATGCCATTATTCGAATCAGTTTTCTTTACAGAATTATTATGAAATCGATAGTTTTGAATCTAGAATTTTAAACTGCTGAAATAGCTTAAATAAAGTTAAAAATCAATAAAAAAAAAATTTTTTTTATTAATTTAATAAAGAAATTTAGAAGTGCATTTGTGTTAATGAAAAAAATTGTAATTTTCAATTATTATCAATGTTCACTGAAAAACGTTTTTTCCAATTGTAAATCAAAGTTATAAAAATAAATCTCATTTTGTTTCACTATGACCCACCACTTAAAGTTGGTAGATTCAAAAATATAATTCCGAGCCATTTTATTTTCAAATTCGGGATTCAGAAATAGGATAGGATATTCAGGTTTATCCCCTTGAATGTGAAAATCAAGGGGTTAACACATAGGCAATCGTCAGATCACCTCGCGCCCATCGTCGGGTTACCGGAGCTATTGCAGTGTGTTGTGTATGATAGACATGTTCCTTCAAG
>CH002142.1:1160657-1185806 GCA_000149265.1 Ciona savignyi | reverse complement strand
TTGTATTACTGTGCACCTAAGCAAGCCACTTTAGATTGCTCCAACCCAGTAGTATCTAACAAGTCGTTTAAATTATGTAATATGAGATTATTTACACACTGTAATAGCTCCAACCACGTGACTGTGAGCACAAGAGTCGCGTTCTTTGCCCAGATCGACGGTAACACGCAAATCCAACAAAATTTGTACGGTCGTGTGGCCAAATGGTTAACGCGACCGATACATATACCAACTCTTATAATAAAACTGGTCCTAGTGACGAGCCCATCATGAGTTCGAAAATTATATCAATAAAAAAATCCAACAAAATTACCGTTTCATATTGGTGGGTATTTTTCTCGCTTCTGATTGGTTGATTGATAGGCTGGGTAACATCTTTACGTTTGGTTGATCTGAATAACCACAAATCAATTTATAAACTGGTGGTTTATGGATGAAAGGACAGTTCTCAAAGAAAAATGACGTTGAAAATTGTGATGTCATAAACTGATCGATTGATTTCTGTCAACGTAAGGGGAGTAGAACACAGTCGGGGTAAGGACCAGAAGTTTGTGAATGCAATGTACATTTTTTGATAGGAAAGGATATTTTCTTTATCCAAGTAAAATGGAAAAGGCAAGGGGAGTTATCACACAGGCAATCGTTTGATGAACTCACGCCCACTGTCGGGTGAACGGAGTTATTGCAGTATGTTGTGTATGATTAAAACGACCCTTTAATTTGGTATAACCCATCATTTCACTGTGTTCAGGCAATGTCCGGTAAGTGCCTTGCCCAAGGACATAACCGACTAGTTGGCGACCAGTTTTAATCCGACAATGTTTCAGCCGCACATTTGACAACAAACTTAACAATACAAATTTGCTAATTTTGTTGTCACATGTAATAAACGTGGTAGTGACAACTTACTGCTTCGACTTCAACGGTTGTCGCGTCCGCTGGTTTCGTTCGACAGTTTCGCCTTTCTTCCCACCTGTGGCTGGAATTACCTTGGGAACCTGGGAATGGATGCGTGTTAACTATGCTAGCGTGGTCAGGTGCATTTCCAATTTACCGTTTTCTGACGATTTGGGGAACTTTTGGTGGTCGGGCCGATTTGCTGTCTTCTTGACTCTTGCCTAGTTGGCCCTTGTTGGGTCACTTTGGGGATTGACCGAGCGGGTTTGGTGAAAGTTTGAGAAATTTGGGGTTTGATGACTGAAGTATTGGGCGCAGTTGCTTGGTCCTTGCGGGTTGTGGCTGGATTGAAATTGGGGGGTTCGCTGGGGTGAGTGATCGATTTCTTGGGGACCCGGAGCGAATAACCTCGCTGGAAGTGAGAAACGTTCTCGGGGCTGGGTGGCGCTCATAGACAGGTCCTCCCTGCTGCGTGAGATCTTTGCATCGTTTGTTTTGTGGGACATTATGGAGGAAGGGAGGGAAACGCGACGTTTCGATTTGGAATGGACGTTTGTAGCGGGCTGGGGGTTGGTAGTAACCTCAGGTGGGTTGATGGGGATTCTTATAACAGGGGAATATTGTAGGGCGACCGGGCTGACTGGGGTGACAGGGGTGACAGGGGTGACAGGGGTGACCGGGGTGATTGTGGCCACTGGAGTGATTGTGGCCACTGGGGTAAATGCTGACCGACCGCTGCCGATGCAGCCGAGAGATGGCGCTGGAGAGTTGTTGGTTTCCACGTCACATGAAACGCCGGGAAATGATGGTTTGGGGCGGAGCATGGGTCCGGTGGCCAGCTGATGGGGTCGTTTGGGGGAAGGTGCGAATTGTACTTCGGTGAGTAAGCTGGCGAGTGATCCACTGGCTGATGGGTTTCGCATCGCATCCGCGGTGAGTAGCGTGGGTCGGGGTTGGGTTATAAAGACAGGTGGGTGGTGGGGGTGATTGACAGATTGATGGGTGGCTTGTGGGGTCGGGGGGTGGGTTGCATCGGGTTCGTTCGGTTGATCGACTTCTTGCAAGTCAGCAAACGAGGTGTTGATCGGATCACATCTGCTTCCCATTGATTGGGAGTGGTTGGAAATGACGTCATCTCGAGTGACGTCATCTCTGGTTACGTCATCTCTGGTTAAGTCATCTCTCATCCTTTCGCTCCCACATCTTATGGATGAATCCGGGAAATCGAAGATTTGGAATTCGGTCATCATTCGCATGGAGCGCCTCCGAACAACTGACGTATCGTCGTCCGCGTCATCATTATGACACGTGACCTGCGACTTCTCGAACACAGCAGCGAATTTTCTTCGAAGTTCCTTCTTAGCGTGAGCCGCATTCCGTGCTCGTTCCGTGTCGCGGTTGGGCGGAACGGTTTTCGTCTCCGTTTGACCTTTGCCCGACTTTTTCGATATCGCACTGACGCCCAGCTTAACTCTGCGTTGCAAGGCCGGGGAATTCTGATTGATATTTTCATATCCGCTAGGTGGAAGTGTTGGTTCGGTGGATGTTTCGTCACTTTTTTCGATGCACTGTTGTGAGGTCACAACGAACGCGATTTCATTAGCGCTCGATCGAACTTCGGTGTCGAGATTGTGGAAAACGGTTCGGTGCTTCGGCACAGGTCGCGTCTTCCAATTGTTTGATTTGATTTTACGAGGAGCGCGTGGTTTCGGGGTCGATTCGTTGGTGTCGGGCGACCGCAGGTTGATATGCGTCGTGTTGATGTAGGTTGGAGGCTGCAGACGGTCTAATACTTGGGCGCGTGTAGTGGGCGCTTCGTCGACGCCGTGCGTTTCTCCTTTGGCCCCTGCTGCCACGAAATCATCACGTGACAAATTATAACTGTCATTACGCGCTGTTTCGTCTCTTGGGCGCGATCTAGTGGCAGGATCGTCCGGTGTAGCTTCTATCGGAGATTCGTTGATCGGTGACGCAGGGGTAACCACCTGTGACGCGTGTCGTCTGTCACGTGCTGACGTCATGGAAATATCCTGGTACCCGGAATCAATGCTGCATTCGCTGTTATGCAGCGCAGTGATAGACTCAGCTAATATCGGGAGAATGCTCTTGACCTCTCTTTGTGCAATGTCCGTGGTTTTCCGCGTCCGCTGGGTGGCAGTAGATGCCTGGGTGAAAGTGGGGCACACTGAACATGGGTCGGAGTTGGGCCGTTGGGTGACAACACGTTTCACCTCAACCGGGGAGGATAGAATTGCTTCATTTTTATACGTGACGTCATTGTCATGTTGCCCCACCTGGTGGACGAGATTGGAATGATGGAACGGAATGTTGTTTTCCTGATTGTCCCCGTCAATTATGCTGCATCTGTTGAGATGATAAGCGAACATAGTTTTAAACTTTAAATCAGCATTAGTCTGTATTTCCAGCTAGTACTACGTGACGTGATATATGACTGGCGTGTTTCTCTTTCCCCACTTGCTACATCTTAGATGAATGTTCTTGGAGGGAGATAGAGGGTTGAAGGTTCGAAACCGATTGCTAGCGAGTCGGGTATGTCCTAACGACAGGCGCTTTACCGATTAAATAAACCCAGTGGATTAAAAGGTGAACCTACTTTAAAAGAAGTACTCGATCATTAAAAAACACAGTGTAAAAGCCACGATAACCTCAAAAGACCGCACAACTGTGAGATAATCTGACGATTGCCGATGTAATAACACCCCTTAAATTTTCCCACCCACAGACATAAACAAGAATCTGGTAAGATGCTAAATTAACTCACTGTAGGGCGCCATCAGTGGCAGGGTTAGCATTCGACTGGGTTGTGTCTCTGGAGACCCGTTCACTTATCATGTTCGTCACTTTGTATAATTCGTGAAACATTCCTTGCATTTCTGCCTTCATGTTCAGAGCTTTTTCACGGAGTTCAACCTGTGCGGTGCAAATCAATTAACGGTGGAAATTGTTTTGGACACACAGCCCACCACACAAACCGCATGTATAAATGAAGTGAATCAACCACCCACACAATGAAATGGCTCCGGTAACTCGAACGGGGCTACGACGTGTATTACGATACTCGTGGTTAAAAGTTGGCTTCCCACCCACCAGAAAATACATAGTCATGATTAATGGATGCTTCCTACTTTGTTGCGCTGAAATCGTGACAATGACCATTATGACGATTGCATTGTAAAAATATTACAATTAGAAACCAACCATTTAAATTCACAGAATCGAAACAA
Organism: Ciona savignyi; assembly: GCA_000149265.1. NCBI lineage: Eukaryota > Metazoa > Chordata > Ascidiacea > Phlebobranchia > Cionidae > Ciona > Ciona savignyi. The sequence continues at coordinate 1,181,664 of CH002142.1, read as the reverse complement.
TGCGGGTTATGTAACCGCCGAAGCCACATTATTGGGATAGAATGGTTAAGGCGAGCTAGATTTACCAACTTTAATAATAAAAAAAAAACAATCTTAGCAACGGACCCGTCATGGGTCGGAACTGAGCCCAGTAAAAAAAAAATAATGATTGAAAACTATTTTTTTTATTCTAGCAGTTTAAAACAAAGTGCTCATAGTAAAACAAATTGAGTTTTATTCGTGAAATTGTATTCACAATTGGTAAAAGTGGGAAAATTTGTTTGTTTTTTTTTAATTCCAATTACTTGACCAAGCAAACATTCAATTCTAATTTCTTAATTTAAATAACCAGCAACATTTCCAAGTCAAGTCAACTAGCAACATTTCCAAGTCAAGTCAACTAGCAACATTTCCAAGTCAAGTCAACTTGCACATTTTCAAGTCAAGTCAACTTGCAACATTTCCAAGTCAAGTCAACTAGCACATTAACAAGTCAAGTCATCAATTTATAGCTTCAACATATCGACGTTGGCGGCCATGCCTTTTTATACCAACCAGCCAAGCATTTATATTAAAATATTAATAAAATCCCAAACGAACCACGTCAGATTTGATTAGTGCACAGATAAAGCTGATGCTGCTGAATATAATTGGAGGGTTCAAGTCGAAAACTACGTGACATGCTAATAATTACACTTCGGCCACTGTAAATACGACATTATTACATATTTGTGGCTCTATCGTGCTGTATCATCATACGACTAGGATTAATGCGAATTAATCTAACCGGATGGCTTGCCCTTTACGGATGAGTGCAGTTTGTCAAACATGGATAAAGAACAATTTAACGATTTGAGCGCTACTCGGACTAGGCATGGCACAGGAAACCGCTCAAACCGCTCCAGAAGAAATGTTTGAAACACAATAGAAACTATTTCAATTTAAAAATGCGCCCGAGAGTTCGTCATAGTCGTCAATTGCGTTTCTATTAGATGATTGTCATTGTCATACCGAACACTCTAGTCATACTGCCATACCACATAGCACGTGCAAAACAGAAATTGGAAAGTTACATTTGACATCGTTAGTCCTACAAACCCGATTATATTGTTTATGGAATGATGGCGCGTGTTAGTGATCATCAAGTTACCTGAGATCCGATTTTCGAGTTAAAACTCGTAATTAATAGATTTAAAACTCGCTTCGGCGCCACTTCGGATAGTTTGTGAACAAATTGACATGATTACGTCATCGCAATTAACTACTCATATTTCAACAAGCATTGTTTTGTAAACAATAGCGGTTCTTTCGCTATTTCCCTAGGTAGATCCAATGTTATGAGCTAAAACAGCCATGTTTTAAACTTTTTAACCACCAAAAATATAGTGCAAATTTGAATATTTATGGTTGTTGATCAAAATCGAAAGTGAAAAGTTGGGAAATTGATTTTAAGTCGGAAACTAATTGTTGTCGAAGCTACTGGCTAAAACACGAGACCGATATTTGATATCGAATCAAAGAGAATCGCCAATAACAAATCGGCTTAGAAGTTCTTGGCAATCGAAGTAAGAATGCCTCAAGGCCCTACTAGGTCTACCACCATGTCATACAGCGTGAAGTGTTGATGAATTATTTAATCTCGTCCAACTGCGAGAAAGTCGCGATATAATGGAGACATTATGGATTCTTTTAAAAGCCAACGAAAGGAATACTTTAATACAACTCTAATTAAAACGGTTTGATTAAATGCATGCATGTATACCCTGTGGTAATCACATTTAATGCTTAAGAATAAAGGACAAAGTGTAATTAATTGGCGAAAAACATGGTTATGAGCCATTACATTTCGCTAAATCGGTGAACATTACTAAGTATTGTATTATGTACCGGATACTGGAAGGAAAACCCGAAACAGAAAAGGTCGAAAATGAAGTGACCCGAATTCGAGGCACATCGGTGTTCAAACGAATTGTTACGCATCAACGCAGCTGTGACGACACAAGGGCCTTATAACTCAAATCACACACTTTAAAGTGTTAACATTACCAAATGACTTAAGTTTTAATTTTAGCAAATTCCGCATCTTTAAGCTAATATTTTTCATTCATTCGGCTGGTTTAAATTGATGATTTCTTTCCGTATTTACGTAAAATGTTTTACCATGTTCGTTTATCAAACACCTTTGGGCATTTTTGATAAAAAGAAAATCTTATCCTACTTCTAAGGTATGTGTGTTATGGTAGGTATAGCCTAATTGGGTTTAATAAGTGATTATGGCTTCTTCGGCCAATTAGTTCAATGGTGAATTCCTAGTTAAGTCAATTAACTTCAACCCCAACACAACCGGTACATTCCTGGGCACAACACACCTATCACCTCCTAGGCAGTCGTGGTTAATAATATATGAATTTGATTTAACACTTTTAGTTATTTTAAACCAATTTATTGTTATATCTGTATTTTCAAGTTTTCATTTTCAGTCAATTGTCGTTCAGACGACGCGACTCTTGCAGTATAATGAGTAATCGATAAGTAATTTAGTGGAAACTTAGATATATTTGAGATAAAATTCTTACCATTTCGCTTCGTAATGATCGGACTTCCTCGTCCACAAGGAATATTATTGATTGTCTTGCGTTTCTTAATTCAATCTCCTTTGGCTGTTCGGGTGGGTAATCGAAGTGTCTCGTCCATTGGCCATTGCCCGTGACATTCCGGTTGACTACGTAATTTTCATATCTCGAATTATGGTCAGTCGCATTGCGCTGATGCACATCTTGATGATAATGTGTTGCATCGCTGTAACTTCTACCTGCTGAGTTCACTTGCTCGTTGCAAATTCGGGCGTTTTTAGTTTGCTGCATATCAGTAGTTGGTAACATGTATAAGGCCGGTTCTGCTTTCATTTGAGCTGGTGGAGGATACATCTGGCTGTATGACTGGGCGTTGTATGCGTAGCTGTTGAAACCTGAATATTGCTCGGCGTATTGGGGTGAATTGACACTAATGTTGCTCCTGTGCCAATTCGGTTGTGCGAACTCTTGCGCTGCAAAGTATCTCTGGGTGGTATGCTCGCCTGCATTTTCATAGTTCATGGAAACGACCGACGGAGTGCTATTCCAACTATCACTTAAACGGGAATACATAATGGACTGAGATCTGAGTTCGTCTCAGCGTTTACATGGACGATGGCAATGACTGTACAACTTCAATCAGATCCTCAATAAGTTACCGCCAGTTATCCGCCCAACAACAAAAAGTCGTAGCTCTGCTACATACACCTGCAGATCAACACTTATCGAAACGACCTCTTCGGCTCTGATTGCTCGCAACTAATACTTGAGAACTTCTATTATTAGAACAAGCTCATAAACAGCATTGTGGGGAAAAGCTTCGAAGTTGACGCAAAACAGCGCATCTCAAATTCGGATGACGTCATTGCCTTTTTCGCAAAATCTCTGACTATGTAAGAGAATGAAAATGCGAGAGAGTAGATAGAAGCGACGACATTATGACGAACTAGGATATTTAAAATATTTAAACATTTTTGTTAGTGCCCAAACCTATACCACCGTCGTAAGACCAAGATCAAGATTTAAAAATGGGACAAAATAAATGTAAAATACACCACTTGTGTTATTTAAGATTATTATTTTTTATTTTATTTTTTTGTAATTTTCACTAAGTGAACACGACAACGACCTTCTAAAAGAATAGATCAAATGAAAAACGGCAAAACAACAATCAATAAAACACGACTCTCGTTAAATTAAATAATTAATATAAGGTATTTCCTGTGAATGGTACGGTCGTGTGGCCGAATGGTTAAAGCGACCGATACATTTACCGACTTTCAATGTTAGATGTTGAAATAAGCTCAAAACGTTCGTTTTTTATTTTATTTTGATTTATTTAAAAACAATCAATCGTGAATATTTGCATTGTAGTTAGTTTGTGAAATATTATTTAACTGTTAGTTAATCCTTTTTTTATTTATTTCAATGGTTAGTTTTTCCTTTATATTATTAATTTTAGAATAATTGTTAGTTTTACTTTTTTAACCATTTAACTGAAAATAAGTTTTGCAAACTTGATAGGCCACGTATAGTTAGTAAGTGTGCTTTATTTGTAATGTCATTTCCGTGTAAATATGTGAATACAAATGCGTACTTCTAGCTATTGAATATTGTATCCCGCAGAAAACTCACTTCATGCTTACAATACAATATTTTGTACCATCAAGAGTGGTTAATTTAAGGAGTGTTTTTGACATTTCAAACAGCTAAAACCACCAAAATAAGTACTGTAGCTTGCAAAGTCACACGAACTATGCAAAGACCGAAGAGATAAGCTTATTAAAGCGTTCAAACCTTAACCGAGTAAAAAACAGTTGAAAACATATATTTAACAAAAAAATAATTTCCGACAATTCTAAGCCGACACAATTAAAAAATGAACACGATACACCTTAGCATATATTTCTAATACGCTAGCTTGGCTACAATTCTCCATTATTTTGTGCGTTCCTGAACGAGAAATACGATAAAAACAGATATAACCACATTGTCGTTAACATATCCTAGGTACAAATATAGAGGAAAACTAAAGTAAATACAACAATGAATATATTTTAAATAAATTTCTTTAAATTAATCTATAAATTCATAGAAACTATATATTCATCATACCACGTGATACAAACCTATACTCCGTCGAATGCCAGGTGTTGTAAGCACAGCTTGGTTATGGAGGAGAATACGTCTACTTTTGCGGTTTTTAAATGCCAACCTGGATAAAAGTATTACCGGGATGGTATATTCGTGTTTATCCCCGTGAATGGCAAAACAAACGGGGTTAACACACGGGTAATTTTCAGACCACTCGTGCCCGCCGAGTAGAACCCATTAATTTTACAAGTTGAGGAAATGTTTGCTAAATGCCTTGCCCAACGAAATTTAGAAACTATGGTGAGGTCGGCACTAGAACCGTTCTTCATAAGTGACGGTATATGCATCGGTCAATTCGGCCATACGACCGTACCTTATCCAAAGACATAATCGACTCGCCACTGAACGACTAGCGATTCTGCCACCTTTCGGATAAAAATTCATACGGGCGGACTTTCATGATTTCGACCGCTGTAACCAATCGGCCACATTATCGCCCAGCCTTATGCACACAAGTGTAGGTTATATATGTTATAAGTGGCACAACACTGTTTGACTACTGGCCCAGACACAGTAAACTTGAACACTTTACTAAATTTAATATATTAAGTGTTGGCCCAGAAGTAACCGTACTGTTACCGCAACGTTATGACCGCTATACGGACGCGGTTGACGCGTACACATTTGAACATCGGTGGCAAACCATTAAATCTACTACCAGGATAGTGCTGGCCTAATTAGGTTGGTTTTATTTTTTGTTTCTATAATAAAAAAAATGCTCAGCAGAAACTTCTATATAAATTGGAAAAAAGTTCATATAATTTTACCAAGCTAATTTTCGAACCCATGATATTTTTATTAAGAAATCGGTGTACGTTTACCGGTCACGTAATACAAGTCACACAACCGCACATTCAAGGTATTTAGAAACCTGTTAAATTACCAAATCAGCCCGACTCCGTTTAAGGTCGTCAAATTATTAGTGGGATATCGTTGCAAGAGACCCATTTGTAAGTGTCCCTGTTGTACGAGTGGCAGTTGAAGGGATTTTAGTTGTAAGGGTCTCCCATTCGGCCGCAAAACCATTTTTATTAAGACCCGAACATTTATTGGGCTACGGTTCGAATCCACAATGAAATCACCCTCTAAACCGTTTATATATATTTGTATAGTTGGTGTATGTTTTGCTCGTGTTAACCATTCGGTCACACACCCGTACCTATCAGCCCCAAACGACCACGAGTTTTCATTATTCTAAACTAGACCGCCACCTAACGGAAAGACAAAGTGCATATTTTTCCGCACGAGGGTGCCAATTCCTTATATTTTATGCTGGTAAAGCGTGAAGACCAGTTATCAAAACAAAATACTTTGGACCGGAAAACAATTCTTACGTCACATCACTTATATTAAAAGTCAATAATCTTATTAAACCACCATAGGATCTTCATTCATTGCATTTTAATGACAGACATGATCATTTAAATTGATATTGTCAGTTCCCCCTAAACCAAATCCAACAATACAATAATCTGTCAACACTTATTCCAGCCGCTACACATTGCCGCCTATTCAACTAAGTTACTCGCGGTGTGTGGCCCTGTAAACGGGAAAGCTTTTATCGGGTTTCGTTACCCGGTGCTGACCGCACTTCGAAATCGTATTACATAACACAGCGTTTATTCCCAACGTTTCCTATGCGACTTAAACCTATTACTGAGACTTTACTGTCTTCTTTTCAGTGTATTTCAAACATAATTGCAATAATTTAAAACAATATAAATGCCAAGTGACATTGTTTAATGTGAAATTAATTATCCTTTCCTGTATGGAGATAAATGATTTTGTAAAGTCGAATTTAATCTCGGATTAAGTGGTTTCGATTATCGCGTCACCGCGAATCCGCTTAGCTCTGGGTTTACGCTACACCAAGGTGTCTGTGACGACAGTTCCCAACGTGGGTGGCTGCTAACGAGGGGTTGAAATGCTAAATTGTGATGGGTAATATTTCAGGCTGTGCTTATGATCGGGTCGCAAGGTGCCATGGCTCGAGTGGACAACATGTATTAGGTTGCGTTATGGGAACCACACTTGTAACAGTGAGTGACGCTTTACCCTCGCCGTACCAACACGCTCGTATCACAGCTATTTGGCTAATGGTCCGTGACCCCGGAAAACGGTGGTGTTAAATTGATTCGATACAGATTACTCTGCACACAATTGATAAAGGATTAATCATCTCAAAGATATGCTACTGATGGACTTGGTAAATTTCATTTGGAACAAAACGCCAGGGAAATAACAGTATGATTACCGGGCAAAAAAACATTTAAAAGCTTTAAGGGATCAAATGAAGTCGAAAGTTCGTTTCCTGTTATTTATCCAGCATTTATGAGGTCGGTTGAAAGTCACTCATCTACGCATGTGGTCCACTGCTTCGAATCGCCAACATTTCACGCTTTGAAACCGTCGCCAAACACTTGCGGGCTCCCCATCGTGCCGCCCCTGCTACCATGGGTGACTTCCCTCACCCAGAGCAGCGATGTGTTCCAACAGACGCGTACGAACCTGGGGATCGAGCCCGATTTAGATACACACATTATTCGTAAACGACTTTCGACTCATAACCAATTAGCCATATCCATAAACACTGCGTTTGCTTGCCGCCATTGCCATTGAAGTACGGAAGGGTATTTATAGAAGAGTCGGCTTAACCTTCTCCGATTACTCCATTATAAAATTTCATGATAAAATGCTTAACCTTAATCATTATTTATTCAGCCTTGGCTCAAAAATAGTTAATTGTTTTTGAGGTAATACTATGCATGAGTTTAGTCTTCAGAACAAAATGAACGCTTGCTTAAAACTTCCCGATTGTACTGCGTGGCCGACACGAAACTTACAGAACTTTGGTTACCGTATTGTAGATTAAAGCATACATTTCGTGTCATCGCACTTTGCATCAACCAAGTCCACGCAATAACAAATAGTGATAGATGCCTTGCATAACATTTTTTGCTCGATTTTGGTTCAATTTATAGCGTAAAGCCAACTAGATGGTGTTAATTCATTACATTCGGAATACTCATACGCAATATTGCTTGCCTCAACATATTTATACTTATTTCAAAAAGAATTTAATTTAACGAATGGTTTTGCTTTGTTTTTGTTCACGTGTAATAAAATATGAATCTCATAGACACAAAAACGACCAAACAATATTTTAAAAGGCCAATTGAGCATCCTCATATCCAAGGCAGTTCGTTCATATAATTTGAAACGTTTCCGACAAAGCATAAAATGGCAGGTGATATGTTCCTCGCCACCCACCAGCACAAAACATGAAAATCCTGTTTCATCCGGGCACGTATAGCGAGGAAGCCATCAGTTAGCGGATTGAGAAATGTAAATATCAGCCTTTCTTCATGTGTTTTGATATACACCGTTGAGATTTGATATCAGCTATTACTTCGTATTTCAAGCATACTACATAAGCAGCCAGCAGCTGGTTCGTGACAAATAAAAGATTTTTATTAATACATGAAGTCGCTTAGATAGTTAGTTATGCGCTTATATACAGTTAGAACTGCAAAATTGATTCCAAACGTTTATCGCTAAAGATTTAACTCTTCCATATTTTGTAAAAACTTTTGCCGGTAGTTTTGCGGCGCAAGAAAAAGGGGCGTAAAAGCGCGAGGAAAGGTTTGTGGTTGTTGCAGTTATCCATGCGCCCATTAGCAGATAGTGACGTTAATTTTGGGTTTTAACTGTTTGGTAATTATATTAATTATAGGATAAATTTAGAGCAGCAGATATATATGATTGTAATGTGTATTATAGGATTGTCATTTATTGGCTTCATTATAGTGCTTTTCTCATGTTAATGCATTACACGATTTAATGGTTTTTATTTAATCTCAAGTCGAAGATTAAGATAGCAAATATGTTGGTTACTTTAAACGGCGGGGTCGGACATCTTCCGAAGTCGGATTTTGCCAGTCGAACTCCAAGCGTGAAGAAGACTTCGTTTTTTATCCGAGATATCCTCGGGGTGAACTTAACTGAAAAAACGAGCGACGACAATTCTTCCAGGGACCTCATGACGTCACCAGAGACATGCAACAAAACAGAAGATGCTTCTCGCAACGGTGGTGTATATTACGGTGACAATCACCCCAACAAAGGTAGCTCCGACTACAATATTAAAATGAAGAAAACTCCAACCAACCAAGTCGACACGAGACATCACGACAAACCTCGATCACCTTTCCAATCTCAGCAGGACGAACCGTTCAGTCCACAACATAAAAATTTAAACTTGGATTCGCCGAACATCGAACCCTTCTTGAGTCCACATTGGATTACACATGCTGGGTCACAACCAGACATTCGTGACCAACAGAGACGTTTATCATCTGAATCCTTCCATTGTCCCGAAGCTAGCGGCCTTTTATCGAGCCCTGACCCACGATTAGATAATTACTCCTACGATTACGTATATGATTTATGGGCGAACGCATTCATCCCAAGCGCACAGTCGGACACGTGGCTCCGGAATCCGTTTAATCCAACACACCCGCTATTGGATCTGAGGTACGCCTACAATATTCGAGCTGGAACAATTTGTAGCCCGAACCCACCATTCCCGATATTCTCCAGCGATACCGACATGATATCGCGCCACAATAATACTACACCCCCCAAACAGCGCAGTATTGACACAACTTACCAAGGTCGCGACCAAAATATTAATTCAACGGTCGATGATGATGAGGTATCGAAATACGATTCACGGATGACGCCGCTATCTGATTCCTCGTCTTGTGAGTTGGTGTCATACAACGCACCGAGCTCCCCACACACATCGTCGCCTGCATCGAACATAGATCAACCACAGCCACAGAAGTCCTTTCCCCTCCCGGCTTACCTTCGTTCAAGACTAGGTGGGGATTCGAGCTCAGACCCCACCAACTCCGGTGCTCTAGGGAAGGCGAAGAAATGTCGCAGAAGCAGGACTGTCTTCACCGAACTCCAGGTTAATGTTACGTTAGAATAGGTTACTTGGGTGGATACTCGGGGTCGGGGTTAAATAAAGGAAAACAACAACTTAACACTTACCCACTGTCGGGCATCTGAGCTATCACGGTATGTTACACACGTCAGAGACGCTATTTCAATTTCTGATTAACTCAATAATTTTCATTAATTACCTAAAAATGCTACCAATAGGTAAAAGTTCTGTTTAGAAACAAACTTAACAAACCCACGAGAAACCACATGAGAAATTCCCGATAACTAACATAGATACAACCTCCCGTAAGGAAAATATTAGAAATAAGTTGAACGTTGGTTTCCATCTCTTCCCGACCGAATAGCGTGGAGGGTTAGTGCGGTGCCTTTCGGTCGAAGGGTTTCAGGTTCGAAGCTGCTCTAATAGCTTATCGGTTGGGTCCTCGGGCAAAGCACTTATCGGACATTTCCCGCACCCAGTTCTACAAAATTAAAAGAACGTCTAAAATATGCGCAACAGATTGCAATAGCTCTGGTAACTCGACGGTGCGTATGAAGTAATCTGACGATTGCCGGTTTGGTAACGCCCCATACGTTTTCCCATTCACGGCCATAAACTTAAATATAATATTAAATCCACCGACATAATTATATTTACCGCTTGATGGGTGAAAATGTGACTATTAACATTTTTAATCTTTCCGTGGAAAAATATTTTTCCTTCAAATTTTGAACAAGAATCCAACGATGCGGATGTGATTATTAATTGATCGAACTTTTTAGATGATGGGGCTCGAGAAGAGATTTGAACGACAGCAATACTTATCAACCCCGGATCGTGTAGAGTTGGCCGAGTTGTTGGGCCTCAGTCAACTTCAGGTCAAAACTTGGTACCAGAACCGACGTATGAAGTGGAAGAAACAGGTATAGAAATAGCATAAAATAAGGGGAGTTTAATTCGATTATTTCATCTGTAAATCTGTTGGTTCCATCGACGAGATAATTAACAGAATGCTTTACCTAGTGATACCATAAGTAAATTAAATATTAAGCTCAATATTTTATATAAAGTGTGGCGGCTATTACAGTTTGTGGGCGGATGATCAATTTAATCTTGTTACATCCGATATGTTGTTCCACGGTTATGTTAAGATCCCTTGTGTCCGTAGGGATGCCGGTAATTCTTAAACTGCTCAAGCTACAACCATATTGCGCTGTATAAACATGCGGAATTGCTAAAAAACCAACTACATTTTGTTTTAAAAGTATTTTTTTAACTTATCCGAGTTTTTCTAACCTTTAACTGTAGGCCGGAGTTCCTGAGTCGTTGTTAAAAATCATAGGTTATTTCTAAAAATGGCGGTGCGGTTCGCAGGTATTACAAGGTGGTGGGAAAGAGGCCCCAACGAAACCGAAGGGACGACCACGGAAAATCCGAAACGAATAACCTTCTTGTTTTCTTTCTAATTCTCGATTTTTAGTTTATTTTTGTTTCAAAGTTCGGAGTACTTGATGCAATGTGGTTATAGCGATTTTGTGATAACTTTCTTTCATGTGGTCAATAAAAATAGTCAGGTGTTCAATAATCGTATCATTTGGTGTCGCTGTTAGGTAAAGCAATAACTTAAAAAAATAAAAAAAATTCAAGGAGGATAAATTTTATTGCATGTTCATTTTAAAAATAAATCAAATGTATATCCTATTGCATTATATTTTTTATTTGTTTGGTAAAATATACAAAATTTATCATTTTTTGCTTTAAATCCATTTATTTACACGGGTTTGCACGGATCGGCAGGGAGAACGATTTTGATTTATTGTTTGTTCCGATTTCATAAATGTTGTGTTCACTTTGCGCTTCCCGGCTCCGAAGTAATAATCGACTCATCGGTAATGGTTGCCCGGTGCCGCATGTTTAGCATATCACGTTGTGGGGTAAACGCATTACGCTCTGCCGCATCGCCAATTGCCCAACCAGGTATCCAGTTACGAGCCACCTTCTAATGGTTCTCCCTGTATTTATGTTCAATGCGGGAATCGGTGAACCACGATCCGAGCTGCGACCGACTCCATAGGTGGCCCGCTAAGCACAGAACGATTATACAACTTGCAAATTGTTTAACGGTTTTGTAGAAATGTAAAGTAACTTCGACGGAATTCCACAATTCACGTTACATTACTTACAAACGTTTTTATTGCAAATTTAAAATAAATTTAAAAAATAATATTAAAGAATTCACAATCTTGTTCTACCTTTATAAATTTGCGTGTAGGGCATTTTAGCGATTTACGTTACTTCACTTGCACAATTCACATGGGCACAACTCTACTATTTCGGGACACAGCTCTAATTATTATATATTATAACCATTTTCTTGTATTCCTTTTACGCACATTAAATATTACAGCAAAAAAATATGTTTTAAAGGTGATGCCTAATATACACAGGACATGTAATAAACAGAAAATGGTTAAGAATTAATAGAATACTTATTATGTTACAACCATGTCCATGTTGCTATATGTATCATCCCCAACAGCTTAAGTTCCTGCGACAAATATGGCGGAGATATTCAAGTTGATACTTCGCGCATCGTTTACCCACAAACGAAGATGGCGCTGTTGACAATCGAGACACACCTGCTCGACATTCGGACACTTAATAATTTATCGAGCAGGTGCGCGAGCTTATATCATCGTTCTGCTATTACATCACAATGGATAATGTGTTAACGTCTTCTTATTGGGCGGAAATCGCCGTGATTTTATTTCCACACGCACGAACAGGATGGTGATGAAATATGGATCAATTCCAACGTTATGATCTTATACAAGTTTGCCCGGTTAGCTGATATGGTCCCGCCCCGCAGTCAATGGGTGCGGTAATCATTTATACGACATATTAACCTGACTGTGGGCACAAGGTAATCTGACGATTACCAGTGTGGTAACATCCGCCGTTTATTACTAAACTGGATAAACATGTCCTATTATTACAATTTATCCAGCGGTAAAGGGATGTGGTTAGTTATTGTGTGCGGCCAATTTCATCATATTGTGGAAACTTGGTGTAACAAAAGATGGATAATTTAGTAACGTATTTTTAATTTAAATAAAAAATGCGGTTATAACAACCCATTTGGTGAAAACTTGAAACGTAGAAATTCGAAGAATTAGTTCATTTGCAGAAACAGTCAAGTTACCTCATGGTTAAGAATATTAAGTTACGGGCGACACCTTTTAGACCAACTGTTAGTTTTTTATTTAAAAAAACACACGCACTGTTGCGGCCAGGCGTAGCTTAAACCTGCAAAACATAATGTCAACACCCCGACCCCCTGAAATTTGAACTTTCCGTAAAAACTCCTTCACGTGTCCAGGAATTTGAACGGAATTACACTGTTTGTATGGGTCCTCATTAAATAGAATGGAACATAATTTGAGTATTTTTTTCATTTCGTTTTCTTGCCAAATGCTCGTGACAGGCATTATCGGTCGTCAGCTTTTCGGCAATAAAGAAATGATCCGGTCATGCTGAAAAAAAATAATATTGCTAACTGATAAGTTATTTTACATTTATTTGCATTAGTTATTTTACAGAAACACCAAGGGTAATTCTCTTCATACCATAATATATAATAAAACGTTTTTGGCAAGCGATACCTGACTTAAAGCAATATTAAATATAAATTTTTAAAAAAATTGTAAACAAATGATATGAATACTAAAAACGGAATTGTACCCTAAACAACCCAATTTACATCGGAAAATTTCCAAAATATAGTGAACATATATATTAGACAGTACTAGCACGTGTATGAAGCAGCTTAAATCTTAAAAACTAAACATAACACACAAACCAATAATCTCTCTGTTTTTAAGTAGCTAATTGTGTAACGACATCGATTTAAATACCAATTGACGTATAAAACGGTGGCAGTGACTACCATATCATAAGTTCGAAACTTAACCGGTAAAAAAACAAATTATTATCAACTATATATATGGACGTCAAAGCCATATGGGCTTATTACTAAGCACATATTAAACGGTAAGTACTAGTCGTTAACAATCCAGTGTCCGCTGGTTTGAAGCCAGGATCTGGACCGTTAAACTTAATTGTTTAGTGCGACGGACTCAGGAGCAATAAAAAATAAGCGAATGATACACCAAGAAAAAACAACTGTACTTAAAGAGACTAAAATTCCATTTTAGTATTACCTTTTGTGCCGTCGTGGTGAGAATATATACACTACTGTTTTAATTTTCATGGATATTAATGTTTAGTGAATGGGAAAACGCAACTGGGGTTAACACACAGCCAATCGTTAAATCACCTGGCACCCAATGTCGGGTTACCGGAGCTATTACAGTGTGTTTTGACTTATTCAGACATTCCCTAATTTGATAGAACCAATTGTTTCACTACGTTCAGGCAATGTCCGTTAAGTGACTTGCCCATATAGAAGAAACATAAGAAAACAGAAACACGAAACATGTTTTCCATAAAATAAATGATGTCGGGCGAGTTATCCGCCGATGACCACAGTTTTGCCAAGCTGCATCATGTACAGGTCGATTCACTTAATCGGTGATGTATTGTTACCGCGTGCATCCGAGATGGTACGGGATATGCCACCACGCCGAATGCTTTACAACAAATTGTTTGCGGCAACGTTTGCTTTTATAGAATTAATGTTTAACTGATTTAATAACTGCTTTGCGCAGGACCGATTGGTTTCATTTATGTATAGTTGAAAGGAGGCCAGATTCTAATTTCAGATTAGAATTAATGGCATTTTTGTTCAATTAAACTTATTATATAATGAGAGTCGAGAATAGAGAGGGCATAAGGTTAAGGTAACTTTGTTAGAACAGCTTTAGAATTACTACAAGTTTTGAATGTACTTGTGGTGAAATGGTAATTAATAGAAAGAAAACTTAATTTAGTTTCTTTTGAGTCTCTGTTGTAATATGCAAATATAACCAAGAAACAGGATAAAACGAAAATCGTTGAAAAAACTTTGCTTATCACTTGATATGTTAGTTAGCCTGGTTAAAGCCAGGCCGCGAAACATTCACAAGTACGAAATGATTTCGGCGGCCTAATTGTCACAAGGACAATATTTCATATATATATCATATCTTGTTTATGAATCGGTAGCGCTAACTATTCTGCCACACTTCGTTCAGTGTGGCTTGAGGTGCCGCGTAATGTCGCACAGACTGGTTGTTTGCGCATCGAGCTGCATTGCGAAATTTAACGCAAGAACAAAGTCCTTTACGTGAAGGGACATAGCAGAATCAATACAATACGGTATACGGTTAGAAATATATTTATTTAATAACTTCTATGTTGCTTCCAAAATAAAGAAATGGATTTGAAATATATTTAATAACTTATACGAAAACAGAAAACAAGTTAGAACATGAAAGGAACTAAAACCGTGTGTTGTGCGCGGTCATAAAACATATACAAACTTTAATAGATTTGTGGAAATATATAAAGATAATTTAACTTACATAGCCATGAAGAAAAGTGTACCGACCGTGTTTATCCCTAGGGGGGTAATAATTTTGATATAAGCATCTTTTAATATATTTTTTATACATTAGGTTTGGGAGTCACGTCTAAATATACCTACAGCAAATAATTAATTGGATTTTAGACGAGTTTTCAGGACTTTCGTTTTTCCGGTATTTTCCGGTTTTTAAATTTTAAAAAGGTCTTGCTTCGTGTTTTCATCGTGGAAACAAAAACGAAACTAAACGCAGCTGGGATGCTGGTATAACACGAGAAGACCTTAGGTTATTGTGGTACAATTTTGAGTATGATGTAGCTTAGTACATACAATTAATCCACTAGACCAGGGGCGTGCAACATACGGCACGCGGGCCACAGCACGGCCCTGGTCTAGGCTTTTACGTTGTGTCCCATTGCGCTAAACAGTTGCACGCCCCTGCACTCAACCTTTTTAGTTTAGTTTATTGTTTCCCTCCTTCATTACATTTAAGAACAATGCCATTATTTTATGTTTAGGAGGCAGGATAAAACCGCAAAATTACAGTAGTTAAAACAAGTCAGTAAACACACGATATATAATGGAGAAAAATGTCGTGGAAGTTTTGTAATGAGCCCAGAACAAAATCTCAATTGATTAGCTCGAGGCGAGTTTCGAACCCACAACGTAAACGTTCCGTTACGCTTTAACTGACCCAACGGCTCGTTTAAAACCATTGGGGCGTTGGCTTTTAGGAAACTGGTTGGTTCGAACGCTTAGACTAAAGCTAGACAAAGGAAATACGTTCAAATAAAAACCCGCCTGGTTAACCATTTGTTAACCATTTTAGGTACCTAACAGTTAAGTTATGGGACCGTTTTGGGAGAAGGGAACATATTGCTTTTTCTTTCTCGTTATTGTTTTTTAGCCAAAAGCTTAACCGGTTTTTCTTTCAATATCGTTGATGGGGTTATCGAATCAGAAATTTTAAAATTCCATAAATATTAATATACATGCTGATCTAACTGATTGTACATAGCAATAGACAAATTTCAGAAAGGCCTAATATTCTAAAAATACAACAGTTTTCTGCAATATTGCAGCAGTTTTTTTTGTTTGTCGATATTTGGAGAGCGCAAGGCACATTTAACTGCAATTATTAAAGCATCTTTAAGAAATATTAATTGAAATAGGAAAATGCGTATAAAAGTGGAGTAGCCTAATTCAGATTATTTCGAAAATATCTACAAAAAATAATACTCCTTAAAAAATTCAGAGACAGATATAATCCACCAATACCGGTGTATGATAGAGCTAAATATTTCAAATTAACATAAATTAAATTATAATTTAAGAAGAACAAAAATATGTGAGAGTTCCACACACATCTTCAACCATTTCACGGTTAATCTCCAGAATGAAACTGAATACACCCATACAAAAACACGAACTAATTAACAAAGCCTTTACACTTTACAGTAATGCGTTATTTAAATTTTTATAACATTATAATAAAACTCCATAAATAGTTGATTAAACCTTCATTTTAAACATGCAAAATCAACTATTATTTTTGTCGCTTTTCTAATACTTAATTTAAGATTTAAGGTATGCGGCCTTGTAAATATCTTTTTTTTACAGGCTAACAAACGATTCAATGATGTGCTTGTCATCAAGACTGTTTTTAATATAGGAAGGGATGAACGAATCGGTCGGATTAACCCATTTGGCCACACAATAATTTAATATCTATTTTTGAATACAAAAAAAAATAAAACTAAAAGCAAAAAACATAAATTATTCGATATTAGGGAAAGCACCGTGGTCGAAAGTAATTACAAGTGTAAGATTTTCGTAAAAAAATACTTTGGTGTTCACAGTTTTATAGTTTTTAAATCAGCCGCTTAATGTAGTTTGGAAAATTGTGTAGAAGATTTTGATTTTTAATTTTACCAGCAGTGTAAAGAAGAATTAAGTATTTGATAGGTTTCTTTTCTTATACAGGCCAAACGCGTAGTAAAAACCAATAAATTTAAAATGAGCAAAACGGGGATATGGTTCTAATAAATTTTATTGAACCCACTCAGCCAGCATAACATTTTAAATATGTTGTACCCCAGCATGAGAAGTATGCCACAATACCTGTCATTGTCTCACATACAGGGAACCAATGGTCATGGTTTCACGGAGTAGCTTGTTGGGTTAGTGTGTTGCCTTTTAGCCGAACGGTTGTAGCTTGGAAACTGATCGCCAGCTAGTCAGTTATGTCCAAGGACAAGGCGGACATCGTTTAAACCTGTTGATTAATAGATTGAACTAAAACTGTGTCAATCACGCACAACACGCAGCAATTTCTCCGGTAACCTGACGATGAGCGCGAAGTGATCTGACGATTGCCTGTGGGATAAACCCCTTGGTTTTCCTATTCACGGAGATAAACATAATTATTTTATCTTTATCATGTTCTAACCATCTTACACAGTATCCATGGTTCAAAAGAATATAATAAACAGGCACAAGTAATAATGATAGCTTAGCAGAAAGTTTAATTGCAATGATTACAATGGTTTACATTATCCTAACAAGAAGCATAAAAATAAACCATTAGAAACAAGAAAAATCCTTTTTATTCCCACCACTATGTTATATTACAACTCCTTCACAGATCCTGCCATTGTGATAATTTATTTAACTTAAATCAAATAAAATGGCCGACACGGCAAGTCCACCCAATAATTCATTACAGCAGCAAAGCTCTGTAACCGAAGCAAATGACGTGTTACAAAAATCTTTACACATTGGAGGTAAGTTGAGTTAATTGACATCGATTCAATTTAATTTCATGCATTAACCCTAAAAGTTATACTTTTAAATATAGTATTTGGTAGAAATCAAAAAAAAATTGTTCCAACCATTTTTCCTAAAAGCTTCTGTAACATATAGATTCCTCTCCTTCGGCACATGAAATGACACTTAAATGGATCAATATCCGTTAAGTGACCTCAATGTTTTTAAATAGCAGGTGGCAGTATTTGAACCCACAACCCCAGTGGTTGGTCTCGTGGTTTAGTGGGGCGCCTTTCAGCCGAAAGCTTGCTGGTACGAAACTGGTCGCTAGCTAGTCGGTTGTGTCCTTATAGCTCCAGTAACCCGACAGTGGGCACAAGGTGATCAGATGATGGCCCATGTGGATAAGCATGAATAGAGATGTTAATTACATCACCATTCAACATTTGGCTATTTCATTACATAATTATCTCTACCGATTTAGCCTGGACCCAGTGAAATGACGGGTTTTACCAAAACTTAAGAAACGTTAACCATATACATTGTTTGGTAACTCGTTAATAGATAGTTACCGGATAGCTCTGGTAACTCGACAATGGACATGAGGTACTCTAACGATTGTCTGTGTAATAATGGTCCCTATGTAATATTGAGGCAAGGTGAGAATTTTCTGTCCAATAAATTTTTGTGTTTATCCATTCACCTAACTAAACATAAATATATTCTGTCGTAGGGACTGCCCCACCTAGTGACCCAGCAGATAGGTTCCGAGGCAAAGGGACGACCTTCAAAGCGAAGCTGATTGGGGTGGAAGACGTCCCGGAGTCCAGGGGCGACCAGATGTGCCAGGAGGCCATCCTCAAGCTTAAGGTGGGACCGTGTTGTTACTGTTTTATACTTTCCATGTTATTTGTTATCAACTTGAGTCAACTAAATTACAATGTTTTCAAAAAACCATTTGTCAATCAACATCAAAATATAAATGGAATTTGGTTTGATCTTTACCCTTATCACTTTCAGTGTGGTTTGTAGTGCTCAATTTGGTGGACTAAAATGGGACAAAATTCAAAATCTCCAAATTGTGGATAATAATAGTAAAATTGTCAAAATTTCCACTACAAAATTGTAAAAAATTACCACAGCAATCTTTTTATTCGAAAAATCAACTTCACATTTTTGTGTCCAACTTTTCGGATTTGCAGTTTTTGAGCATAAATTTGATTTAAAGACAGAAGAATCCGAACTTTATCACTTGTCAGAGCAGTTATTATATTAAAAACAAACTTAGGTTAAAAACAAACATCAGGAATATAAATGCTCAATGCTTTATTCTGCAGGCGATTGTCAAAGCATCAGGTGAACATAAGACAAAGATTATCATAAACGTGTCTTTGGAGGGATTGAAAATCATAGAACTGCTGACTGGGGTGAGATGTAATGTAATTAGCAATATGAGAGAATGTTAGAACTATTTAGGATTTTATATTCATGAACTGCATTAATTGGTTTTAGACACATTCTTATAAAAGGGCAGCTTAGTAGGACCTTTAAGCCGAAGGGTTTCAATTTCGAAACTGGTTGCTAACTAGTTAGATGTGTCCTTGGGAAAAACACTTGGGTTACGCTAAAACTGAATGAATGTCTTAATCATGTATAGCACATTGCAATAGCTCCGGTATGGCACGAGGTGATCTGACGATTGCCCATTTGTTAACTCCCCTTGCATTTTTTTCCTTTGCGATGATAAAACCTGAATATCCTATTCTATCCTAGAATAGCCTAAGCTAAATTTTATGAGATTTATAGGGTAGGGCCTATGTATGGTATATTGCAAGACATCTATAGAATCCTGACTGAAATCCCCAGTAACTTTACCTAGTTCTATGAAGAATTCTTGTCTGTGAAGAAATTCTTCAAACACAATTTCAGAAACATCTTGTTGAAGATTTTTTGATATATTCCATTAACTTTTATGCAGACAATACTTCACACACACCCAGTCCACCTCATATCTTTCATTGCACGAGATCTCACCGATCGGCGTGCATTTGGCTATATATTCGGGGTGGAGGAGGGAAAGCACCAGTTTTTTGGCATCAAAACCCAGAAAGCAGCTGAGTTGCTGGTCCTTGCGTTGCGCGATTTGTTCCAAGTCGTTTATGAAATGAAGAAGAAAGAAATGGAATCCGCTAAAACTCAGCAAGCCCAGCAGGTTAGCTTATTCGCACAATAATCAACTATTAGAATGACTCAGCAAATACGAACCCCCCAAATCGAATCAGGTCTTACGATGATGAACTCGCCACTCTTAGTCTCACTGCAGCCCAGCCTGCATTCATGCCGGGAGCAAACATTAAATTTATTCTGGTTTTATTACCAACCACATTTAACCAGCATCCGAAAGGTGCAGGAATCAAAACCTACCGTTCTATAGTTGGTGGTTTGAACGAGGTGCTTAGTGTACATTACTTAATATACTTTACCCATTGACCTTGAAACTATAAAACCGCACCCACCACCCCAAAACCTTATCCACTTGGGCAAGGCACTTTACGGACATTGCCTGAACCCAACGGATTAATGGGTTCTACCAAATTGAAGGAACGTGTCTATTATACAACACACTGCAATAGCTCCGGTAACCCGACGGTGGGTGCGAGGTGATCTGACGATTGCCCGTGTGTTAACCCCCTTGGTTTTCCCATTCACAGAGATAAAAATGAATATCCTATCCTATCCACTAACCCCAATACTCACCCACCAATTCACCCCCAGCCACAAAACCAACCGGAAGAGGTATACGCCGTCCCCAACAACCGCCCGGTTGCCCAGCAACCCCCACCCGACAACAACATCCTCAACCTCAAACAGGAACTCGACAACATGCACCAGGTCGGCGCAAATATGTCGTAATCTCTGCAAAATAACTTGTGAATCATTAACTCATTCCAGATCAGCCCGGCCTCCACCACAGAAGTAGACCTTTATCTTTAAATGAGTCATGCAAATTTTAAAAATAATAAAATATACCCTAAAATCTAGTTTAAAAAAATCACGGTATTT
>CH002142.1:1075970-1105285 GCA_000149265.1 Ciona savignyi | reverse complement strand
CCATCCACCTTCATCAATGACCGCAAACTATTTTTCAAATTCTTCTTCTGAGATTGCCACTTCACTAAACCAAGCAAATCAACTGGGGAAAAGTCCAAACATAAGTTATTATCTAAAATCTATGCATGTGTATATGCATGTGTCTTTTCATTATAGAAATTGTGTCTTTAGCCTTAAGCGTAACCTTACAAGTGTACTGGAAAAATAAGTTCAGATTTTAAGATTATTAAATAACATGAATCACTAACACCACCAACCATTTTGTGTTAATTTGGTTGAGCAGACGAGAGTTGAAATCTGGAAAGAATCTCGACTCATCGTAAACCCCTCCACACGATGGTTAAAGAGCCGGTTATGACCACTAGGTGATGTACCAGACTTGGTTTTAGGAAAGTTGTCCATTTCATCGCGGCTGGACGGGAGGGAGAGATATTTCTTCGCATCGTTCGGTTCCAATCGACGGGATTCAACCTGTGGGGGCCGGGGGGGGGGGGGGGGGGTTGTTGGTTGGGTGGTGTTAAGCTAAGATTAGAGGTCGTGAAACATTTCAAATTAAATGAAAAAAAGACATTAAATAAAAAATAGACCCAGTGAGAAAATTCAAATTGAATTAAGACCTTGTGAGACATTTCAAATTCAAAAAAGGACAAATACTTAATAGCCACAGCCCACCTTATAAACAAGCAAGTTATGAACTCCATCTTGCAGAGTTGTTCCTTCCTTCCTCATGAGACGAACATACGACAATCCGAAGTCCTTCTCAGCTTTGTCCTTGTTCTCGAATGTCGAGCGATGGCGATACGTGAAGCGCAGATGGGCACTATAGAAATCTTCTATGGGTATTCCAACCTGGAAATAGTACCGACTGCGTTACAATGTATGCCTGGTGTGATTTGTAGGACTGAACAAAGTTCAGTGATCATTCCAACATTTAAACTTTTGTGCAATGAGTCAATGATACAACATTAAATTCTGAAAAAAGGGTTTTCAACCATATCAAACAAAGATAAACAAGTGGAAATTAAAATTCCCCTTATGAACCCACTTAGAATCATTTAACCCTTTTCCAGGTTCCAAAATAGATATCTTACCTTCACGGTCTCCATCCACTTTGGTGTTTTATTCTGATAATAAACATGGGATCGATATTGGCTTTCTGCGTCCTCCCCCGCCCCCATGCTAACCACCATCTGTGAGGATTCATTTGGTTGTTTGGTTGATTAAATGGAGCAAAATAACAAATAAACTGAGCAATTCCAAGTATTGGAGGCATAAATATAGTAATAAGGCACACAACAACAGTTGTTTTTTTTTCTATTTAGTTTTATCAATATTTATAATAATTGTTATTTATTTTCTGCCTTTTATAAAAAAATAATGGTACATCACCAAACTGTTCATGCTATTATACAATATCATAATAGGAGACCACGTATTGTACAAGAGTAAACCATCCCACACTAGTAATGGTGGAACAACAATAGAATGCTGTGTTTGGAATATCATGTTGTTTCAAACAGGTATACGGGGCAGTGGCTATAATATAATATAGTGTTAAAAGGAATGAGGTACTCACAGGGATAACGTGACCATCATCATTACAAACACACATTGTCACTTCTACATTCTTCTGAGAACTTTTAATTCCTTTTTCAAATTCACCCTGTGGAATAAACTTAATGAAGTAATGAAGCAACGTAATAAACATGGCTGTTTTTTGTGTAGTAAGTATGTTACAATAAGATTGTGTTTCAGGATTACTTCAGGATAATTAACTCAGATAATCAGATTCTTTTCACTGTTGATACCGGTGGTTAATGGAGTCAAATATTAGTTCCCGTATTTATAAAGCACAATACTAGTAAAGCAATTAAAAGCATACACATTTAAACAGGTAATATTTTAAAAGATTTATCAGATTGAATAATGTAATGATATTATATTAAAACCGCAATGATCATATTTGTAATGATGAAATAATAATAATAATAGAAGCGGAAATAAATTCTAATTATTTGATTCACCCAATTATAATATCCATCATTATTACATACAACATTAGTCTTGAGAAGGGTTGTAAGTAATTGTGCGGATTTATACAGCACCATCCTAGTACTAGTAGTGCATACACATTTAGCCTCTTATTATTTCAAATGCGCATTTATTAGATTGATGATACAATAAGGGTTCTAATGTTTATTATACTTTGCAATGATAAAATTGTAATAAGCATGGAATTAATATTTAAACATGTGATTAACCCAACTGTAATATCGGATATCATTACATATAACATTAGTCTTAAGTATGGCTGTGAGTACTTTGGGTAATCATCTAATTCCAGTTCCTGATTCCCAATATAAAACTTTATGATGTATGAATACATAAACATGGCTGAGCAGAAAGTGTGTTATGGCAGTGGTGGATGCAATTGTTTCACTCCCCCACGGCACCACCCATGTAAATAGCTCCTGTAACTCTAATGTCGGCCCATAGAAAGAAGTCAAATTTCACCAAAGCTTCAAGTGTGTAATATAACACTTTGTAAAGTATGCAACTGGTGTGCACCGCAAGTGTGTATTTACAAAAAAATTAAATTAACTGGGTTTAAAACATAATTTTAAAAAAAATCAGTAAGGCAAATAAGATATCTTGGATGAATGTGGGTAGTTACCATAGGGTACATACCGAGTAACCAGAATCACATGGTATTTTTCACTTTCATAATTCGCACCTTATACTTAGGGATATGAATGACCAAACAGTGAAATTAAAATAGCTCTTACTTATATTACAAATAGCTATAGTGGGGAACTTGTCAACAGCTGTGCAACATTTATTTATTTAGTAAAATAAGGTATGGTTGCAATGATTGCCGGTTTAAATCTATTTTTAGACCAAATTTTATTTCACATTATCAGAGGTGGAATTTGGGAGGCAACCAAGCGGGTGAACTTTGCACCCCTCACACCCCATACTTTACGCCTATGAATATGACATCAACCTGAACAATGGTGACATAGAGGTCATTCCGGACATCCCCGGGCATAATGATCTCCGGAAATCCCATCTTCCGGACTTCGGCAGTCGTCCGATCGATGATGTGTTGGAAGTCGTGGCGAATCGTCTTCAAATCTCCTTCCAACATCTTCAGCGACACCCATAAACCTGGGGAAGCTCGTATCAACCACACATCCAGCATTTCCACAATTATACAGTGGTTTTTAACCTTCTTACAGCTTCGGACCGGTGAATATTTAATCATTTTACTCAGCCCGGTAAGGAGGGGAAAAGTAAAAGGAGAGAAAGCGAGTAGGAGAGGAAACTGGACACTAAAAGGAACAATAGAGCATTAGGGTTAGTTTTAAACAGGAAGTTGGAGTTTTAGTTCTGGGGTTGAGATTACAGTTTAGGGCAAGATTTGAATTAGTTTCCATAGTTTTAGTTAGCAGTTTTCCTCCTTCCCTCCATTTAGTGTTGCCCCGGTAAGGGAAATGATAATTATTTGTTGTAGAATAAGCACAAAGCAACACATCATTTTTTGCTAACTTTGAGTTATAAGTTTAAATGACTCCACATGATTATATCATGATGAATTGCACACAAAGCCTTTTAGAAAAACACACTAAGACGAGACGTCTTCTAGTTATTTGCAAAACAATTTAAAAAAAATAGAAGTTAGACATGCGGCTAGTGCAGCCCACTACCCACTGATCCCTGGACCATACCTATGCGAGGACGGAATTGGTAACCACCACTCTAATACATATGAACTGCTAATAAAAGTTATTATACTTCTGAGCATAATGCATGGAGTTGTGCAATAGTCGAACAAAAAAATCAAGAATGATAAATATCATTTTTATGAGACGTTTCTCTAAAAATACTTAAAATTCGTTTTATTTATTATATATTTCCTCACATGTGGCATTAGCAATTATAGTGCACTTTCCAGTCTTTGCACTATACATCATGTGTCAAACCTAACTTGTTCTTGGTTATATGGTTTATCAATGAAAGAAAATTCTTTGCCTTCCTTACTTCCAATAAATAACAGGAAAGAAACAATATTTTTATGTTAAAAACTCTATAATTCGAATTAGAAACAATACAGCAATGATGTATGCTGAAAGAGGTATCATATTTCTTTAATTTATTTTTTTCTCTATGTGTTGTGTTTCACAAATCCATAATTTCTTCCTCCAAAAAACACATGGAAACCAGTGAGCAAATTTACATCGCTCTTCCTTTATCCTACCTTGTCCTTTGTGGTGGATATCCCCTTTACTACTGATCGCTCGAGTTATCACTTGCTGTAAGTTCTCATTCTCTCCTGAAACCCTGCAAATATTTCATGCTCATTGGCGTCGAATTACTGGGTGACAGGGGTGGCATTTCACCCCTGTTTAAAACTGTGGTTGGCACCATATAATTAAACTTATCACCACACTTTTTACACCAATTATAACGCTTCTTTGAGACTTAAATAGAACCAAGGTGAATGTAGTAGTAAAAGTAAAGCCTATCACAGCAAGGTTGCTATTTCTTCTGATTTTAGGTGTATTTAAAACCAGTTTCAATTAAGTAATGCCTATTTTTCATTTTTTTACAAAGAAAAACAAAACCACATCCAAGACGAGGGCCGACTTGACTGCTATATATCCCGGTTCCATGATAGCTTGGGGCAAAGGAATAACGGGCGTTCTATGGCCTAAATTCCTGGTGTCGATGGCTACCGTGGACCCGCCCATACTAATGTTATGTAAAAACCACATCCCCATCAGCCTGACTTGATACGGTAACCTTGGATAACCACATCCCCCATCAGCCTGACTTGGTAAGGTAACCTTGGATAACCACACACGGAAGATTGGAAAGTAGGTGAAGTAATAATGTCAAATATTCGAACATATCAAACCCACTTACTGCATGAATGGTATGAAACACTGTTTGTCCTCATCACTTCCCTCTGTGCCTTTCATAATGGAGGTTATATCCATAACCGCGGCACCAAATGCTCGCCGCAGTCCCGATGCTCTCTTCTTGTTGTCGGATTCCTTCAGTTCCATGCGACCTGCATAGATGATGGGGAATTATGCACGAAACTGGACAAGTTTGCGGATATTATTCCACAGGTATAACCCCATGGAGCCATTTAGTTTGGTCGCTCCTTGATTACATTAAAGAATAGCACAATTATTTAAAAGAAGAAGGCAGTAGTTAGTAGTTAGAACACGTCATTAAATACAAGCATTGTAACAGGGGAGGAAAATAACATGGTTATTAAATGTTAGATTTAACAAAACAAAATGTAAAAGGAAACTCATTATAACATTGCATAAGAATGAAACTAATAAAAATAAATAAAAGTGAACTGTACTCAGTACAGGTGTATCATAGAACATTATAACAAGTTTTCGTCTGAACTTTATATATCCATCGCTATTCTTGTGTGATTTAAAGGACAGACCACAGACATAATACAACAAATCAATAACACTAATACAAATACTGTAATTTAATGTATTTTTTTACAAGATAAAAAATTATACAAACCAATTCGAATAATTTTGCAGACGAGATAGATTTTTTCCCGCAATAGATCTTTGCTTCCAAGGTCCTATAAATAAGAAATAGTAATAACACAAGGGGTGGTGATTATTGTAAACGTACTATCTAGCAATGTGGAGGATTTGATAGATATTTCAACCACTCTTGCTATGGTTAGCACAAGATATCACCAGTCCAACTCCACTATATGGGTTCACTTGTATATCACTTGGTCTAACTCATTATGGGTTATTACACTGAGTTGGTAGGTGGTGGCAAATACTTTAACTGGTAGTTTACTGATCACATGAAAAGATGGTACATCAAAACATATCATTTGCTCTGTCAGTTCAAAATCATGGTATAAAGAAAAATCTTAGTTTCTAAAATGGAAAATTGTTTTGCATTTAATAATTTCTGAAATTAAAGTTAAATGGTAGAGAACGAGTTAGACATATAAAATTTACAAAGTATCTAATTGCTTGATCTTTTTAGGGATTTCTAGGTAAAGATGATGATAAAATGACATATTTTTACTGTGTTTAGCTGTTTAAATAGGATAGGATATTCATGTTTATCCCCGTGAATGGGAAAACCAAGGGGGTTAACACAGATCACCTCGCACCCACCGTCGGGTTACCGGAGTTATTATGTGTATGATTTACATGTTTCTTTAAATCAGGAAAACCCATTAATCCGATGTGTTCAAGCAATGCCTGTTATTTGCCTTGCCCAAGAACACATCCAACTAGCTAGCGACTAGTTTGGGACCTGCAACCCTTTGGCTAAAGGTGATGCACTAACCCACCAAGCTAATCATTCGGACTGGTAACAGAGATTAGTTTTACAGATAAAAACATTTCCTTCTTAAGTTGCACTATGAGTAGTTTGATTCTCAAATCTGTTGTGTGAATATTTAAACAACAGAAGCACAGAGGGTGTTATATTGACAAACATTGGAACACTGTGTTTGCACACTTGGTAGATCAATAACAAAGTGAAAGTCCTTGCAGAGCTGAATTTCCAGTTTCATTCGAGGTCAGACAACATTGGGTATTTTAAACTTGTGTGGAATGGTTAACGTGACCTAATCATATACCACTTATATATATATGATTAGTCTGGTTGGTTTGTGCGTCGCCTTTCAGCCGAAGGGTTGCAGGTACTAGACTGGCACTAGCTAATCGGTTGTGTCCTTAGGCAAGGCACTTAACGGACATTGCCTGAACCCAGCGGATTATTGGGCTCTTCTAAATTGAAGGAACCTGTGAATCATACACAAAACACTGCAATAGCTCCGGTAAACCGACGATGGGCGCGAGGTGATCTGACGATTTATCATGTGTTAACTCCCTTGGTTTTTCCACTTACACGAATAAACATATCCTATCCTACAATAGCCATGGTTAATACAGTTTATAGCCAAAACCCAGTCATACCGTGAAAATAGCCTTCAATGTGTTGAGCATGTCAATGTTCTTAGGAAGTCCCTGGCTTCCCCATCTCACAAAGTAATTCTCACTGGAACATATTCAATGTTAATGTTAGTTCATGATGATTTTCGAAATAGTTAGACAGAATTATTCTCATTACAGGCTTGTAGGATTGTTAGCAGGAAGGATTTGAGTTTAAATCAAGCGTCTAGCTTGTCCATTGTGTCCTTGTAAGGCACTTAGCGATCACTAGTATTGCTTATTCAACATTGTAAAGTTTTTGTATCTACAATTTCAGCGACCTCAATTGGAGTGCAAACCCACTGACCTGATGAAAACATTTTCTTTTGCATCGTAGAGTGAGATGAGAACATCTGCTTCCTCACCAATCCGACACACAACGTTCTTCACAGCAATGTATAAGCTGGATATGTGGGGTTATAAAGCAACACAAGGAAGATATGGTGATATGGGAATGTTGGGTTGGTAAGAAAAAGGATAGGCTGACATGTATATACCCATGAATGGAAAACATAGACAGTTGGATAATCAGCAAATTACACTGTGTCTACAGGAATAGTTTCCACCTGGTATCCATGGCAAGATATAAATGACAGTTTTAAATACTTTATCCATTTTTATCTGGCTAAATAGCTTAGTGGGTTTATTCTTAAAGGCAAGGCACTTATTGGATATTGCCTAAACCCAGTCAATTAATAGGTTAAGCTAAAAAAACTGTTTTAATAAAATACAATACAATGCAATATTGCTGGCAACCCAACAATGGACATGAGTTATCTCAGTAACCATGCTTCAATCCTTCAACATAATTCCCCCACCCACCAGGATACAAATGACAGAATTTTAAATTTATCACACAGTACCAGACCCTAAAAGTCTGTAATTTTTCATCTGCCTACTTTTGAAGACATGATTTAAATTACTGTGTAGCATGCTTAATAATGTAATTAATAGAACAAACACAAGTAATTTGTGAACTACAGATGGGATTTAACCGAGTTACAATGCTTCTAATCTAAGAACCAGATTACACCCACTGCAAACTGCACATGGGCGCTCTGTAGCTGGTTGTACGAAAGGCAACAAACCTGTAAACGTGGGATTTCCTTGCTTCCTGGAATGATTCTATTGAAAGGTCCTTACCCGTCCGATCAATTCGCTCTTCAGCTATCTTCCTGTCGATCTTGCTGGATGCCACCTCGTGCTGGGGAGAAATGGAGGAACTTTCAGGGGGGCTGGACAGTTGGAGATATAACACAAATGAATATATACTGCTTATTTCTTTCAGTGGCGACACTCTTACACATTATTACCTATAGATTAGAGACTGGTATGTTTCCTACTATGGGGTTACCACAGTATGCGCAATTGTATTATCTTTATAGAATAATGTATAACAGTATCATGTATGGTAGATGTATTGCAAACCTATTTTATACCTTTACTAATATATATATATCCATATATATGTCCCTATACATAAATACTTCGATTTATTTTTAAACATATAAATTATAATAATACATTTTAAAAAATATATATGTTCATATTATATTTAAAACATATACACATTGTTGATGCATATACCTTCCCATAAATCATGCTGTGCATAAACATAACATAACCTCCGGGCAATATTGCAACAAACCAACCATTCTGAAGACTTGAATTGCGCTTAATATCCTGATATCAGCCAATTGACAGGTGGTTTCGTTGCGGACACTTAAATCCATGCTGAGTAAGCGATTTCCTAAATCGACGAGGTCAGCGATTTGGTAGCAGATCTTTGTAAGTTCGTCAGCGGGAAGAGTCCCGGAGAGGACCCGCTTCCGCTTCTCGATCAACTCCCGCATCTTGGAGCGGATGTGTTGGAACACAATCGGGTTTTCACCAGTCTGGACAAGATCGATTCAGATTCGTTAGTTATCAGGGACGTTACTTTAAATTGCAAATTCATAATAACCCCACCGCAACAGGCTTACACAGCAAAGTTGGGAATGCAGAAAAGCAGAAAACTGGTTTTGCATTAATTTTTTATCTCCACTGATTTTTTATTTCTGCTTTTTTCTTAAACACTTGTATTTAATGATAAAAAAATATTAATATATAAATTTCAGAAAATCTTCCACTTTTTTAGTCATTGCAACCTAAATTTTAGTATTAAACAGTTTTTGACGAAAAAATAAATACCGGTATTGAATTTTGAAATTTATAAAATCTTTTAAATTTCTAGTAATTAAAACCTAATTTCTACACTTTACAAGTCAATACTTGACACAATAAGGCTTAATTTTTGGTGGGCATATCAGGTTGTTAGCAGGATTAAATATCTATTTGTTTATGTTATAAGCTTAAGCCAATTCATTTCAGCATTTCAGCATTTATTATCCATAAACTCTGATATTCTACTTAAGAAACAAATCATATGAAACAAAAGTAACAAAAATAAATAAATGATCAATAGGCTAGATTAAATATTGATATAAAAAACTAACCCATTATATAGAAGCTTTTTAAATACATCTTAAAATGAACAACAGCATGCAGGAAAGTTACCTTAAACAAGTTTTGCCAGATGGTTCCCCATTCCCTCAGTACATGGGTGACCTCCTGTACTATGGGGAGCTCAGTGGGGATGATGTTCTCTGTTTTCCTGGGAGGGGGGAGGGTGATTAATTGGGGGTGTGCTGCGGGTTGGGGGCTTTTAAGTAAAATTAAACCTTAGATTTAAGCACCAGATAGATATGCAGAGGTATATTAACACAATACATTCAGTATTTTAGAAAATAATGCAAATTAGTTTTCACTGTGGAGACATAAAATGCAAACGTGTTGCAGTGGATCTTTGTATTAAACACTGATGCACCATCTTTCTACTATGACTACTCTGCGTTTATCACACTAATATAAAAAATTGTGTATTCAATATTGTGTGTAATAGACAATACTGATTAAGCATGATCATTTTAAACATGCACACAATTTGATAAATTGGGTAGTATTTATGTCACTTAACTTTATTTACTAAACTTGTATAATCAAATTTTAACTCTCTACCATAGGTTTGGCCTACTCAACTATGTCGTGGCTACAGTGCGTCTAGATTTAAACTATGGTTTATCATATAGTTGTTTCCAAACCCAGTAGGATATAAATGACATTCATTTGCACAAATGTACAGGAGAAAATAAACGCAAACTCACCCTCTTCTCTCAACCACTGCATCTTTGAGATGAATATAATTGGCCGGAAAGACGCCCTACAAATAATATGTGTTGATTAATGCTTTTTCACTTGCATCAATAACCCATGTACAAGAGTTATTAGATTGTCACTGCCTCACTGGTGTATGTTTGGTGGCATCAGCCAACCATTTTTAATGATACTCTTTAAGTCTTCAAAAACATATGTGTTGTGACAAAAACAATAATGAAAACAAGTCAATAGAAAAGGTGGAAATGCTGTACCGTTTCACTCTTGTTCCCGATGATGAAACCTCGATACCAGAAACCTGGAATGAAGAAGAAAACTTAGTTAATCATGACGAAGGACCATGATTGCCTACTGGACAGAGGTTTGAGTGCTCATGTGATTGTCACCAGGACCGTTTTTATATAGAAATGGCATATGTAAGGGTCGCGATAACCATTTGGCCACATAACCTTACATGTACCGGTAGGTCATTGTTCATCATAAAATAAAAAATCCACTAGTGGTTAAAAAAAATACAAAAAATATATAAAAAAATAGTCACCGTCCATATTCTGCAGATGGAAATACATTAAAAAAATAATGAAGAAACAAGATAATACAACTGGCTGCAGAAAATGGCTATAATCAATGTATTATTTGCACCCTGATATCAATTCATTTTAATTATATTTATTAAAGGTAATTATATTATTTATACCAGATTATTATTACCTTAGATAATTTCACGTTTAAGTTTATTTTATAAGGGTTGCAGGGGACAAATAGCCACGAAATGATATTTCATGAGTCATGACATATGGTTTATTTATACAAATTTGCTGTAAGACATTAAATCACATCATAAAAAATAAAAAAACACGGAATTCAATAAATACCTTCATATTCTTCTATGATATGCACAACCGACCCAACCGACAGGGTCAGGTGGTTTTTGGATTCCGCATGGTAACTGTAGACAACTATAACAAAAATGTGGTAGTAAATAAGTAGTTTAAAGATATTTTTGTAGTCGGGTTTACAGATTTTTAACAGATGACACTGGTAATCTGGTAGATCGTCAACATAGGAAGAATTAGGATTTTTTTTTAATTATCATCATTACCAATGTACTCAATCTAATTACTACAGAATTGCTTGCATCGTTTGGAAGTGTGTGGAGGGTTAGGTTTAGGCTTCCAAGCGATTCAAGCGCTCTTTTAGTGATTAGAAGCACCCGTTCACTAAAAGTGGGACAAATAATTCTAACACTGCCCCACACAATAATCTAAGTGCCAGAACGAACCCTCACTCTAACTCAGAGGGAAGGAGGTTAACTTCACACTTAATTAGAGATTGGGGCGATAAAAGCTTGTAGCATATTCGCATCCTCAATTCCCCATATGGAAAGTATGTCACTTTTCGCCGAGATCTCGAGTGTGCACGCGTCAAATATTTAAGTGTGCAGTGTGCAAACGTCCAAGAGTGCACACTATAAGTGTGCACACAATCTCCTTTTTATGACTATTTTGTAAAAATCCTAAACAAACATATTATTCTATCCTAAATCTATCGTATCTATCAGCTAACATATCTATCTACTTAAAAAAAAACGTACTGACAGTAAATTACCCGAGGTCCAGAGATAGGTTTACAGGTTTGTTGGAAATTATACGATGTTTATACTGCCAGCTCGCAAACGTGTGTGAAATTACCCAAGTGTGCAAAGACGCAGGGAAAAAAAAACTCGAGTGTGCAGCTGCCGTACTTTCCATACTGGCTCAATTCTACAACACAAAATGTTGGCTGACTGGTTTTACTTTCTCCCAATGGTGACTGTGTTGTTTGTTTCGTGCATTGATTATTTCATTGTCTCAAAGCGCTGTTTAGCAAAGAGGAGCAAAAAACTGGTCTACAAAAAAAAGGCATGGGGTCCAACCTCACGTCTAACATCAAGAGATTAATATATAGATGGTGGATTAACAAAGCGAATTATAAGTAATACAACGAGATCGGAGGCAATTAGCCAAAAACTGTGTATATCCTGCCATGTTCGCATATAACCGAATTAATCACCAACTCTGCGTGCTTTCTCTATTCGCTTAAAACCAAGAATAAAAGGACTTTCTGTGAAGTAAGTACAGTTAGCTCAAAAGACACTTATTTTGACGAAACCCTACAGGCTAGAGTTATTGTAAGTCCTGAGGTTGATAATATTTTTGGTAAGATAATTTGATTGAATTTTCATAGTTTTAGTAAGCAGCAATTCAAGGGTTTGCAGGTGCAGGCATAAACCACTTACCAACGCCGTATTTAGCTTTAACAGGAAGAATCCAACCAGAACCCGGCATTTCTAAGTTTTACCTTAATATCCCAAACATTTTACTTAAACCTATACACCAATCTGAGAAACAATAAAAAAAACAATACAACTTGCATAAAAATAACATTATAACACTTCTATTTCCGGAAATGCACAGTCCAGAGATTTAAAGCGTTTCTTGTTACAGTTTCCAGGATTGTGGCAACTATTTGATCAACAGACGCCATTTTGGAGCAAAAAATTAACAAAATGCCCACGTGAATAATGTATTGTTTTTTTATAATTTCCAAGAAAGTGTGGGAATAAAGTGTCATGGGTATAGGTTTTGAGTGTTGAGGTTTGATAAAGATTAAAGTAGATCGATCCTACCTGACAGGCTATATAATCTCCTCCGAGAACAGCATTTGGGTCTGTTTGAAAAAAAAACATGAATATCCGAAAGGATGGGACAATTTCTGTTTATTTTGCAAATGTGAAACGTTTATCCTTTAATCCACTGGGTTCAACCTTTATCAGCTTAGTGTCTTTCCCAAGAACACTAGCAAACTACTGGTTTCGAACCAGAAACCCTTTGACTGATAGGCGACGCACAAACCTACCAAGAGAATCTTTTTCAATATTCTGTTATCAAAGTACGATCGTTTGCACGAATTGTTACAAATACCAAAACACATAAAAACGGTCTTGGAAACTATTCAAACTAGCGTGGACTTGTATTCGAGTTTGGATACGGATTAGGACGGAATATATTCGATCCACGTTACATCCTTATCGAGAAATTTATCTTATTAATTGTAAAACGTTAAATTTTGTATACTGTATATGATGGAGATGTTCTGTCCGTTCTAATATTTAAATTATTGGATTCCAGCGATGTCCATACCCTATGCATCGCTGAAATATAAAGACAACTGGATAGGGACCAAGTTAGAACATAGACTCTTTAATTTAGGCTACATGCGTCGCACTAACCCACCAAGCTATTCGGTGGTATAAATAACACAAGTTAACGCTGCACTAATTCTTCGAATGCATATATTTATTGGTACAAATACACAGGACGAAAATACATACAGGCTCACAATTAAAAAAACGGTGACCAACTTTGATAAAATTTGCAGGTTTACACGAGGCTCAAACGATTGAAATATACAGCGGGGAACCCATTATAACGTTGAGGAACTATTATGCGGAAAATACGTGACAAATAATTGCAGCAATTTAACAATGTGATTACGTTTAAACACAACATGCGCTTACCGAAGGACACAATACAGAACAGATTAATCAATATGAAGGAGAAATGGGCAGATATAGTGGACCTTGGCTAATATAAAACAGGTAGTTAAAACGCTTTTTCAAAAAGATAAACGTTCATAGATTTTGAATTTTTAGAAAAAATGAATAACACCGGGTAAAACTGAGTCCAGACCTTTTGATTTAATACAAAGCCGGTCACGCAAATGTGTATCAGCGACTCGACGGTAATGATTCCTCGAATTTTAATGCAGCGTAATAATTGGACTGGTATGACAGTGCAAATTATCATCCGTGGTTATTTGCATGAGATCATTTACTATGACGTAGGATTCGATTCATAACCATTATCCACTGACAAAAGTCATTCCTTCCCAGTATCAAAGTCATAGCTGAAATCTGCATAATTCGAAGCGTCGTCTTCGTGATCAGGCTTATGGAACCAATCGTTGTCTTCTCGCTCCAAGTAATATGCTGCAATTAATTAACAAATGTCAAGGGTAGGGAAGGGGGGTTCTATGAATAACTGTCGATACGTTCCACTAACGAGGTAATATCACCGGAAACATATTGGCATAGATCAAAGATTTGGTTCCTTCGGCACAAAAAAATCAAATGACTTTTTGAGCTCGTATTGCTCGATCGGATAAAGCGTTGGCTTTTAGTCGAAAGGTGTTGTACAGAAATAAATCGACCGTGAAACGTTTGCATGGCCTGAACCAAGTGGATAAATTGGTTGTACATAAATAGAAGGATCGTCTCAATCATACTCAACACACTGCAATCGCTTTGGCAACCCAATGGTGGGCGTAAGGTAATCGGACGATTGTCCATGTGTTAACGCCACTTGCTTTTTCTTATTGCAGTGTTTAACATATAAATCCCAGTTACCCCATCATTTTAACGTCAAAATAACGCTCGTGACATGGGCTGAAATGTTAACGTCTAACAAACTTGTCATTGGTTCGAAATTTAGCTAGGTAAGTCAAGCAAAAATCCATTTTGCCGACAATTTTATTCTAGATTGCTTAGTGTGTGTTTAAACGTTCTGAGATTGTTAGGAGATGTCCCCGACCCATATTTGTGTGGCGACCAATGTTCTTTATATATTACCTCAGGGAAATTCCCCATATCACCTACCCAAATTGTTGGGGTATTTTCGCTTAAGTTCTATCAAATGCTGTTAAGTATGATTTCGTATGGATTATGATTTAATTAAAAAAATTGTTTAATTAAACATTATTCTTACCTTCCGTATCCGATACCACAGTTCTCATATCATCAACCTCGCAATGCGTTGCGCCCTCGTTTCGCCAACTCGGCTCATCCTGGTACAGAGTTGATCTGGAACATTGCGAGTTTCCATCGTTGGACTCCGGGAGTTCCTGGTACGAATCCCGAGCAGTGCGTGAAGGGGTAGTTTTGATGTAATTGTTTGGTCTGGAGTAATCGAGCATCTGATCAGTATGTCTGTATTCTTCGTGGTTTTGCCTGTCGTACTTGTCAGCATAATACGACCCGCTGGACACCACATTACAGTGGTCTCGTGCGTCGTGTCTGCTGCTCATACCAAGTTGCTTGCCGTGAACCCGGGATTGATGTCTGGAATTGTCCTCAAATACATATCCGACGTGGTGGACATGGTCGTTATTATCACGTTGGTTTCCTCGCGTTCCCCTTGGTTGTTGATAGTAGTTTGGTGCTCTGCTAGGTGACCTACCATCTGACCGCATGTCCCGAGTCTGGTCGCTTGTATGGTGCCTGTGGGTATTTGGCGGCGAAGAAAATAGATCATTGAAATCGCTTGAAGCGCGATGACGATTGGTGGTTTGACTGGTTCGCTGGTTAACTACCGTCGGTTTGCTGACCGTGTTTCGGTCACGTGAATAAGTATTCGATACTTGATGGTGTTGACTCCTGCTCGTTTGGAAGCTGTTATGCTGCGTAATCACTGGACTGGTATGACGATGCAAATTGTCGTCGGTGATTATCTGCATGACATCATCCACGACGACGTAGTTTCTTGCAGGGTTCGATTCGTAAACATTCTGAGTGTCTACGGTCGTGTTATCGCGTCCGAGGTCGTGTGGTATTTTGTCAGATCCGATCGTAGGTGCATGTCTTGTTGATTGCCTGCATAAACCAAAGGAGTTATATAACTCTAAGTCAACACGGGAAATGACTGGATGTTCATGTTTATTCCCGAAGATACGAGAAGGAATAGTTACTACACGGGCAATCGACAGGTTATACCTCATTCCCGTATTTTGGTTACTAAGGGTATTCCAGCGTCCTTGACATTTGAATACTTTAAATACGATGTATACGATTTACACAAGATAACCATTTCCAGTGATAATTATTTTCAAGCTCATATTGAATGACCATGACCATCCCTATTACGCCCACAGCAAATTATTCACCACTTGAAACATTTTGATTACTTACTCGGTACTGAGCAGCGAAGAAATTGCCATTGACGAGTTGGATTTGCTTTGTCTTCCTAATTCAAGATACTGCAATGGTAATTAATGGATTAAAATACAAGCAAATGTTTAAGCTTGGTGTATAAGCCAGAGATCGGCAAGCTTTTTCACTTACAGATCCAATTTTATTCGATATTCAACAATATAAAGATCACCGAGAGCCGCAAAACTCATAATATTTTCCAATAAAGGAAAACAACACAGTGTGAGATAAAGACTCAAGTATTTTTCTATTTGTTTCACTTTATGCATGGGTATTAAACTTACCAGACAACACTAACTAAGTAAATGTAAGAGCATTGCTACTGTTACACCCCTACCTGCGCTCTACCAACCCGCGTTTAAGATATTCTCACCCGAAGCTTCATATCCAACTCCTTCTCCTGTTGATCGAGGTCCTCAATGGTTTGTTTCAACCGGTGAGTCCCACTCACCATCCCGTCCTCCCCACGACGATCTGTGGATAGTAAATCTCAAATGGGTTTTCTGTCATTTTTACCGGGAAATCTCAGATGGGTTTTCTCTCATTTTTACCGGGAAATCTCAGATGGGTTTTCTCTCATTTTTACCGGGAAATCTCAGATGGGTTTTCTCTCATTTTTACGGGGAAATCTCAGATGGGTTTTCTCTCATTTTTACCGGGAAATCTCAGATGGGTTTTCTCTCATTTTTACCGGGAAATCTCAGATGGGTTTTCTCTCATTTTTACCGGGAAATCTCAGATGGGTTTTCTCTCATTTTTACCGAGAAACCTCAGATGAGTTTCTCTTATTTTTATAAATTTCTTAGGTTTTGTATCCTAGACAATATTTTAATATGGAAATCGGTATTTAAATGGGCCCCGTTAACTATTCAGCCACACCACCGTACTTTTTTCTGTTAAAATCATCTTTGACACAAATTATAGCAACGACCTCCGGATAAAATCGGACATTAAAACCAAAACTACAGGTTCAGTCCACACCTGGTATTCTGCTGTGCGAGGACAAGGTGCTGTGACGTTTGACGCTGTTGTATCGCCATTTGTATTCGTCATCCTCGGGCGGATCCGGTAGGTGGCGTCGCGAGCGATCCAGATCACGTGACGGATCTTCACCCAATTTAGAAGATACAGACGTTGACCGTGACGGCGGGTTTCTGAATTTTACATCTTCTTGTAATTCATCTTTTCTTGCGGTATTGAGGGGAATCCCCCGTGACGTGGTATGCTGGGAAGCAGAATAAGTCGGATAGACCGGCTTGGAGTAGAGACTCGAGGCTGCCGGAGTATTTGCTTGCGCGTCGTATCTTTTATCATGCGATGAATATGCATCTCGCGCATCGTGCGAAAGGGGCGGATAATTGTAGTTCTCGTTTGAAAACTCCTGTTCCTGGTACCCGGTTTGCTGCTTGGGGTAGTGACCCCTGTTTGAAGGTCTGCTGGTGTAGCTTGGGTTTGCCATCTGCTGGGAAGGATCCGGATTATCGGTCAGATGGGGCGAAGGGAATGGTTTGCTGACTGCAGGAACCGACGCCGATCGGGGGATGACGTTTGGATCCATGACGTCATACGGACCTAAATCGTGGAAGAGGGATTAGTCCATGATGGTGGTATTCAACGATCCCTTAGTAATATAGTTCATGCATATCTAGGTCAAGTTAGTTATCATTTGTTAGTTATCACGTTTTCAATAACTCCCCCCCCCCTCCCCTTAATATCTCTCTTAGATAAGGAATATACTTACACCGTTTGGGGTATTTCCTATATACTATATAAAAAAAATCTCAATTGATATGATCCGTGCTAGAGGTCGACTTACATCAAACAAAAATATTTATATCACAGAAATGTAGGAAATTCCCCTATGATAAACCTCAATGTGTGTGTATGTGTATATTTAGGTCATTTTAGCTACATATGTCGAAGAGCGATTCGGACAGCACCGTTTTAATAAAGTTTCGTAATTATTTAGTAGTAAGATATAGCGACATATGGACCAAGAGCTATAAACTTTGGATTAAATTATGAAAATAATTTCTATACATTGTACGTGTTTTAGAATGGACTGGAAATGTAATGAACGATTCTGTGAACAAATTGGTCAACACCACATATTCCTATACAGCATGTGTGACCGAATGGTTAACACCCCGATTCTTACACTGACTTCAGTTTTAAAATGGCCTTAGTGACCTAATGAATACGAAACTCAGCCAAATGAAAATAACAAACAGAGTGGATCCAACTTACCTTTATTCGAATACTGGTCCCCAGGTCGGTTAACATTGTAAGCAGCTTTCCTTGGTGGTCTTGAGTGTGGCGCCACCATCACCTGATCTTCTGGTCGCAACTGGTTGTAACTGGTGTGACCAAATTGGTTGTAACCATCCACTGGTTCCTCATATATTACCTCGTCATCTGGTGCTTCATAATAACCACATGGACGACCATATGTAGGTGGATGGTGTCTGGTATATTGGTTATGGTGTGGACTACAGTATTGACTGTAAGAGTTCTGCCATGGAAGGTCCATTGGGTCGTAACTATCCATGCAGTGGTAATCATAGGTTGGTGTGTAATCATGTCTCGGGTACAACGTACC
This sequence comes from Ciona savignyi, assembly GCA_000149265.1. Classification (NCBI taxonomy): domain Eukaryota; kingdom Metazoa; phylum Chordata; class Ascidiacea; order Phlebobranchia; family Cionidae; genus Ciona; species Ciona savignyi. The sequence continues at coordinate 1,086,444 of CH002142.1, read as the reverse complement.
ACGACCGTGCGGTCTTTGGATGTATCTTCTGCTATCTGTACCGTAACCGACGTGGGTGTAACGTCTTGGTGGAAGATATCTCGAGCTACGTCCAGTCAAGTCGACCACATTTGCTCTGTGTTCGTCATCCAATGCAAAGTCATCGTTTGGACTTCCATCGGTTCCGACTGATGCGTTCACGTGACCTATCAAAGCACGTGTGACGTTTGAATCCCTATTATGAGGTATGTAGTGTCTCGGAAACAAGATTGTGTCTTCAGGATGAATTTGCAGCTCCCCTGTTATACTTGTTGATGTCGATTTGTCCTTGTGTCTTGGAGTATGGTGGTCGTATACGTTGGAACGTGGCTCATGCGTCACCGGATGAGATTGCCAAGAATTTTTGGTTTTCTCATACTTGGTTGAGTTAGTTCTCTGGGTTGTGTTTTCTGTTTTGTCAACATGTTCACTGGCAACCGATTTAGAAGGAACTAAGTTACCAGCTCCTTTTAACGCTTCGATCAAAGCTGTCAACTGGCACAAATCAATCGATGGAAATACAGGAGCCGTTTCCCTATCTGGGCTGACTTGGGTCGATGATGTCACCGAATGAATGACTCGTGATTTCTGTTCATATCTACCTTCGGGATGATTTGTCGGAGTATTGTCAACACGGGCGGAGTTGGCCATCGTTCCACACGACGTACATTGGGAGATTTGACCGCTGAGGCTTCCGAACGACATCCCGCAAAACGCATTCGACACTGGCGGCTCTTGTGTTGGCACTGAAGATAATGGAATCTTAACATTTCGGGCTGGAGTCCCTACTTGGTGCACGCTGTCGCATTTGTTGGAGAATGTTGTATTCGCTCGTACGTCATCGGGTTCCGGGGTTGTGGATGAGAACGAGGGTTCGGAATTCCGTCGGATGCTGTTCATGCTCCCGTCTTCATCATCCTGAGGTTTGTGTGAAGGTGGGGAGAGCGAAATGGATCGAACCCACGTAGCCGACTTGAAATTTGTGTCCGGTGTTGTTAACAGCGACGAAGCAGATTTAGTTTTACTGGAATTCCCAGTTTTGTTGCGTTGACGACGCGGGGTTTCCGCGTTTTTCATCAGAAGTTCTTCGAAGTTGTCGGTCGAGGTTGTTCTTCTGAAAAATAACGATTTCCTTTCAGAGTTATCTGGATATGTGGTTGAACTGCTGTCCAGCATGTCTTCAGGGTACACTGGCACCGAGCTTGTAGCAGATTCCAAGATCAATCTCTCATCTTCCTCAGTTCCGGATCCACTACTATCATCGCTATCACTCTCAAAGTATTTACTCCCGTGAAGCGCATACACCTTGGTTGAAGTTGGGTTCTTTTTTTCCTTTCCGCCATCGCTTTCCACTCTTTCCGTAACATTGGAGCTGTTGCTTGATGTTACGAGAGGGGATACCGGAAGCCGGTTAGTGCTTGTAGTGTGTAGGTTCTTAGGCGTGAACTTATTAATATACGGACTTTTAGACTTGTGTATAGTCTGCTCCATTTGCATTGCCAAGTTCTTTACAGAGGTAGAAGATCTGTCAAGTTTCCGAGGTTCCTTCACTGGGCTTTTAAGCTTGTGGTCGCTTACAGATTTCCTTACCGGCTTGAAAGTCTGCTTTGTTTCAGTAAGGTTGGATATGGTTATTTGAGGAATAGAAGATTGCTCTTTTATCTGGGTATTCTGGTGCAAGATTTCAGTCGTTTTTGTTTTACTAAACGAAGTGACTTCTTCCTCAAGTAACGGAGCTGTAGTGCTGTTTAATTTGTTTGGCGTTGTATTCTTTTCATTGGTTGGCGCTCTGTGCGTTTTTTGATGATCTTTATTGTCTTTGGATTTGTGTTCAAGCTTGGTGAAGATTTGTTTAGTAGTTGATGACGTATGCGCCTTTTTTGAACTGTCAATCACGTTGGAGAGAGGTGGAGTCATAGCTGATGGCAAATTCGATGAGGAAACAATCTCTTGTTTGGGATCATCTGTAAAGGACAGATCAGTTGAAGAAAGTGTGGAACATATTTGACGTATGCGATGGGCTTAAGGTATACGTAATGCATGGCATAAACATAAAACATAAAGACAAGCACTTTAGATCACTAAGAACGGGAATATTAAACATTCGAGAAGCAAACTAAACAGCTTAAATGTATTCTGGTTTAGAGTGGAGCTTCATTCATCATAGGATATCATATTCATGTTTATCCCTGTGAGTGTGAAAACCAAGGGGGTTAACACACGGGCAATCGCCAGATCACCTTGCGCCAAACGTCAAGTTACCGGAGCGATTGCAGTGTGTTGTGTTTGATTCACACGTTCCTTCAAATCAGTAGAACCCATTAATCAGCTTGGTTTAGGTAATATCCGTTAAGCGCCTTGCTCAAGGACACAACCGACCAGCTAGCGATCAGTTTCGTAACTGCAACCCTTCGGCTAAAAGGCTATGCACTACCCACCAAACTAATATGCCAAATTATCAGTGTAAACCATTATTTTAGCATACATCATGGGTTTTACATTCGATTATAATACTTGTAGTAAAAGCAGTACGGGAGTATGGGATTGAAATTATAAATCCGTGCATCAAGATGTTTTTGACCGACCAATTAGATTATTAGTTGTAATATGGTATGGTCAAAGCAAGATTAACTTTTCTTATTATTAATTTAATGGATTTATAAGTTTTTTTTCTGCTTAATTTATCGTACCATACCAAACATTAAGCCCATGACGAAGTAGCTATGACGTACCTGTATGATTGTGCTGAATTACGTCATCATTAACAAATGACTCTCCAGCAGAAGTAGGTTGATTTGGGGAAGTCGCAACTGACCATAAATCGGTGAAAGGTGCTACCCGTTTCAAACCTGTAATATAATACATTCTTTTAATTGAATAGAATATACTTCTTTACTAGTTTAAGTTCCATTATTTTACTCGTATAAAATGGTTTCATTATATAGTGTGTATTAATTGGTCGCGCTAATCATCCGCCCAAAATATCATTTGAGATGTATATTCGTGTTGAGAATATATAAGATAGTGTATTCGTATTTGTTTCTGCGAGCAGAAACCGATGGGTCACTGAGGTAACAAACTAATCTTGTTATCTGAGGTAACATACCAACGCACATGTTATCTTACATTCCAGAAATTTTGTTTCTACAAGCTTAAGCTAATGGGTCCTTAAGTTACCAAAGTAATCTTTTCTTAAATGTGCAGTTAAAAGACAATACTCCAATTATGTTTGTTTATATCTACACCTCATTAGCTAATATTTGTTGTTTAAAAAATGCCGATTGCCGATATTTAAGATTACGTGGATTTGGGGGCGACTGCAACGTATCCAGACAAAGTATTTAGAACGATTAATATGAAAAACACCTAGACTATCATTGCTAACATATCTGAAACTATCAACTTGGTTTGCTTTTAAATCTTCTGTTACATATGCTTTTTAATTCTTGGTTTAAATCCTTACAGTTTCTCTAACATTTTTTAAAATTTTAATTGAATTGGACAACTTCTGAAGAAGGTCCGGAATAAATTGCATGTCTGTCACAATCATGATTCCCGACAAATTTTAAATCATTTATTTTTCTACCTTTCTGTATTATAAACTTGGTTGGTTAACTTATTTTCATAAACTTGGTTGGTTAACTTATTAGAAGGTAATTTCCAGAAAAAAAGTTCGTCGAAATAGTGTTATCTAACAATCCATGCTGTTTTAGTTTGTTGCTTCTTGTGGCAAGTTGTAAAAGATATCAGTGCGACACAGCTTGCTTACGACAATCAAGATCCAGAGACAACTCTTAATGTTTTAGGAAGTTTCACTGGGTTTTAATTTCTAAGATTTAAAACAACACGGGTTAACGAAGTGACCTTTCACTAAATCTGATCTAAAATGGAACTCCCCTCCAATGCTATGCTCAAAACAAGCTAAATTATTGGAACTAAAATCGATATTGTTGTTGACGACTACGGGGAATTTCGTTGCGCTTCAAACCCGAATGTCGGTTGATCATATTTTTATCATGTTATCTAACAGTTTGTAATGTTTTAATCAAATACAAAAACTTGTACTTGTAGGTTTTAGATGACATGACATGCCTGTTACAATCAAGATCCGGAAAAATCTTAATTTTTATCGTATTTGCTGTGTAAGTTTTCTTTCTCCAGTTATTACAACACTGGCAAAGGTTCTAAAATTTTGTTAAATCTTATTACAACTAGAGAGTGTTAACCACGTGTGAACCACCACTATTTTTAAAACCACTATTTTGACCCCCTGAAAAAAAATTAAAAAAAGTAAAATGAAAGTGTCTTCCCTTCGGAATCGTAGGGAACACACAATCAAAACACCCGTTCAAGCAATATTGTAAAAATAAGTTAAATTCCTGAAAAAAAGTCCGACTTAGTTATTCACGACGCCGGAGAATTACCATGGGATTATCAACCAAAGGTTTTGTTTCTATATAACCAGGGATAATGTTATCTAACAATTCTTAAAGTTTCAATCCAATTCCAACACTCCTTATAGATGTCGGGGCGACATTACAAGTCTGTTACAATCAGGATTCAGAAGCAGATCCTAATTTATTTTCCTAGGTAAAAATAGTATCATATTTGGAGAAAATTTGGTTTTAAACGACCTAGGGAAATTCCCCAGGCTTATCACCCGAAGTTTGGTTTTTGCATATCTTAATTATGTTGTCAAAGAAATGACAGTCTTATTGGGAATTCATTACTTCTTCTGGTAGATCTCAAATTTAGAAAGAAAAATAATTAAAGAGATGCGCTGACAGCTAAAAATTGGTCGCTGACAACAAGTCAGTAGAGTTTAAATCGATATTGATTATTTCACAACGAAGTAATTTGCATTGTCGTACAATCCATCATTTAATAGACACCCCGTGTTAAATAGACACATGAATAACGAACTACTAAATAAAGCATAAGATTTGTATTTTTTAATAGAGCAAATTTCGAACCCATGATGTGCTCGTCGTTAATACCGATTTTATACAGAGAGCAGTATATAAATCGGTCGCGCAAAACATTCGGCCACAGCACAACCATCGGCATCATCACATACCTCCCAAGGAATATACGTCATCAACGTGCTCCACCAAGTGTTCGAAGTCTCCTTCCGTGTCGTTCTCCATGACGTCATAATTATGAGAGTTAGACAGTGCAGAACGGGAGTGTGTGGAAGGTGTTTCAGCATCTAAATGTGACAAACTCTTTTAGTTAATCCAACATCGACATTTATTATATTCAGTCTGGGTATTTATTTCCATTTTTTCATTGTTTAGACATTGTTCTCTTTTGTTTACATTTTCACATTTTATTTTAAATTTTTCCATTTTTCTTTATTTGTATACAGCAAATTAGTACGTATGTATCGATTACCATAAAATAAATTAGCAGTGAGTTAACCCCTTGGAACAAATCATTCTCTGGAAACCTGGAAAAGTATTTTGGGCGTTCCTTTATAAGGAATGAGGTCATCCTGTTTAGCTTGGTGCCTACATTAGGCGAATTTAAATAATGCAATGCCTTAGATCGATAGAGATAAGGATCGATCGAAGAAGGCCAAATTTGGCTGTGCACTTCGATTTCGATCAAACGTAAAATTACAATCGATATTCGAAGAGGCATCAATCATCAATTTTTAAAATGTCAATCAATATGCGCGCATTTAATGGGAAACATGTCATGTAATGTTATGTAAAACATATCACCGAAAGTCCACAAAGTGAACTTACCAGTCGCTACATCTGCGTTTGATGACGTCACAAGGAACAGTGTGTCGCAATCATCCAACTCCCCGACGCTCCACTCCGCTGGACCATCGCTGTCCGCGATACTACTTGCAACTGATGACGTACCGTGGTACACTGCGCCCTCCTCGGGTTTAGAAACCGGATCTAAACTTTCCCAGCCACCTGGATATGCATTATTGATTGGCCGACATCTAACCGTATTGCACATCACAACATTTTCATGCGATCAATACAGAAATCGAAGTACGGCAAATACAATCTGCCACTTTTAAACCAGATCAAAGTTTAGAGTTAAACAACTGAATCTAAGTTTGGCTTTCGGAAGGTCTCACTCCGTGAAACAGATTATTCCCAAACCCGTGGAATGTCACACACATTTTTTGATGACTTACTTCTGGAATGCAGTGGACCATCCGTGAGATGATGTTTCTGTATAGTTGGTTGGTTATTACTTGGAGACTTTGTCTAGGAAGAAAACATTCCCCGAGTTAGTTAATTTTCCAACTTTACAACATAGAAATAATACAAATATAAAACCAACCACTTGAGAATTCGTTTTCGCAAATTTTTCTTTCAGCTCATTCTGTACATCTTTATAGATCTGCAGAGGACTTTGAAGTGTCGTTGATGTTGTAGGTTTAAGTATGTCGGATCTTTTTTGGGCACGGGCGACTTCTGGGATTGTATCAACAGATTTTTCTTTGTTGAAAGTAATATCCGTTGTTCCAATATTGTTAGGAGTCTCAATAATTTTTGAGGTCTCAGTCGGATCTTTGATGAGACTTTTTGTTCGGGAACCCTCACTCTTGTTCGACTGGTCTGTGACAGTTTGTTCCTTGGGCGTTTTTGCGACAGTTTGTTCCTTGGGCGTTTTCCTTTGACCAGGAATTTGACCAGGGATAACTTGAGGTTTTTTCTCGTTCTTGGGATTGTCGCGGCCCGTTGGTTGCTTAGTGTTCATTACGGGGTTGACTTCGACGGTTGCAGCTGGTTTAGTGCATGATTTCGTATCATGTTGCGAGGCGTGAGTAGCAAGTTTAGTTTGCTTTCTATCCTCCTCGACGCTCTGCTGTTTCCTCAGTTCGTTCTGAACCGACTTGTCAGTAGACAAACTGCGCAATAACATGTCGGAAACCGTGATGTCAGAAGTTCGGCTCTTTCGGGGAGATGGATCCTGTGACCTTGTCGGTTTCTCTGCGACACAATGGCATTGAAGGACGTTTTGCTTAATACGTATATATACGCAATATGCATACGTAAGTACGTACGCATACATACAATAAAGATACACACGCAACGCGAATTCTCATACGACCACATACACACACAACTCGCATGCAGATACACACACCGACACAAACAACACGCACACACACAATAAGCATACACACCCATACACACTCACACAACCACACACACAAACGAACACAAACACACAGCCAGCATATAAACTCAAACAACACACATACACACAACATGCTCATGCATATTACCAACCATGACATAAACAACCACCAAACCTGGTTTGAGAACAACATCCAACGAAGTACTCTGCAGTAATGACGAAAGACCTCCTGAGAAAGATCGTCGCCGCAACGATTTCTTTCTCCGACTTTGTGTGGAGTCATCCTCGGTAATCTGCAGAAGTAAAATAATTGAGTTTACATAAATAGGAAGTGGTGGCGAACAAAGTTACCTGCACCGGTATATCGACACTGACACTGCGGTTTATGTTCCTACGGACTGGATGTTTCTTCATCCATTGATTCGACCGAGCAGCTAGTTCGCGTTGCTTAATGCACATTCGGCACAATGTCTCTCCTTTCTATGAATAAATCGCATTGTTATCAAAATAACTTAAGACACGATTTCCATGGGTGGGGCGGGAAAACTTGCTGTAACCCTTACCAACGTTCCTGATTCGGTCGTGAAGGTAACGTTGTTTTGGCAGAAGTGGTCGAAAATAACTTAAAAATCCAATGGGTAATATTTTGGCCTTACATGTAAAGATTAAATTTATTTTTAAACATATATGCGTTTCTGTCGTTGCTTAATAAACAACTATCTTGTGTGTTAAAATAGTGGTCAGTTTGATTGCAAAGTTATTTTACTACCACTGTGTTATAAAACTTTCTGCGTTCTATATTACCCACGGGTGTAAACGTAACTGTCCAATATTAGTTAATGCTAGACCTTATCATGTTTGAACAACTGTCGTTTTGTCGTATTCTGTTCTCCGTTGAAATAAACCAGTGAAAAATCATTAAAGTAGCGATTGGTGACCTAATTTAGCTTGACATGGATTACCTTGGCCAATACAGATGACGTAATAGAGCAGCCTGCACAAATCCGTCTGCTGCAGGAGGCGCACCTAGTGGTCGCGGCTCGGGGATTAGAAGACGATTTGTCCGATCCAGCACACAGTTCGCAATCGAGCGTTTTTCTTGGAGTGGTTTTCGGCTTTTGAGTGCCGGTTATGGCGTTGCCTGATGACTCAACCGCTGGTTTCACACTTCCCATTATTGGCGTGTTTGTGTTGTCTGTTAAAAATCTTTCTTAGTGACAAAAACACAGCTAACGGTCAAAGAGGACTTTAAACCCTTGTGACTATGAAATCTTGTTTACCCGGATAAGTTTCGAACACATGGTGGGCTCGTCACTAAGGCGTTTTTACATAGAAATTGTTATATGAAACACATATTCAACACGGGCGTTTTGATAAGATAGTTTAAGTATGAAATGTTTAATACCAACTATATTTTGTTTCTCTGTTTCAGTCATTTCACTGTGGAAACAATTTTTTTACCAATGTTTTGAACCCATTATAACTCGTCACTCTAAGACCATTTTTTTAGGAAATGTTTTTAATATGAATCGGCCGCGTTAACCATTCGGTCACACAACCGTTCATTTAACATTAAGACCAAATATTTTGTTATATACAACACAACTAGTAATGGGATTTAAAATTTTAAGAACAGGTTCTCTTTTTATTGTACTTAACTAACAACAGGTTTTCTAAAAGGTCTAATGTCTGTAAAAAAGCAAGAATCGGATCGCTGATTATCCCGACGTTTCAAAAACGGGTTCGACCGAACCCATGCGCAGCTCTTGAATCCCATCACTGTAAACAACCTACCTGCCCTCGTATTTGTCCCCGAGTTCCTTCCATCGTTGATAGGCTTCGCGGACTTTGAAACACGTCGTTCTCCAGAAGGTTGGTGAGTTGATGGTTTTTGGTTTTTATTTACTTCATTTGACGTTTTGCCAAAGTTGTGTGGCCCGTCTGTAGATCTACCGGCACTCTTATGTTGAGCATACGCGTCAACCTGGTTTTTAATGTTTCTGCAATTTTTTTTATATGAATACAAAAATCGAACGAACATATCAAAAAGACGAATATTTACTATTTCCCTACATTACCAATGCTCTAATAAACTTCGATATATACGTTTAGTTGCTTTTTCTCTTCATGCCAGTTTAATATTTATGTTTATAGTGAACGTTGATTACCCGCCTTGCATAATTTAGATAATAACAAATCATCAAACCTGACTTTCATGGTCTCCACTTGTTCGACATGCTTGGCGCGAGCGGCAACTTGCAGGATTGCCACCCTTTCCTCCGGGCTCAGGTGACTCAAGTCAAGCCCGAATAATTCGTCGTAACCAGGCGGAGCTGAAAACGCCTCTGAATTCCGGTTCTGAGGCATAATGACCTGCTAGCTGAAGCTGAATATGCTCGGAGGTTCACAATGATAACATACCGCTATTACCCTAGTGTCAATACAGAATAATTAAAGACATAGTGCACAGTAGAATGCACCATTTCTCCCTAAAGCCGGGCCTTTATCAATATTGGTCGCATTTTATCGCACATTCTTCTGCAGGGCTTTATATCATCGTAACAGCTTAAATATTTTTTTGTTTTTGACAGTATTGTATTTCGTCTATAAGTTTGGCGGCCGTGTCCGCTGTATTTATTTATATCCCTTTAAATTACGTATTAAACGAATGTTCGTTTTGCCGTCTTTTCCTGTTCTTTTGCCGTGATTTGCTTAATTTGCCATTATGTAATGCTGGGGCAAAATGAATAAACTAAACTAAAACAACTACAAAGCTAGTCATCGTATATTCCCAAGCGCCAAGTAGTGCTTACTACCAAGCAGTTAATGCAGATTAATCATTCAGAATTAGACATCAAACCAACGGATTTGACAACTGGAGCAGACAGAACTAATTCCTTCACGACGTACTACAACTCATACAATCGAACGAAAGTCTCTGTTTCAAGAAATAATGCAATTCTTAAATACAGGGAAAGCTTTGATATAAGTGTGCAGTAAGATCGATAGATTAAATCGATCGATTCTTCTCTGAAATGAATTTCCAGAGCTTAGTTGTTTATGGAAACCACGGATTTGACCAAACCAATTAGGTTGTACGCGTTAGTTGCTTACAGCTGATTTTATCGTGCCCTGCTACATTTCAATATTCCTCATATTTAAAGTGCTCTGCCAAGCTAACTGCTGTAACACATTTACCATATAATTTACATTAAATACACTATATAACAATTATGTTTTATAAAAGCATATATATTCTAACAAATCTTTTACATTTTGTCGTAAAGCAAAAATACTTTATTTAGACTTTTTAAAACGACATGCCTTGCCTCGTAAAACAAGA
>CH002142.1:1058882-1075776 GCA_000149265.1 Ciona savignyi | reverse complement strand
TCAGAAAGTGCTTTAGTTGACTGATTACAGATACCACAATATCAGAAAATCCTAATTTTCAATATATACACTACTTTATCCTTCGGCAAGCAATTGTCAATCGACGCCTTACACGAGTAATCAACGAGGCAAGTCACAATGCTTGATTGTTACCAGTTCGCGCGACAGCGAAGCACAAACTACTTCTAGATTGGAAAGCTGCTGGAGTGTTTTTCAGCTACAATGCACTGCAGGAGTTTGTTAAATTACTTTATTTATGAGCCTAATATTACCGGACATATATAAACGCCATTTGGTTTTCAAGTTCCAGCGAGCTACTGTTTTGAATTTTTTTATTTATCAAACTAGTTGGTCATTAGTTTCAGTATGTAGTTGTATAGTTTATATTTATAGACATGTAAACGACTTAGCTTCGAAGCCAATGTTTTCGGCGTATGCGTCAATGCAATGAATAGAAGGTTTATTCCGGGATTTTACGGCCAAGCCCCTCCTGCACCAAATACTTTTCTCCCCGGGCATTGTCCCATATTGCCACAACCTGGCTATATTCTGCCCAATCAAGGTAAGATGTGTCAATCAACCAATTAAATAATATAATAAATTAAAGAACAATATAAAACAAGTTACAGCAAAATTAAGGCGATTTAAACAGGTTTGAAAACAAAGTTACTAAAAGTATAGTATGTATTTTTGCGTAGTAGTCTCAAACTAGGGGAATTTCCCATAACCAAAAAAATGCGCGGGTGTACATCTAATCCACGAATACAGTAAAGGACTCTGGTTAAGTTTTAGAAATGTAACACGCTTTAGACCAGATTAAATCCATATTATCGGCTGTGCCAGTGAATTCTTAGTTTTAAATGCAGTCAATTAATTCAAGAAAATAAACATTAGTAACTCAATTAAATGTATCAAATATAAAAGTCAAACCATGGGACTAGTATGATAAGAATAGTGAAGGTTAGTGTATATTTACTTCTGTACCAAAAAAAAATTATTAGCTTAAGTTTTATTCGATAATAGCTTAAAGCTTTGACAATATCTCGTGCTATTGGTCTCGAAATTTTAATCCCGTTGACCCATTTGTTAGGATAACATATTTCATACTTATCTTGCCCCCACCATTGGGTTACTAGAGCTATTGCAATGTGTTGTGTGTATAATTCAAACATTCCTTTAGTCCACAGGGTTTAGTTATTGTCTGTTAAGTCCATTGTCCAAGGACACAACTGTCTCGCTAGCGATCAGTTTCTAATCTGCAACCCTTCAGCTAAAAGGCGACACACTAAACAATTGAGCCATGGGTCGTTCAATTAACTGTCGGATTAATATGAAATTTTGTTTCTCTTTGTTTTGTTTAAATGGGATGAATTTGTTTTAGACTGTTGCCCATAATATTCTAAATGTCTAATCGCCAATTGGCAGGTTTTAAAAGAAAAAAATTTCTAATAAAGAAATGTCCAAACTAAACAGTGTATGGTACAGTTTAGATGTGTCGTATAATGATATGTTATTTTCCACATGTTCAGATGTCTGCCCACTGCCACTTCTTTCCTACCCCCCATTACCGTATGGTTTACCTCTACCTGGTGATGTATACAGTAGATATGCGCCACCTTGCTACCTACCCCAACCCCCAAGCTACCCTCCAGCAGCTTATAGCATTGGACCAGCAGGCACAGGTGATTTATGTTGGTATTTTTTTCTATCTTCACAAGCTGCACGATCGTTAATTAGTTCTTCACTGAATAGGATTTGTGCACATCAGGGCCCCGTGGCCATCTATTGTAGAACCAAGCATGCAGCCAGCCTATTTACCATTCGGCTACCCACTCCAACGACCAAATCTAACTCAACAACCTGACCCCACACGATTTGACAGTCGATATGCAGCTGGACTGACCACCACTGCAACTCTCTTTGGTACGTCTCGCATTAATTTTCCTTTACCACCGAGTAAAATCATGATGGTCACTTTTCAAGCATTACTTTTAATCTCAAGCTCGCAGTTGTCAAATTAGTGTTTCTTGTTAGTAGAATCATAACTGGTTGCTAGTTGATTGGTTGTTCCTTTGACCAAAGTGCTTAACCAAATTGTGAAATAGGTTGTTTCAAAACTGAAAAAATGTATCATTTATATGTACAACACAATTTATGGACGTGAAATAATCTAAAGGTCATTCTTGTGAAAACATACCATTAAGTATTAGCAAGATAACGTTTAAAGAGTGGGTGTGTGAAACACCATATACCAAAATATCCTATATTCTTGTTTTACTTGCACACAGAGTGTGTTTTCCATTAAATGGGAATCTACATTTTATCTGTAGAGTTCCAAAACGATATTCACATTTGCAAGATATTTAATCCCATACTTACTTGCAAATACAAACAGAGAGTATGACCAACAGCAATCCTGCAAATCACCTTGTTTCATCAGACCAGCAAGACAGTTGGACTACCAACAGGAGCCATGCAAAGAAGGGAGTTCCCCGAAATGCATCCCGTGCTTACCACACCAACAATACTTCATCAAAAGCTCCAAAACATTTGGCAACAATGCGTCATGAAAACCACCATAAACCAATGGTGTGTTAATATCTGCCATGTAGATAGGATAGGATATTCCTTTAAAATAGGAAAACACGGTGAACCATACTAAGCAACATTGTCCTTAAATCATTTTCGATGCTTAGAAGTGCGTGGGGTAATCGTCAGATATTTATGGGAATAAAACCTATATACACTAAGGTTTCCTATTCAAAAAATATTCTTTTTAGTTGCCAACCTAACTAAGTCGATCTTAAAATAAAGTAAAAACCTATAGTCTATATCAGTGTTTCGCAATTAGTGTGCCAAAACGCACTACCATGCCAATGCTGGGTGTGCTGCGGGACAATATCAAGGTTTTTTTGAACACCAAATAAAAAGGATTTTAGTTTTTGGAAATTTTAACATAAGGGCTATCAGACACTTTCGTAATATACCGGTAACAATATAATAATATCAAATGTATATAGCTTGTCTAAAGACTTCCCATTGTACAATTATTTATTTTATGTTCTGTAATAATCAGAAGAACGATTATACCAGAAAGAATTTGATAAAGAACCTAAAGTTGCTAATTGAGCCGAGCATTTAGCAGCGATTGTGTTCATTAAAACAAGAGCAAATATCACATTAATTATTTGATACTGTGTATTACTTTATTTTTAACAATATTTAGTCTGGCGGGTAAGTACGTCATTTTTCAATCAAAAGGTTGCAGGTGCGAAACTGGTCGCTAGCTAGTCAGTTGTGTCCTTGGGAAAGGCCCTTTACGGACATTGCCTGAACCCAGCGGATTAATAGGTTCTACCAAATTGAAGGAACTTGTCTATCATACACAACACACTGCAATAGCTCTGGTAACCCGACGATGGGCGCGAGGTGATCTGACGATTGCCCGTGTGGTAACCTTCTAGGTTTTCCCATTCAAGGGGATAAACATGAATATCCTCCATCTCCTACTATTAACATTTTTGATTGCAATGTGCTGTAAAATTTAGTAATTTTCGAAATGTGCCTCGAGTGAAAAAGGTTGGCGACCACTTGTATATATCACATTTAATACCCTACTGGTATCAAAAAATTTCCAGACATTTGGCAACTCTCAGATACCAAGATCAATCTCAGTTGATGCAGTTGAACTAAGCAGTATTACCGTAGACCCAGGTAAATATTGCTTGAAAAGTTATTCAAGTTTGTAAGTATCATGATGTACCACAAGAGTCTTTACCCTTTAACTGCCGGCTGTTTTTCAGTTTATTTTTCGGCTAAGTCACATTAGGTAAGTAGCTTCTATACAAAAAACTATTGATGTAAGCATGATATGATCAACAGAAAAGTTGTTCAGTAATAAATTTTCTTTTTATTTACATTAGTAAAATTTTGATGACGTCATACATTGTGCAATGACGTCATGTGTTACTATTTAGATCAACAAAAACTATCTTTTTTCTCATTTACAAACAAAACAGTATGTAGCAAAGTTATTTATGATTATCTTTGAAACATTTTTATACTATTCTTTTTTGTGATGACGTCACAACTTGACTGATGACGTCGTAATACGCAAATCAAAAATTGTTTTTTTATTTTTACATTTGCCCATTGAAACACAAACACATAGCCACAGGAAAACAAAACTGATGCCAAACCTCTTCAAAAAGGATCTTCATCGCTAGAACTACTCAAAAATGAAGCACAGCTGCTTCCATAATCATTATCAGCCAACAAAGGGACAGCTTCTTCCGTTTTTACCCTCCATAAGCTCAAAAAATAGCCTAATCCAAAATGTACAAGCCAAAAACGAATGGATTGTTTTCAAACTAACCAAGCGAACCATGACGACAATAGTTGAAAACTAATCGGGGAATAAACCAAAATTAAAACTAATTAAAGCAACCAAAACCACACATATATGTATACATTTTTCAAGACTCAAATAACTAAAAAAATTTCAAATGCAATATATATATCAGTTTATATTGGTAAACGCAGAAATTAATCAGCTCTCCAGCGCCATTTCACTGATCAAAATCGGCGGTATACTTTTCCACTTATGTAATTTACAGCGCTGTCGACTTGAGTCGACGGCGGCAGTTAAAGGGTTAACTGTCTAAAACACTAATGTTCACTTGTGTTGAAACAACTATGTTAATGTGGCAACAATGTCCTCAATTCCGCTTGCATAAAATCGCTGGCGGTGACTGTTAAGTTGGTTGATTTCCCGATTCGTGTTCATCGACTTTGGTATCACAGTAGCTCCAATGGTGGGGAGTAGGTGCGAATAGCTCGAGGTCATGGGTTCCAATCCCATCTGGAAGGTTTTTTCCTGCCCAAGTCACATTATAAATGTCTCCTTACTGTGTAAAGCTAACAAAACAAATGCGTAACTTACACTAATTTAATATGTTTTGAAGCTGAACTTATGAAAAGTTATAATTTGTGAATAATTTTTTATCATGTAAGTTTCCTGTACAAACTAATATATCTTCTGTTGGTTATAGATGGTGGAGATTACGATACATGTGATGAGCACGAAGCCGTGTCACAGGAAGAGTTTCCTACGAGGAATCCGTACCAGGAAGATTTCCAACATACCAATGCACAAGGTCAGAACAATAACCATACCTCCCACCTTGTTAATTATATATCACACAAACTTATTGGTAGACCGGTGACTTGATAGCCAAAGAGCCGGTGAATTTATAACCTGCTGCTTACTGTTCAATTGTATGACCTGAACCCATTTGTTTATGCACGCTTTTTTATACAAGAAATAATCAAATTATCTTGCACCTCACGTAAGGTGATTGGATCGATCGCAGTGTGTAAAAGGGATGGACAAATAATAGAACAGTAAACTATCCTACAAAAGTACAGACTAATAATTTCAAATTCAAAATTTTCTAATATATTTATAAAACAGTACTTTTTGACTAAGTTGTCTCGCATTATACATCCTGAAAAATGAGTTTTAAAAAGGTAAAGGGGTTCCCCCAAGTTCGCAAAAGCAGGTAGAAAATGCACCGCATATGCTACTAAGATAAAAATTTAAGTCCACATATTTCAAGATCATTATATGTCTCGTGTGTTCCCTATCACCGGGGAAAAACACATCCCATACAGCCTATCAGACAATGGGCACGAGGAAATCTGATTATATTCCATGTTATAATATGCCCCCATGCGTCCACGATCACCAGGGATAAACACCAGTATCCCATGCAGCTCCCAGCCATCTTGAGAACTTTCCCAACAAGTTGGATTACACAATGATAACAAACGACAAATCATTTTCGTACCTTAATTTCGATCCAAAGTGCCTGCCCACCAAACTGGATAGAATGTGGTTTCAGGTGAGTGTTGAATTATATTTGGTGAAGTTGATAAAAGAATTAGCAGTGGTTATAGTGGGATAATTTGTGCTGACAGTCAAGTTACGTAAGCTAGTACATAGTTGTGGATTGCATTTATCGCTATATATTAACTAAGTACGAGTGATTTATATCCAGTTATGCACTTTGAGATATGAAATTGTATAAAAGATTAAACAGAAACAACTGTACAGCCTAACCAGTATTTATTTCTTTTATTCACCAACTTCTGCAAATCCAAGGTTAACCAACACGACACCACCAATATTTGTTTTTTTGTTTACCTGGCATTTATAAAATAAAAAAAAACAAAAGCATCATCATCAATAATGGTTGCTTTGCCAGATTGAGCCTCTGAGGGAGAATCCTGCCACCAACAAGCCTGGGAATCCCAAGGATCAGGAACCTGCGACCATATATGATTCAATCAATTCTACAAGCCGTGATTTTGCTATCACTCCTGCAGACAGCCAATACCTGCGTGTGGCCACTTCCGGTCATTTGCAGCCGACAGATGTCTGGACGGCAGCGGTTGGCTCATCTGGCGTGAAAGCACCAAATACTTCATGCATGCTTGGGGAAGGTGGGAAATCTTGTCATTTGAAGTCCTGTATATTCTGCTGCTGCACACCCTGCCTGAAACGACAGGGAATGAATAAAACCTTCGAAGCGAACCATTTACCACCTGCGTCTAACGAGGAAAGTTCGGAAAACTGGGACAAAACTAGAGATGAAAATTGCAACCATATCTCAAGGAAGAGCTCATCAAGTCACCTCTCAGTGTCCCTGGATGCTGCGGTACATGGTCGTCCTCCATCCGTATACGCAAGTGGGATGTGGTGGGATCAAAGCGTTGATGCTGGCTTCACCGAGCTTAAACCTTCCATAATCAGTCGTGATGCTTCAAACCACAAACTTGATGATGATCTGTTTATTCAGGAAATGGATGATTTGGTGATTGTGGACACCGCCAGAAGCAGAAACACTTCAAGGAAGATTCACGAATACGATTTCAATCATAATGTGTCGAAGCAGCTGGAAGATCCTCCCAACATCCACTGCGGAGGAGGTGATACAAGTCGGAAGAGACTTGATGTGGATTGGGAGGTGATTCGCACTGTTGTTCCGCAGGAGTACATCGGAAGATCATACACCGATGAGGGGACAGCGGAAGTCTACAACCTCGGATCAAGCTTGGTGAGCAAATCTGACACTTCAGCTTCGACTGTGGAAACAAAAATAGCCGACGATGATGCGGCCATCGTTGCGGTCATTGAGAAACGAGCAAACGATGAAACTGATGATTGTAACAATAACATTGTTCCGGAGCACAACACCTCAACTCCTCATCATTCCGGCTTCACATCTGTTCAAGGAAAGCGGGTTGAAGCTCTTGATGGGAGCATCGGGGATGCTCGGATGGGATGGGGAAAGCAGGATGTTAAACTTCTTCTTTTATCTACAAGTGCAGCACCCAGCGTGACAGAGTCTACTCCACGTAAAGATCCCATTGTGACTTCCATGCTTGCAAGAAGCAGCAAAAATGAAACCGAAAGAACCGTGGACGTTCAGAGTAATAATCGACGTAAAACTTTGTCCCCGATTCCCACTACCCTGCGTGAATCACATACATCAACTCAACTGTCGTGGTCCCGGAAAATTCGTTCTAGACCTTCAACTTCAGCTCCTTCCAGTCCCTTTCGACTCTCAATTTATTCCAAAGTCGGTGCACAGCTCCCAAAATCGGCGAGTTGCCAGAATATAGGTAGCACCACGGCCCAGCATCGAACTCCACATGCTGAATACCGAGACACCAGAGCTAAAGATGCAACTTATTCGCTCACACCTGCCTCATCTGTGTTGGAATTCTTAGCTCCCAAGCAAAGTGCGATTTGCTCCCAGAAGCAAGTCCCCCGAAAAAGTGCATTGAAAGGTAAAATTGAAAAAACTTCACATATGAGACGGTCGAAAACCACCTCGCAATTACCTGCAAAAAAGTCTGAACCTGCAACTGTAAAATCACAAACTATGGGCAGAAAGCCTGCATCAAAAGCAAAGAAACAAAGCAAATCGAGATCACGGAACAAAATGACCCCAGACAGTGCTTACACATCACCTTCGTCCTGTGCAAGCTCCCGTACTATCACTCCAGCCGTTTCCCCTGAGAAGCTTCCTGCCCCCTCACCTACTGTGCTAGCTGCCCATGCCTCAAAAACTGTGGTGAAGTCGAAGCGAAGAAAGAGTGTGTTATCCCATGCCACGTCCACGAGACGCAGTTTATCTACCGCCATTGAAAACAATAAACAAAATCTTAGAACACTTCCGAGTAAAACTGCCCAAAGAACAAATGAAGTTTCACTGGATACACTCTGTGTTCCAGATCCAGTAGAAACTGCTGAATTAACTCCGCTCACTCGTAGCAAAATAAAGGTGGCGAAACTTCGTATGAAACAGGATGCTCTGAAACAGAAGTTTAACTCAAAAGCTGCTGCTTCAAATGCAGTTGTGGGTAAAAAAGACCGGACTCGACGTTCACCGAGAATTAACAAGTGCAAACTCTCTGCGCCGAAGGAAAGCAAAGAAAACAACATTCAAATGGTAGAAGAAGTTATGCCAGAAAATGACAATTCTAATGTGAACAAAGTTTTAAACAGCAATTCAAGCCATATAGCGAAAGGGACACCTCAGCAAAACATGACTTCCAGTTCATCTGCAAAAGTTTCGAATTTAGTTAGAGGTCCAGTTAAATCCAGCATTAAAAGTATAGTTCGTAACTTGGTTCACCAGTCCGTGTACATGAAGCCTGAGATTGCGCTCTCTCCATCATTGTGTGCCCTCAAGTGTGGACGGAATAAATTGAAAGTCAATCTCCCCGACCAAAGATATCTTCCCAAACAACCTGGAAGCATTCGAGAGGGGAAACGGCCATCTAGTGCTCCTGCGTCGCCAGCTCCTTGTTCCATTGTCAGTCAACGACTCAGCACGAGTTTATCCGATGTCTTTTATGACACAACACTGGAAAACAGCTGGCTGCCTCCAGTCACCTCGTTCTACTCTGACGACTCAAAACCAACGAGTCCAACAACTAATCGTGTTGGTAATAAACAAATCCCATCCAAATTAAAATTGAACGCATTATCAACCTATGTAGCATTCAGTCCACCCACTTTGAATTCGTTGCAACTTCTGCCCACCAGCCAAGCACAAGTTGGGAAGAACCCCCACAAATCTAATACACCTACCAATGTTCATAAACCAAGAGGTCGAAGATTAAGTCGAGATTTGGAGAGTAAAGTACGTAACAGCGTGAAGCAACTTGTTACATCTGTGAGTAATAATGCAACAAATGGATTTCTTTCCAACTCTCTTGCAGATACCAGTCAACCCGACTGCACCAATTTTGCAAAACTGAATATTCAAGATGATGACAAAAAAGTTTTTGAGTTACCTTCTGGATCCAAAACTCCGACTTCCCGACGTAAATCACTTGACATAGCAACACAAACTTGCAATGAAAATGAACAAAATATTCAGACAGAAGATCAAACTAATCACGGAAGTTGTTCTAGACTTAATGTCCCTCCAAAAAAGCCTCCAAGAAGTAACAGCCCAAATGCACAACAATCCAATCAATTCACAACTACATCTGCTGATAATACCCAACCACAATCCACAGCAGCAGCGCCCGAGAAGCAAAGCGTGCCGTATTACCATCTCTTCCCAGCATTCACAGGCATCTCCCCACTTCGACAGCCCCCTCTATTATCATCTACACTGATCCCGGTGAACTTCGAGCACCAATTCATCCGCTCACCCACTTTCCCTGCATTTTTTGTGACCGGAGAAGCGGCGAGGGCCGTCTCATCTGGCAGCACCACATCTTCCCAAGCACCTGCGCTACAATCATACACTTACTATGATTCTGCTCCGAAATTAGGCCCGGCCTTTCCTGCTACTGTCGGACTCCATGCAATATACCCAAGCGAACAAAATCCACATATCAGTAAAGTCTCGTCCAGTAAGACACATCGAACAACCAAGGGTATTCCCCCATACCCCTATTTACCCCACCCCCGGGGTCCACCAAGAAAGCCGGGCATCCGAAGGCGGCGCTCCTTCCCAGGTCTGTTAAGTTCAGCAGCGGTGGCGAAAGCAAGGCTCACACGTCGGGTCGCAGCCTCACATTACAAGCAGCAGTATTACAGAGCAGCCGCAAACAAATCCAGCCAGGTTCTCAATTACTCCCACCCGACGGGACGTGTGGTACGTCGTCCACGATTTGTACGAAGCAGTCTGACTGATGATGCTGTCTTGGAAACCATCACAAAGGGGTCATTTTCACCAACATTTATCACAAAAACAACCCATAAAAAGGTAACAGAAATTTGATATACATAATTATATATATTTTTTTCCTATGATACAAAGATGGCAATTATAGGAAGAGTAATTGTCTTTGAGCAACGCTATTAGCAGACATTACTGAACCCAGTAGAATAAGAGGCTGAAGTAAAACTAATAGAACTACTCAATCATACACAATACAATGCTCCTGTAATAATATGGTGAGTTGTGTATTTCATATTTCAAATTCATTTGAATCAATTGGATCAAAGCAAAGACCAATATGTTCCTTTCCCTGTGTTTCACCATTGCAAAAAGAGTTTCCATCCATATCCTTTATGCGCTGTGTGACTTGACAAAAAATGTTTTTTTATCTTTTACACCAACAGAATGCAAATAATGTCATCCAGACTAAGAATGATGTCATCCAGACTAAGAATGATGTCATCCAGACTAAGAATGATGTCATCCAGACTAAGAATGATGTCATCCAGACCAAGAATGATGTCATTCAGACCAAGAATGATATTATTGCCCTCCCTCCAGGAAAGGAAACTCCTGAAAACAACCCAGAAGATGGTAATTATGTGTTTTCCCGCCGGGTGTAAGTCGATATAAATAGTTTCTTGATACTTGTACAGAGAGTATAGATGGACTGGAGAAGGACATAGTGGTTGGCAAGCCCCAAGTAACCCCATCACCTCCAGAATCCCTTCCACCAGCCCCATCAGTTAGTGGGGGCACTGATCTGGTCACCATCATGGAAAACCCAACCGAAGAATCTGATATTGTGAGCAATTTGAAACTTATGTTTTCTGGGTAAAAGTGGGATTATAGAGTCCATTTCACCTTATTTATTTGATGTTTCTGTGTTACCCAGGTTAAGGGAGATGGTGGTTGAAGTGGCATGGGTGTTCATTGCTTGTTGCTATTACATCTTGGAATAAAAATGTATTTTCTGATTTGGGGGTATCCTCATCCCCACACTAGAGCCCCACCCTCATTATTTACCACTGTTATCTTCGAATAACTCAAGCCCACATTCTATTTACCGAAGCTATTTTAATGTGTTCCATAGAAACCGGACTTATATTTTATCACAATCCACTGTGTTAAAGAAACCAGGTAACATTATTGGCCACTTATATCAAATAAAACCAGTTTTGAAACATTATTATTTTCTTAACTTCCGAGTTATTAAGTTAAAATAATAATATCCTATCTTAATGTATTGCTGTTAAAATATTATCCCATGATGTTGCAGAATTCGTTTGAGTTCAGTAGTTTCATCAACCATGACAAGCATGCAGGTTGGTTTATCTTCACAATAATTTTAGATTGTTGGCTTTGCTATTTTTTATTCGACTTAAATTGAATGAATTTTTAAATTGTGAACCTCAGCTTCACTTTTAAGCTGGTAGTAAACTATGTTTCATTTTCATCCAGCAAAATATGGTTAGTGTGTCGCTTTTCAGTCGAAAGAATGCACAATCAAAACTGATCACTAGCTAGTTATTTGTGTCCTTAGAGCACGGCACTTAATGAATATGAACCCAGTGGTTTAATGGGTGCTACTAAATTGGAGAAATGTCTTAAATCATATATAACGCACTACATTGACTCCAGTAACTCATCGAGATAGTTAACTTAATGATCCAGTGGGTTTATGTTAAGTCTGCTAAGTACCTTGCCCAAGGACAACTGGCCACTTTCGAACCTCTAACCTTTTTGCTGAAAGACCCACCAAGCTATTTAACTAGGCCTGTACTGTAATTTTTTGAATAGTCTAAAAAGATATGTCCGTGGAAGTAGAATTCCAGATTTATCATATCCACTTTGGGTAAAAGAATGATTGGAAAGCAGATATAATCTAGCCATGTTCTGTTTTAGTAATAAAATTAAATTTTTGTGGTGTCAATGGAAGTGTTCTGAGCTGGAGAATTCTACTGTATTTACCTTGTCATCAAAAGTTTAATTATCTCCAAAAGTGTTTAACAAATTACACATTTTCCTCAGGTCATTGGAAAAATTTGAAGAATCCATTGGGTAAATTCAAAAGATTGAAGAAGTATTTTCAAAACTCCACGGTTGGCCACCATTCCCATACTTCCCACAGTTCACAGAACTCTCACATCTCCACCAACATTAAAAGAAGCAAAACTGACAGTAAATTGGTTCAAAGTCAAAAGAAAAACAAACCAAGTGCAGGTGAGATATTTTTGGAGGAAATTTATTTAAAACTCCATCTGTCTATCTTTCTTGACCAAACCAGATGTGATTTTTGTAAGTAGTTAATTTAAACTAGAGAGTGTCAACCACGTGTGAACCACCACTATTTTTTAACCCCATATTAAGTGTACACTATATTTTCCTGCATGCAGAAACGATTGGGTGACAAGGTTACCTAAGACATCATTGTAAATCATTTACAAAGGGTACAACGTTTGTGTCTGCAAGCAGAAACTATATGGGATACCCAATTTACCATTCCAAACTTAATATCCATTTTTCTTAATAAAGTATTTAAGTTGTGAATTTAATATTATAACGGATTTCCCGTTTTGAGGTTTGTAGGGTCCTTTTCGCCTTTTCTCAGTTTATTTTATTTACGTGCAACTTTTCTTACAATATAAAGTAAATAATCTTTAACAATTAAAATACCGACTGTTATAGAATAACCGGTGCCGAACATTCGCAAAATTACAGTCATACTTATATTCTTTGGTCTCTCGGGAATTTCTCTGAACCAATATACCCAATTTACCACTGTAGATCCAAACCATATTAGCAAACACCACCAAAAGATTTAACTCGACTGGACGGTTTCTTATTTTTTAAAGCGTAAATACGAGTGATCTAGTTTCAGTGAAATTTAATGAATGGGGATTTCCCGGAAAAGGGTGTAAGATAGGTTTGGGACATACACATATTTTTTTTTCGTATTTTAATTGTATATTTATTTATCTTGGTTGTGTTTCCACCTCATTATACGTGTAATAAGATTGTAGTTATTATTGTTTACGCCCTTTTTATTATGGGGGATATCATGGGGTACACTGGGTAATTTTAATTCCAGTTATGTTTTTCCAATTTGTGTTAATTCTCTAATTTAGTAGAAATTTAAAGTAAATATTCCTTTCTAATCCGGAGATATAGGCGATAACGCAAAAAATTGGTTTTTTTTACATTTTTCCTTTGGGAAAATTCCCCTTGGGGTTTTTGAAAAATTAAAAGTCGCGGCAAACTATGCCAGTTATGATTCCTGAAAGTTTTAACCCGATTGGATTACGCGTTCTCCCCAATGACCTTGCCACCGAACATGCATATCACCAGCGTTAAGCAGAAAAAATAGTGAAATCAGTATGCGTTTCCTTCGGATTCGAAGGGAAACCATGATTAGGATGGGATATTCATGTTTTAGCCCCATGAATTAAAAAACACAATGGGGAATTATCAAACTGACATTCCTATTACTTTGCGCCCCCTGTTGAGTTATTGCAATGTGTTGTCTTTGATTGGGACGTTTCTTTAATTTTGATTGAACCTATCCAGTGGGTTTAGGCGAAGTACCTTGTCTAAGGACACAACCGACTAGCTTTTGACCAGTTTAAAACTTAAACCTAGCCGACGCACTAATTTATCAAGGTATTCTGATTTTTTCTTACAGCAACAACATTGTGGTTAATCCATTTCAGAGCAACCAGAGGGTGGTATGATACCAGCAGCTCATTTTGTAAGAAAGGAGGCAACGTATGACATGAAGAGCGCCTTGTTGAGGCAGAGTTTTGTGGCAATGGCTCCGTCAGAAGTTGGCGTTTCTACACCATCGGATCAAGGTTAATTTAAGAATATTCATGTTTTATAAAGGTGTATGGGAAAACCAAGGAAGTAAACACGGGTAATCATCAAATTATCTCGCGCGCACCGTCGGATTATCGGAGCTATTGAAGCATGTTGTGTATGATTGCAACGTTCCTTTTATTAGTACAACCCATTAAATCACGACCACATTGCACGAACTGTCAATACGTGGTTCTAATTTGAAGAACCATTTGAACCATAACAATACACTACAATAGCTCCATTAACCCGACGGTGGACGCGAGGTTATCTGACGATTGCCCGTGTAATAACGCTGCGTTCCCATTCCAATAATTAAATCTCTCATTTTATCCAAGGAAATGTCCGAGAGAAAATCGAACAGCCGCGGAGAGGTGTAGCGACACCTGGTGCACGAATCAACTCGGAAACCGGCGATCTGATCGACAGTGAGAAATGTGGCGCGGATAAACGGGCGCACCTGCACCAATTATTATCAAGCACAGCAATAGATACTGCGGCAGACAACCAATCAATCGACTTTTCAGCAGACAGTTTGCAGACCAGCCCTCCTAAGCTACCAATGGTTAACGAATCCACTGAAATATAAACTTCATTCTATATTTGTTTGAGTATTTTTTGTAATAAATTATTTTTGCATATAAATGTGGTTTTTATGTCCGGTCCTTTAAGCCGGAGATAGAAAATGTTAGTTCTTGCTTTCGGGGAGTTTTGTGTATCCGAAATAATCCGCCATTTTGTTGGAGCTATTGCTGTACAATAGGTGTTTCCACTAGTTTTTAGTGTCCGAAGGATACAATATTAGCCAGCGCGTAGATATCCTAACAAATTAGCTGTTTGCAACCCAAGCAGTGTTAACACACGGCCAATCTCCATATTACCTCGCGCCTACCACCCGATTACCGGAGCTATAGCAGTGTTTGTTTACATTCCTTTAGTTTTAGTGGAACCTATTTATACACGGATTTCAGACGATGTCTGCAATGTGTCTTGAGCAAAGACAGGCAGCTGGTTTTGATTCTGCAACCTTTCTTCTGCCACCGCCGATGCTTGTACTGATTGAGCTTTCCGGCTGACCGATCTCGGTAAGACATAGATGTTGAAAACCCAATACACCAATCACAATCAGGCAGTGCTCACCTTATATTTTCCACTTCCTTCAACACTTAACATTAACAGGGAAATGTACAATCCATCACACACGATAATGATTCAGATTGCAAGCGTCCAACAGCAATCCAATTACCACAATAACTTGCTTTACATACATAGCAACGCAGATGCAGCATTAGGGTTTGGTACTTTCAAGGAATTACAAAATGCTGCGGAATCCATACATACACGGGCACCTTACATCTATTAATGGAGGTCGGAGATAAAACGAAATTGATCCTCACGACTTCAAATAAAACAAGAGGCAACTAATCCGTAAAAGACACTTAAAAAGAAAACATCCAGCCACCATAGACCGTGGAAGATCCTCCATAGACTGCTCGGAGGAGGAGCTCATTCCATCTCATCCTCCTCCCCACTATCCACAGCGAGGAGAGCAAATTTACTCTTCACCACGAAGTCCACACGTTCCTCCTTCTGCATGGTGGGAGGAGTGGTTCCTTCTTTCTTCTTTG
This sequence comes from Ciona savignyi, assembly GCA_000149265.1. NCBI lineage: Eukaryota > Metazoa > Chordata > Ascidiacea > Phlebobranchia > Cionidae > Ciona > Ciona savignyi. The sequence continues at coordinate 1,060,043 of CH002142.1, read as the reverse complement.
CTTCCTCTGTGCATGACAGGTGGATTTAAAGTTTGTTCGATCTCATAGATAGGTGGGGTAGCGGGTCACCTTCAGCCGAACGGTTTTAGGTTCAAAACTGGTTGGTTGTGTCCTTGGGTATGCCACTTAATGGACTTAACCTTAACCCAGTGAATTGATTATTATCCGACCGATAAGCTTAGTGGGATGGTCGTAAAAGGTTGTAGGATTGAAACCAGTCAATTCCTAACCTTTGGCCGACAGTTGGCCATGTCTTGTATTTAAGTCATCTCACGAATGTTTCAAATGGTCAATCATATTTTAGCACTGTGAATGGGGAACCGCAAGCGAAATTGCCGTGTTTTGTGTATGGTTAAGACGTTTCTTCAATTTTAGAACAACCCAAATATCCATTTGGTTTAGATTACGTCCACCAAGATATTTGCCATAAGACGACTATCTAGCAAACACCAAACAACCGACCAGTTTCGAACCTGCAACCGTTCGGCTGAAGGCGGCAAACTAACCCATTGAGCTATTCTGCAAGGAAACAGCAGCCACATGGAACACATTGAATTGCGAACACAATGTCACCTGTGGAGTCTTGGTCGCATTCTGGGTTCGAATCCCAACTCGAATCCCGTTTGGCATGTGCCCCATCTCGTCTGGGAGAAAAAGGGGGTTAGAATCAAAACCGGAGGTAAAAAGTAAGTAAAGCCTACAAACGTTGGTAAAAATATCAGACACACTGTCAGCATATCTTGCATTTCAAGGGAAAAATACCAAGAATATTGGATTGGAGGAATTGACTTAGCAAGGTTGTTGTTTTCCGCCACATAATGCAAATAACGGTCAAATTCAGAATATCATTTTGGGATTCAAATTTTATCTATTAGAATTTGATGGGTTTCATTTAAATCTTACCAGCCTATTTAGTTGGTTTTTGCGAAATCAAAATGAATTTTCATTTAACTCGTTTTACAGCATGGGTTCTCAGTGTTCTATTTTGTACAGTTTAATATTGATTTAAAACCCTTAGACCCCGACGGTTACAACTTGTTTACCACAGTCGATAGACAATATCTCCTCGGCAGACAGACTATGCTCATTGGGCGGTAGAGCTGCTATAACATGCGTCGGCGATGTCTTAATGGAGCTTAAGTGCAATACTGTCTGTCCAGG
>CH002142.1:963272-1051876 GCA_000149265.1 Ciona savignyi | reverse complement strand
CCCATACATAACAAAACTTCAATGATGGTTTAATGCCTCATCAATATATTCAATGCATTGGATATGTTGTTTTGTGAAACAAGGGCCGGAATCAACAGTTATTTTAAGATTCTTAAAATTTATGTGAATCCCCCGGCTTGGAATTGAATCTGCACAATCGTCCTTACCACATATAACTGGGTGCCATGTACCATGTACCACATATTGGTGACATAAATATTAAAGTTTGCTTTTTAGATATATTCAAGGAGCGTTTCGCAATTCTGATGCAAAATTATTGATTCTAGGATCCTTCTATAACACAAACTAATCTTGACATAGAATGTACATAAAATCCGTGGAATAGTTTCAACAAAGACATTATATCTCACCTCTGTATCTCTCCCCTTGTGTTTCCAATTCTTGAATCGATGATTGTCGGCCTTGTATTCCATGATGGGGTCATTTACGGTGTTCATCAGCACGCTGGGGCAAGAGAGCAGCAAAAATTTGATTATTCAAGATTAGGTGAGTCGCAAAAATTAAAAAGATAACTGCAATTGGGAAGAATGGAAATTTTTAATGTTTTTCTAAATTTTTTATTATTACTAGAAAACATTACTTTTAAACAAATATTCATATTTTTTATTTCCTGAAGCAATATTTAAACACCAACTAATATTACACGATATTAGTAAACTAATTAACTAATTTGTAGATATGTATTGAGATATATATAGTATGCGCTGCTGTATCGCAACTGCAAGATACAAATTCCTTCAACTTTTAACTTTAGCAGTTTTATGGAGCAAGGTATGGACAACAACCAGGCGCGCCGAACGTATGAAAAGCCAGGGTATGCGATGGTTGGGAGAAAATCAATTTCGCGCTCGGCGCGCAAAATTTTTTTTTTAACATTTAATTGCCCTGGAATGCGTTTCTTGGACATTTCAAACTAGACTCTTAACGTTAAAAAATTCGAGCTGGTACCGATTCGGCATGATTAGTAAAAGTTTTATGAAATAATTTGAAGCCCTCGCGTTCGTCGCGCTGATTGCAATAAAATCTCCAGCTACAAACAATTTAAAATGAGTGAATAAATTGTATAAACTTATATTGTTTTGCAATGTTAACTTTAGACTACAACTGACACTTAGGGTAATGCCTCTTTTATTGCCACAAAAAGCGATGCGATAAAAAAGCAAGTTGTTTTTCGAGCTCTCACTTTAAAAAATGTTCGGACGTCTTCGCACGATATCGCTTTCGGTAAGGAGAAACGCACTACGCGTATTAGGTTCTCTAGTATTATGAGTTCCTTTAGACGCCTATATAGAAAATAAGATATTAAAGTTGCCAGGGTTGTTGTACGCCTCTTTATTAAGCTTGTATAAATGTTTATTGTTTATAGCCCATCCAATCCTATAAAAATTTCTTAGCTTTCGGTTAGGTTATAACCGTCCGGATTGCAGCCAAAGGACCGATTATAAAATAATTTAATCGTCCTGACATAAACCATTCCACTTTCCTTACTCGCGTGGAATAATTGGTGAAACAAATGTTATATTCCAAAGGTGTATGTGCGCGTCTGGGAAATCAAACGATCTATCTCCGCAATCAAAGACAGACCTAAAAAGTACCGTAGTTTAAAATCAATTAAGTTAGGGCACGCATAGATTCAACAGGGCATTACGTAGCGGGATCTAATTAATCATTCTGTAAAACTAAATTATGCAAACAACAATAAATCACATTTTTAATCCTGAAAAATTTAATTGTGTAAAATGCGTAAAATAAGTTTTACCTTAATTTTCGATTTATGTGATAACAGACTGTTTATACTGAAGAAAATTAGATTACTCTATCTTATCATTAGCGTGCGCTTCGAGCGTTCGCACGAGTCATCAAAAAGATACACGCGTCTACTCATTTCGGCCAGGTGCAAGTTGGACCAAGACCAAACAATCCTCCTACTTACATGCTACGCCGAAGATTGCTTAATAACTTAGATTAAAAGAAACGAATTAGCTTTCCTAAGTGTCATTTAATACACTCGCTACCGAATATTTAAAACTTATGCTTGGAATATAGCTTTAAATATCTTATAAAAACGCCTGGTTGTTTCTTGAATTGTTTTTTCATTGACGCAATCTCCCCTGTATAATAACAGCAAAGGTGCGACCAAATATATACGCAATGCGCTAATATCGATTATAATAATACATATATATATTATACGTTATTCCACAAACCGTATAAAAATTAAAATTTTATGTTTTAAGCTTTAGCTTAAGCTTAATCTCTGCAGTTAAGTAGTGTAAATAACAGTTTAATCGCTTTATAGCTGTGAAGTAAACTATATTTCTTTCATAGTTTGCATTTTCGCGTCAGAAAATAAGCGTTTTTTTGGACGCAATTTAGATCGCGATCCGATCGGCAAGGATTTTAATGATCGTAAAAAATTCTGATCGGCACAGCACTGGGTTTTACCGTGTATGTACTTATGTAGACACAAAGAAACGCCCATTGCGACGCTTGTATGTCTTGCGTAGTTGAATTGTAGTACAGACAGGCAAGTATTGTAGACGATCTGATTATCGAAACGCGTAAAAATCAGGTGATGCTGCATACTCTGGCAAAATGCCAGGGTAGGCTGGCGTACTCTGCATACCCGCGTTCAGCGCCAGTGGATTGGAACAACTCAACATCAGATATAAGGTGTGATACAAGGTCAGAGGTCATTAGATAATGTGCATCAGCAAATTTATCAATCATTTTAACATCGGCTTTTTGAATTAACTGTGTGTACTCACATAGGTTGGTGGTCATAGATTTTGGCTTTAGCTCCAAATATATATGTAAGCATTAAGAAATGATTTAATTTAGTCACATTTAAGCAAGTGTACGATTCTTTCATACACCAATACCACTACTGCCAGGTGAGCATATAAGCATTACCTCCACTCCTTGAATATTGACCAGTGTTGGAGGGTGGGGGGTTGTTGGAGGGTTTCCTCCAATTCCCTTGTGTCCGATCCTCCCCACCTGTGCTTCCGTATCTATCAGATCTTCCTCCTTCTGTTGGTTCATTATAACTAATGTTAAAAACAAACTTTAAAGATAATAACTTAAATAACGTTCTTGGTTTTAAATTTTAGAATAGTGCATCGATCAGCAGTAAATGAGTAATTCATGTAAATTAATCACTACGAGGTCAAAAAACTGGTTTCAGTGAAAAAAAGCAATTAGCTCCTGTAAAGCTGGGGGTAATTAAGTTGTATTACAGGATTATGCCAGCTCAGTTTCGTAATTGCGTAATTTTTATGACATCATCGTTATTTAAACAAACAACCAAGAATTATTGTGTTTTTGGATGCATTTTGATGGTAGACAAAGAGAATGAACGTTGAAACTTAACTTCAACGACTTTAAAGTTTAAACTAAACGGTTCGTTTGTCCTGTATTGAAACAAATACACGAGTAAACAAACCGCAGATCGTGGCGGCGTTACCCTTTGTATTATCGCTCTGATTACAGATAAGGAAATTGGCGTGAATCCAAGATCACATGTATTTACCGTGATTTTGATAGTCCCTATTGGTTTGAACTATTTTACTCAACCAACAAAAAAAACAACTTAATTTTCTAAGACTGAAACAAGGAAGAAGAAATTGCATAGAAAGTTTATTTACAACGACGTGCAATTAATTCCCTTTTAAATAATTACGGACAGATGTGTAATTACGTAATTTTGATTTGACTTACGCAACGTCCGTAATAACGTAACGGAACGTAATTTCGTAATTACGCCCAGCTTTAAGCTCCCATATCACTTAGACCTTTCTTCCGTCAATTCATTGAAAATAACATTAAAAAGTTTTTGGTTCTGAACTTTAGACATGTGTAATAGTAAGCGGTCAACTAGTTATTCGTGTTTTAACCAGCAAACGATTAAAAAACCAAGAATCGCTGAAATTATTTGTGTATAAAGCAAATTAGTTTATGTAAAAATCTTATAGGATTATATTTAACTATACCGCTCACACTGTGTTAATTTTAGTAATTTTTTAATACAAAGCAATGTACATTTGAAGATAGAAGATTTCAGTGGATCATGATTTTAAACTGACAGAACAATTACCCATAAACAGTTAATCATTTTTTTACTATGAGTACCACCAGAATCTCGGCATATGCACAGCCCTTGTGAATTTACTATCAATTTACACTTGGAGTGACACTTAGAAGGAAATATGGAGACAATTCTTAAAATTTGTCAATGTCATATGGAACAATAGATTTCCAACTGATTCAATCAACTTGTTGAGCAATGTATTTTGACCCGACTAGGAATTTCTATTCCAAAATCAGGACCCGAATTCGATGGTAAAATTTTTCTGAACAATAATTTGAAATTAAGTGCTCATAGTGGAACAAAAAAAATAAATTTTGTTTATATAATTTTTATTAAAAAAGGAGAACTGTTTTTTTTTATTTAACAGTGATGATGGTTATAACTAAAAATTACTTTTAATTCAATCAATCATACAAGCTCAAACATACATGTAATTCTAATGTTCTTAATTCAATTAGTTTAAAAAATGATTTTTGCTTGCCCTCTAAGTCCATTTCAGAACGGTTTAATATTCTAGATTAGAAATCATTGATTTTAGAATAATTTATTCCTACAGTACGGTCATAATGGGCCAAATGGTTAACGCGACTGATACATATAGCGACTTCTATACAAAAACCGACCTAGCGAAAAGCTCGTTATGAGATTGAAAATAGGCTCAGTAAAAAACAAATCCATTTCTACAAAATCAATCTACCTCGTATTTCCATACAATAGATACAGGGGGGTTTGGGGTGTTTCAAAACTGACCTCTATTGTTATTATCGGCAATATCAACCCTGATAATTCGTTTCTGGAATGTTTCCTCGTTCATCTGCAGAGCTTGGATTAACGATTGGCGGTCGTTGAACTGAACGTATCCGAAGCCTTTGAATCTTCCATTTTCCTCAGGCAATCTCACATTCAGTATCTTTATGAAAATATAAGACAGGATGAGCAATAAAACAGCCAAAAAAAACAGTTTTCCTATAAAGATATTTGGAAACTAAAATTTTTTAATTTTACTTGAAGTAAATATAATTCTGTGCTGCTGTATTTCAGAAGTCACCTAGGGAAGAGTTAATTTGTGGGAAATAGGTTTTTACATTCTACATAGATAAGTGCAACTAATGTCACAATCATTCAAATGGGCAATAATTCTAAGTTCCAGTAACAACTGGAGGAGCTGTGCAGTTATAAAAAGTTATACAAAATCTGAACATCAACATAAATTATGTATAAAAATTAGACGATAATATAAAAATGGCAAACCTAACTATTCTTTAGCGCGAAAATAGTAAATTTGGCATTTTTTAAGAATTTTGGTTAAACCAATAGTTTTTTTAAATAGGTAAACCACTGTAATTGTTAACCAGGCTGATAGTTCTTTATAACCAGTAAGTATAAAGGAATTAGACCAAAAACCAACTTGACAGGGTATTGTGACCTAACAAACAAGGTAGCCATTTATTGTGGCTTTTTAACGTTAGCAAAGTTTTAAAAAATGCGCCAGAACTTTGGGTATTTGATTGGTAATCAAAGTGGACCATATTTTTGCAAGATATAAATTGATCAGTAAACCTAAAACCAGTGGGTCTGGCAACCTACAGCTCTTTTAACCTTCTTATACAAGTGAAACAAACAGAAAAACACTTGTCTTTTATGACGAAAATATTATTAGTTTTACCGATATCAGTGATTTTTTGGGGGAATATCGGTCAAAATGACTCTTTATGTGCAAAAGGTTGCCGATCCCAGACTTAAACCATGTCCTGGTCATCCAATATTCTATATGGGCACATTTCAAAATTACTAAATGGTCATGTCATTTCTAAGGGGTTATTCAATTTGAATCGATAGTAAGTACTTCTTCAGGTCTCTATGTCGTTTGGTCCTGATTAATTTTTGTTTAGGGAAACATTATTTTGTACCTAATAGTGGGTCATAAAACATAATTAAATCTGAACTTATGCACAAAAAAGCTTCTTTTAAGAACAAGCCAAATAAGGCAGTAGTGGCAAACCGTAGAAATCAAACACTGTTGAAAATTTCAACTTCGGTTGAGGATGTACTTACCGGGATATCTTTGAAAAACTGCTGCAGCACAAATTGGTCGACATCATATGGAAGGTTGCCCACAAATGCGGTGAACGGTCCAGTCTCTGGTATTCGATCTGTATCAATATCTATCGATCTGGATGAGCGTGGGGCGGTCGGCAGTTGAATCACTTTGCCCTTGTTGCTCGAGCTGCTTGGGTAAGGGTTGCCTGTGTGGGGAATTTTTTGGTGGTCAGGGAAACTAAATTATAGTGGGGAAAAAGATAAATGAATATATACAGTGTAAAGTTATTTAATGTATTTGTATGCCGTAAAATTAAACATTTTTGAGTTTTTTATGCTTGATTTTACAATATTTTATTTTTGAAATATAATATGCTGCAGATGTAACTAAGTTGAAGCAAGTTACGACAATTGGTGTGAAACTACTGTAAGAGAGAGGAACTAATAACAGATGAAAATGATACAACGGTTGTTATAAACTAAGTTTTAAAAAAATATTAATGATGTACTATCATAATGTTCAATTAAGACAGCGTTTTTTCATTTTTATTTGACTTCTACATATTACCAAATCAAAAGAGAAACCACAATTGAAAATCTCAATTAAAAAATGGAGTAATTAAGAACTATTATTGTGTCTGATATGGGTCAAGTTTTAATGAATATTCTGGCAACACTATAGAAAGCGGAAAAGGTAGGAAGCAATCAGGAAAACTGAACATTTAAAATTTAAAAAATGGAATTATAAACCTGCTCTAAACACTAATCTTAACCACATTACTAAGAAATAGCATTAACAGTAACCCCGAAACAAAATTTTAGTTTGCCTTTTCCTTTTGTCCCTATTTTTGCCAGAATATTCCAAATAAGGTCGTACTGTTGAAAGACATCTGAAACTCTTCATCTGCCTCATCAGCCCAATTAAGTGTGGGTTTGACAACCCCAGGGGAAGCACCAGAGTCACCCAGGAAATCATTCAGCGATATTGTCTTCCCCTTTTTCTTTCCTTTTTTTCCACCTGCGAGTGTGTTAATACATGTAAAGCTAAATTGCAGACAAACACGCTATCAATAAAAACAAAATATAGAGGCTAAATAGCTTATAGTTCTTCTAAATATTCATGGATGTGGATTGTATGTAATGGCTTAACTTACCTGTAGTAGCCGCCATACTGATCTCTTCTATTCAATAAATAAAAACTGTAAACTACCAAAACAAAACAGGGAAATATGTTTTAAAGTAAGTTAGAAATAAAGTTATTTCCCTTAAATTAAATGCTGATGGGTGGAGAAATCCGAAAAAATGAACTTTTGCATGGTTATCGGATCGCCAGATTAGCGCTTGCACACTTTTACTCAAGTATTAAATAACACCAAATTCAATTAGTTAATTTTGATTTAATTTGTTTTGTTGAAACTTATTTGTATTAATGTAAGGTTTAACGGCCACGTCGTTTTTTCTTCTTAATTTGTAATGTGTTTATCCACTGACGTGTTTTAACTACTGTAGTTTTGCCGTTTTATCCTGTCTCCTCAATGTAAAATATTTGTTTTATTCATCCTTACTGTAACGAAGGAGCGAAAAAATAAACTAAACTAACTAACTAGATATCTCATTATAAAAGTTACTGAATTTTGCCATTTTAACGTCAAATTACACTAAATCGTTCGGTTAGGTATTAAGAAAAACTGTTATTAAAATATCCACGTAAAAGTTGCAGTCCACGAACCAACAATTCTGGCCGTACGCGAGTACAAAGAATTCTTAACTCCATTGACTAATTTTTATTACACGCATTAATGATGATGTTGTAAATTAAATATGGATTGCTATATACTCCTGCTATACTTTACTGTAGACCTACAATACTTTATTGTAGACCATTTAAATTACAGAATGTTAATTAACAAAATGTACAAAATAGACGTTGGTACAAGTCATCTAAATCTTTATGTAGACAAATTTAAGGTTAAGTTCGTTATAGATAAACTTTACGCTTCGATGCCATTTTATAACTTTATTAACATTTAATTTCGTAAATTTAAGCACATACATTTACCATGCAAGAAGAACGATAAATACGATATGTAAATCAGCATTTTCAATTAAAACGCACGTTTTTAGGATACCATATGCATGTTAATCCCCGCCAATGGGAAAACTTATGGGGCGATATCACTAATCGACAGATTGCCTTGCGCCCACCTTCGTGTAACCAGACCTATTGCAGTGTGTATATGAATGAATCATTCCTTCAGTTTTTTAGAGAACCTATAAACCCACATGTTTCAGGCAAAGGTGTGTAGCATTTCGTATTGTCTATATTGGTTTTAATTTATTTTATGTCCTAAATATTTTGTGTCTTTTACCCCGTTTATTTTTGCATTTGAAGTTTTCCGACTATCACATATTATTACCCGTTACGTAATTATCACCTTGTATGGGCCTTTGTATTTTTGCCGTTTAAACCGTTAACATAGTTTTCCCACCTAATTCCCTACAGTTAGTCAAACGTGCAGATGTGAAACCTCTCGCACGTAAACTTTTCGCACCTTGTAAATTCCCTATATATTCTGAAAATTTAAATAACCTAATATAACTAGAGAGTGTCAACCACGTGTTTAACCACCACTCTTTGTAAAACACATTTTGTATGCCCTATATTTATGCCAAAGGGTCCCTAACCAGAATTTGTATTTTATACACCGAGTATGTAGTTTGTTTCTGCAAGCATAAACGCATGGGTCCCATAGTTATCAAACCAAATTTTTTTTAATGTGTAGGTAAAAAAATAATCGTGTTAGTTTAACAATCATCTCACCACAAATGTTTTAAATTTAAGCCTCTTTTCAAGTACTGTAGTAAAATAAAGCTAAATTCCCAAAACAGCCCGATTTTTCGTGGTTTCGGGGAATTCCCCTGGGTTTAGTACATAGGTTTTTGTTTTTACATATGTGGGTCATGTTATCTAACAATTCTTAAAGTTTTCATCCGATTTAACGAATTCTTGTTGGAGATTTTTAGTACGATAGGGCATGTCTGTCACAATCATGCTTCAGAAACACATCTTCGTATTTAGGGGAATTACCCTAAGTAAAAGTTTTCTTTCTTTTAATTGGCACAGAAGTGGCCAACATTCCAACACATCTAAATAAAATTGAAGCAGCCGTTTAAACGCTATGCACAAAAAAAGTTTTTTTTTAAATAACATTTTGGGTTTTTAACGTCCCAGGAAAATTCCCCTGGATTTATCACCCAAATTTTGGTTTCTGCATATCTAGACCATGTTGTCTAACTAATTAAAAAGTTTTTATTTTTTGATTCCATTACTCGCTTTGGTAGATGCCACGGCGACATGGCATGCCTGTCATAATCATGATTTCAGATCAAATTCTCATTTTTAGGGTATTTCCCCAGTTATTTTTTTTTAATTCTTTTAAGTGTTTTATCAGTGGCTATTGCACTCCCTTTCTATCAAATCTAATTTAAATTGGAGTAGCCGTTTAAGCGCTATGCGCAAAAATAGTTATTTTTAAATAACGTTTTGGATTTTCACCTCGCAGGGGAATTCCCCTGGGTATATTACCTAACAGTTTGGTTTCTGCATATCTAGGCTAGTTTGTCTAACAAATACCAAAGTACGATTCCATTACCCCTTTTCGTAAATGTCGGAGCAACAAGCCATGTTTGAACCTAGTCAATGGGGCAGAACCCAATAACCCAATGTGTTAGACAATGTCCGCTAATTGCCTTACCAAATAATCCAACCAAACAATCGGGATATATTAAATGTTGCGCGTTCATTGGTTGGTAGATATTGAACCGTCAGCACAACAATTGGCAAAGAACCTCATGAAAAAGTTTACCAATCTACAAGTCAGCTTGAGTTATTATGATATGATATTCATGTTTATCGTCCCCGTGAACGGGAAAACGCAAGGGACGTTATCGTTAACACACGAGCAAACAACACACTGCAATAAACCTTCCTTGGTTTACCCATTCACGGGTGTAAAAATGAATTTCCTATCCCATCCTTATCAGAGTTTTTGGCAGTATTCTCGTGCCCGTATCAAGCGATATCTTTTCGTCGATTACTCTGGTGTCGGAAACAATTGTAATCCACTTGGTCACACCAAACTAAACCAGGAATTAACATTCGACAGAACAATTATTTACGCAGAATTATAACCATCGAATGTATTTGATAAAAAAATGTTACATATACAAAAAACAAATCAGTATTTTAGAGAAGCTTGCAAAATCTCTTATACCTAGTAAAGGAATCTGTTTGCATGAGGTTAAATATGTGGGTTTGAGCTACATCGAAAGTCGCATAACTTGGGGTTGCTAACTTCGACCAGGTAAGTTCCTTTGTCAGCGAATCCAAGTTCACCTAGAAATGAATTTGTTAATTAGATAGTATATATGCAAGATGGGCAATGGAGATGCTACCACAAGGGCAATGGAGATGCTACTTAACCCCCCCCCCCTCCGCTGCACCTGTATCTCCAGGCCACAGCCATAAAAACGGCACACCGCCTGGGATTTTTAGGTCACTGGAAGGGGTCTGGTTACTCAGTGTGGAACAAGAAAAGTAATATTGACATCTGAAACCAAGCAAGCAATGGAAGATATCCATCTTCCATCATTGCCAGTGAATTGCAGTTCCTGCACTTTCCATCTGGAACCACATTTCGCGATTCAGATCAGCGACCGTGACAACATCACTCCACCTGCACGACCATCTGACCCATCACAGCTTGTCTGTTACACTGATGGGTCACGACTAGATGGATCGACTGGTGCTGGTGTACTTATTCAATCCACCAAGTTTGATTACAAATTCAGCTTTCCACTTGGAAGCTTCCCTTCAGTTTTTCAGACAGTGATTCTTGCAATAAACCATGCTGCAAGGATTCTGCAGTCTTGGAACACTGCAAAAATGTCCATCACCATTCACAGTGATAATCATGCTGCTCTGAAAGCTCTATTGAGCTTGAAGATACATACCCCCTTGCTGCGAGAGACATGGTACCTTTTTCGCAATCTTGGAGGGCTTAATCGTGTGGAACTTTGCTGGATTCCAGGCCACTTAAACTTTGATGGCAATGATCAAGCTGACGATTTGGCTCGTGATGCATCTAGCACTGCCTTCATCGGTCCAGAGTCATCTTTCTGTATTCCTGTCTCCTCTGTCAGGACAGAATTGGAGGCGTGGATGAGCCGAAAACATGCTGAAGAATGGAGACAGCACTGTGGCTGTCGTCAGACGAAGGAGTATCTTGGACAAGGCCTGTCCCTGTCCAGGGAACTTTTCCGGCTAAGGCGGAGACAGTTATGATCTGTTCTTCAGATTATTACTGGTCATGCTAATTTGGCAAAGCACCAATCCATCCTCATGCGCACGGCATGTGCAACCTGTCCCTTTTGCAAAGAAGAAGACGAGACTCCTTTACACTATGTTGGCCATTGTCCAGCATTTGCTGTAACCAGATGGAGAAATTTGGGAGTTTTTAAACCTGATGATCTCGCATCTATCCTGGTCAAGCATTTAGTCAGCTTCCTTCAGGACACTGGCCGACTTGACCGCCATATCCCGGATCCATGTTAGCCCGGGGCGCTGGAGTAATGGGCCTTCCATGGCCTAAATTCCTGGTCCCGGTAGCTAATGTGGACCCGCCCATATTAATGTAATGTGATGTAAAATATATGCAAGATTTAAAGACTCTAACACGCCTAAACTGTAAGGTCGTGTAGCCGAATTGTTAACACAAACGATGCATACATCCTATAAAAAAAAACGATCAAAGTGAAACCATCATGGGTTCGAAACTTGAATCGGTAAAAAAACGCTTAAACTGCACGGTCCTGGGGTCAATAGATTAAAGCGACCGGTACAAAAAACGCTTTCAAATTGGAAACTTTCCTAGGGACGAGCATCATTCGATCGAAACTTGTCCTCATATAAACGTGAAACTTGCTTGTTTTAAAAATTGAGCTAATCATAATATTATTTAAAAGTCGAAGTGTTATTTTATAACCAAAGTAAAACTTTAAAAGTGACATAAAAGATCATCAAAATAAAGACTTTATTTAAATATAATGCAATTCCGCAATACCAATTTTTAAATCCCAAAATTTATCTTGTAAATCTAAAATGTATGTATACAGATACCACAAATTGTTATCTTTGCAAAATGGCTAATGGATTAGGTTGGTTCATATGAAATCGGCTTTAAATTGGTTATGTAGATATAACAATTTCTTAAATATAGTTCAAGGGCTTATATTAGCATACATATATTATTATGAAGTTTTACGAGTATATACAATATCAAAAGGGATAAAATATATTTTTCATAATTAAAGCAAGAGAACGAATTGCTTCTTTTGTCTAGTAGTTGATGTGTATGAATTAGGATAGGTTATTCGTGTTTATCCCCGTGAATCGCAAAACCAAGGAGGTTAAAACACGGGTAATCGTCTTACCTCGAGACCACCGTCGGGTTACGGGAGCTATTGCAATGCGTTGTGTATTATTCAAAAGTCCCTTCAATTGATTAAAATTCATTAATCCGCTGGGTTCTACCGATGTACGTAAAGTGCCCTGCCAAGGACCGTCTAGCTAGGAACCTGTTTCGTACCTACCACCCTTCGGCTGAAAGGCGACGCAAAAAACGACCAAGCTGATCGGTCGGACATTATACCATGCGTAAAAATGCATTTGTTTTAATTAAAAGTCAAACCTGCTTATCGGAACCAGGGGCGAGGTACTCTAAGTATATTTGGTTTGCCACCTTTCTCAGCTTGCAAGGTTTTAGAGATTTATATTCTTCACATTGGAGCCAGAAATCGAGGTTTTCTGAACTAAATTCACTGACCAGGAACTCTCTGAATGAAGTAGTGCTGGCTGGAATACAAAGACACCGTTATATTGATATGTATATGAGTAGATGGGTATCAGCTTCGTTACTTTTTCGATTACAGATTAAAGGCTGTGTGGGCTGATAATTAACGAGTTCGATTTAAAATTATATTAAAAACGGTCTTATTGACATAATGGATTCAAAATACCAGTAAAAAAACAACCCGTGCTAATAGTTACAATTTTCGAAATATGTGTAGTGCTGCATTATTACACATGCAGCCGTTAAAAAATTGTAATTACGCCCAATAAATATATCTAACTATAAGTCGAACTCCCCACCTTTATTTGACAGAACATCTTCTAGTGTTGTCGGTTTTACATTACTTTCACTCCGTATATTTCTGTAAAATAAAGGTCTGTTAAAGTTAACTTGACAGTTGTATTAATATACATTTGGTTATAATTTTTAATTAGATTAAAATAAAAACTTGTTATGGAAAGGCATAACTGAAAAATACACGAGCGGGGTGGAAATCGATTGCAGGATCACTAGGTTCCCACCAACATGATCAATGTAACGAGCTACTTACTTTTTGCGCTTCCTCATGCTTAAACTTCTACAGAAACGAGATTTATAAATGGTTTTTTCTTTGATTCGAATTTCGCCGGTGGAAGTTTTCTTTTTTAAAGATTTCGCATTCTTCTCTAATTCGGGGAATTTTTCGTTGTTGAAAACACGTCATCAAATTTGACCTGAGAAGAAATTAAACTTTTTTTATTTTAATGTTTGTTTGTGTTTTAACTCTTTAAAAACTTTACGATAAGTCGACATAGCACCTGTTTAATTTAATAAATTAACAAGTGGCTGGTATACTTACAAAGCGTTTGATTTTGAGTTTCTTTCATTATCGTTCCACGTATTACGTTCAACCTTTGATTGAATCGGCGACTCGAAGTCAACTTTTTCTTTAAACTGCATCAAACTGTCCAATGACAATCGTCTGCTCAGCGGTCGTTTTATTTGTTTCTCGGCTATTTTAACTTCACTTTTATCTACGTCACTTCCCAGATGAAATGTATTCGTCGCAATGGGTGTATCGCGATCGCTGTTACTGTGGTAACTTTCTGACGATTTCGAACTATTTACGTCATGTTTGAGGTCGACGGTTCTTGATGACGATTGGCCTTCCGAAGTTGAACGAACTTGTTTAAGAATCAAATAACTCAGCCGAGAAGCCGTAATATCTTCCGGGGTATAGTTCTTGGGTCGTAAGTGCTTGCGAACAGTCGGTGTTATCGCAGAGTGTGTTGCAGTGCGAGCTCCGGCATCAGAAGTAGGTATCTTCGAACTTTTCACAACCTCATGTGCTCGTCGCTCAAGTCTGGTCTTTGGCCGGAAAATAAGAGGTGACGGAAGCATTTCTTTCGAAGGTGATGTCAGAAAATCATAGTTTTTCAACATATCTTGTTCTAATCGACTATCTTGATTTCTATCGCGGCTTAGTTGGTTGATTGGATTTATTTCAGTCTGTAATTTTTTGTTTATTAATTAGGTATGCGGTAAAAAGAGAGCATTTGTAATTGAATTGAAAATGCAATTTACAATTCTTATTGTAGAACTTTTAGAGGAATCTTTTATTTTTAATGTTTGGAGACCATACCCAAAAATCATCCAATTAATCAATTTTGCCGAATGCCGATTCCTTGTTAATTGTATTTTAATTAGGAAATACCACATGTTTTTTTTATTGAACTTTCATCTAAATCATTTCTAGTTTGTTTCTAAAAACAGCGCTAGTAACGAATTCCTAATGTTATTAAAAAGCAAAACTCTTATGGCGCCAACTCAAAGCGATCTTGAGCAAGCCTAACAGGCAATATAGCAACTGACAATTCGCTACAGTCGTGACGTATCTTATATTGATCATAGTTTTCCACTTGCCTAATTTAGTTACAATCTGCTTACATAAGGCAGTCCGCATGTCAACAATCCTTTGTGTTTGTAATCGATAATTTAAGACACTTGTTCAAAAATCAAGCTGCGGTACCCGGTTCTACCCGACGCAGCTGTTTCAATATGTTAACAAGTTATTTGTAAATTATTTTGAGTTCTTTATGAACAGTTTACACACACAAAAATCGGCTATATTATATGGCGTGTGGGTGGTGTTTTAGCCAGACATGAGCTTTCTAAGGATGAATATACAAGAAGCGTAACTGGTGGTATGATAATAACTATATATACTGCTGGTAATTTTGACATTTTTGGCCGGAGTTTTGTATAAATTGTCCCGCTATTTCATCAATTTGTGATGAGCTTGATCGGATACCATCGTCGGAGACATAAAATAATTTCATTGGATACAACAAAAGAGTTTTGCGTTGTGGTATCCATTTGTTTTTAGGGTTAACAGTTTGTGATGCGGTTTATAATCTAGTTGGTGTGTGTTGTTTGAAGTTATTGGTTGATCAATGGCTATCATTGCAATGACAGCGTCACATAATTTGGGCTTATTGCCGGAAATAATCGATTGCATCGTTATTATTCCCATGTCTCGCTCACGGTCTTGATCTAAAATTGTTCTTTTATTCTAGCTGATTGTTAAGAAGCTTATACCACCAGAAGATCACCTGTATAACATGTAAATTCATATCATAAAGCATCAATCATTTCGTAACATGACAATGACAGGTTCCATTAACTATATACGCGGCAAAAACATAGCGGAATATTTTATTAACAAAGTTTCCTTAGTAATCAATTAATATAAATTAAAAATGTAAAATACGTAAAAACGACAGAATTTATTTTTTTAAATGAAAATAGTCATCAAGACGAGGAAATTATGCAAAAAGAAACTAGAGAGTGTCAACCACGTGTTAACCACCACTATTTGTAAAACACATGTTGTATACCCTATATTCATGCTACAGGGTCCCTAACCACAATTTGTATTTTATACACTGAGTATGTAGTTTGTTTCTGCAAGCATAAACGCATGGGTCCCATAGTTAACAGACCAAACTTAATTTACATTTTTAGTTGAATAAAGAATAAACGTTTTAAATTTACGAACATTTTACCACAAATGTTTTTAAATTATAGCTTGATTTCAAGCGCTGTAGTAAAATAAAGCTAAATTTCCAAAACGGCCCGATTTAGTTTTTCATGATTTCAGGGAATTCCCCTGGGTTTGGTAGATAAGTTTCTGTTTTTACATAAGTGAGTCATGTTAAGTAACAATTCTTAAAGTTTTAATCTGATTTGTCGACTTCTTGTTGAAGATGTCATTATGGGTCCCATTTGAAAAATTGGGACACATATTGTTTTTGTCCGTTTTTTTTTTTTCTTTTTTTTTTTTTTTTTTTCGTCAAACGCTTGACAGACATAGCATGTCGCCCCGACATCTACCAGAACGAATAACGGAATCGCAATGAGACTTCGCCATTTGTTAGACAACATGTTCTAGATGAACAGAAACCAAAATTTGGGGAGATCAAACTAGGGGAATTCCCCTTGGACGTTAAAAACCACACGGTATTTTTTTCAAAAAAATTCGCTTTTTGGGGCATAGCGCTTAAACGACAGCACCAATTTGAATAAGATTTGGTGAAATGTAAGTGCATTAGTAACTGATTTAACACTAAGAAGAAATAAAAAAATTACCTAGGGAAATACCCTAAACAATAGGATTTTGTTCTTAAATCATGATTGTGACAAGCACGCCATGTCGCCCCGACATCTACCAGAAGGAAAAATGGAATCGCAATGAAACTTTGGTATTGGTTAGATAACATGTTCTAGATGAACAGAAACCAAAATTTTGGGTGATAAATCCAGGGGAATTCCCCTGGAACGTTACAAAACAATACGGTATTTTTTTCTAAAAAACTAGCTTTTTTGGGCATAGCGCTTAAACGACAGCAACAATTTGAATCAGATTTCGTAAAATGTAAGTGCATTAGTAACTGATTTAACCCTTAAAAGAAATAAAAAAATACCTGGGGAAATACCCTAAACAATAAGATTATGTTCTCAAATCATGATTGTGACAAGCACGCCATGTCGCCCCGACATCTACCAGAAGGAAAAATGGAATCGCAATGAAACTTCGGTATTTGTTAGAAAACATGGTCTAGATATACAGAAACCCAAATTTCCGGTAATAAATCCAGGGGAATTCCCCTGGGTCGTTACAAAACAAAACGGTATTTTTTTCTAAAAAAATGACTTTTTTGGGCATAGCGCTTGAACGGCTGTTACAATTAGACTCAGATTTTTTAAAATGTAAGTGCATTAGTCACTGATTTATCACTTAGGAAAAATAAAAAAATTACCTATAGGGAAATACCTTAAAAATAGGATTTTGTTCTCAAATCATTATTGTGACAAGCATGCCATGTGGCCCCGACATCTACCAAAAGTAGTAATGGAATCGCAGAAAAAATTTGACATTTGTAAGAGAACATGGTCTAGATATGCAGAAATCAAAATTTTGGGTAATGAATCTAGGGGAATTCCCCTGAGACGTTAAAATCTAAAAGGTTTTTTTCCAATAAATTAGCTTTTTGGGGCATATAGCGCTTAAACGGCTGCTCTAACTATATTTAAATTTGGTGAAATGTTAGACCATTAGACAGTATGTGCCAAATAAAAGAAGAAGAAAACATTTACATAGGGTAATTACGTTAAAAACAAAGTTATGTTCCTAATTTAAGATTGTGACAGGCATGCCATATCGCACTGACATCTCCAACAAGGAGTCTACAAATCAGATTAAAACTTTAAGAATTGTTACATAACATGACCCACATATGTAAAAACAGAAACTTATCTACTAAACCCTAGGGGAATTCCCTGATACCATGAAAAACTAAATCGGACTGTTTTGGCAATTTAGCTTCATTTCACTTCGGCGCTTGAAACGAAGGTTTAATTTAAAGCATTTGTGGTGAAAATGTTCGTAAATTTAAGACGTTTATTCTTTTTTTAACTACATATGGAGAGGAAATTTGGTTTGATAACTATGGGACCCATGCGTTTATGCTTGCAGAAACAAACTACATATTCAATGTATAAAATACAAGTTGTGGTTACAAGGGACCCTGTAGCATAAATATATGGCATACAACATGTGTTTTACAAATAGTGGTGGTTAAACAGGTGGTTGACACTCTCTAAGGTTGCAATATGGCATGTCTGCCACAATCAAAATTTAGGAACATATCTTTGTTTTCATGTAAATTAACCTAATTAAATGTTTTCTTTTTTTAATTGGCACAAAGTGTCTAATGTTTTAACATTTTACCGAATTTTATTAAAATTACAGCAGCCGTTCAAGTGCTATGCCCAAAAAATCTAGTTTTTTAGAAAAAAAATGTTTTGGTTTTTAACGTCTCAGGGGAATTTCCCTAGATTCATTACCCAAAATTTTGGTTTCTGCTTATCTAGATTATGTTCTGTTACAAATGTCAAATTTTTATTGCGATTTCATTACTCCTTTTGCTAGATTTCGGGGCAACATGGCATGCTTGTCACAATCATAATTAGAGAACAAAATCCGATTTTTAGGGTATTTCCCTAGGTTATTTTTTTATTTCTTTTAAGTGTTAAATCAGTGACTAGTGCACTAACATTCCACCAAATTTGATTCAAATTGGAGCAGCCGTTCAAGCGCTATGGCCTAAAAAGCTAATTTTTTAGAAAAAAAACGACCGTTTTGGTTTTTAACGTCCAAGGGGAATTCCCCTAAATTTATTACCCCAAAATTTTGGTTTCTGCATATCTAGGCCATGTTGTCTAAAAAATTACCAAGTTTCATTGCGATTCCATTATTCCTTCTGGTAGATGTCGGGGCGCCATAGCATGCCTGTCACAATTATCATTTAACAGCAAAAGTTTAATTTTTAGGGTATTTCCCTAGGTAATTTTTTTATTTCTTTTAAGTGTTAAATCAGTGACTTAGTGCACTAACATTCCACCAAATTTGATTCAAATTGGAGCAGCCGTTCAAGCGCTATGGCCTAAAAAGCTATTTTTTTAGAAAAAAATGACCGTTTTGGTTTTTAACGTCCAAGGGGAATTCCCCTAAATTTATTACCCAAAATTTTGGTTTCTGCATATCTAGGCCATGTTGTCTAAAAAATCACCAAGTTTCATTGCGATTCCATTATTCCTTCTGGTAGATGTCGGGGCGCCAATGCCATGCCTGTCAAGCGTTTGACGAAGAAAAAAAAAAAAAGAAAAAAAAAAAAGAAAAAAAAAACGGACAAAAACAATATGTGTCCCATTTTTTCAAATGGGACCCTAATAATAACCTACATTAAAGTACTTGAGATAACTTGCGTCATGCTGTATAACGTACCTTAGACTATACAACTGGCGTCATGCTGAATGACGTACTAAGTAACTTGAGTCGCAAGACGCAGAATACAACTAAAGTGAATCAAAAGTTATAGACTTCGAGTTTGAGATTAAGACTTTATAAATCTGGCTACCATAATATTTGGTGGGTGTTCTGTGGAAAGTAGATTTTCCGCTGCGCAGCTCGCGAGAGGCCGTTATAGGCAGCCTACCGAACCAAGCTCAGCCAACGCCTCGGTCAGCCAACTACAAGCAATCAGCTTTTAAAAAGCGCGAGCCCACATTGTTGAGCCCGACGTGATAATGGACACGCACCTTACCGAAACGAACAATTTCCGACGTCAACTTCAATTCGAAGTTTCGAGTACATTGGCAACGACGAGTGGTCCAACGCAATTTATCTAAGAAGCAAATTCAAAACCAAGCAACTTCAAACATCAAGTAAGAAACGCCCCTTTTTGCTGGACGAAGTTGGTGACTAACAAGACAACGCACTCAATTCAAATCAAGTTGATAAGCATCGTCTCCGCCGACGAAAGAAGAGAATACGCAAGACGACGTTCCCTTTACGAAATATGAAAGGGTTGTATTATTATTTTTGTAGTTTTTAGATTATTTTTTGTTTTATTATTATTTGTTATACTATATGTAATTATTAGTCTGCAACGATTGCAAATACTAGTGTTCCCGGTTTGGTTGGATGGTACTTATAGGCTATTGCAAGAATGCATAATATCGGTGTTTTACTTTACAGATTTCTTACAAACACGAAGAGCAAACGCGCCTTCAACAACTGCTACATATGCATTTCATCTTAAACAAGGTCAGTAACGCTTTTACGATTATGCTATCATGAGCTTGAGTCAATGATGCCATGCTGCGCCAACTCATCCGGTATAATAGGCGCATTTACACGTCGAACGACGTTTGTTTTGTTGGTTCGCGCCAGATTTTCAATGTTACCGCCGACAAGGCGTTAGTTTTCTTTTAATCGCCTCACGCAAATTATGCGTTTCGTTCACGCGATTACACAATCGTGTTTAGCAGCGGCTCGAGGTTTGTTTCTTGTCCTGCGAGTCTGATCGCCTTTACCCCGCGCATTTGCGCTCATGCTGTGTAAATAAGTAAGCGTACCCGCTTCACAACGCCACAGTTTATAAAACGATACCAGCATACTTTCGTATAGCTATGGTAATCGCGCCGCATGTAAATGCGATGTCTAATTGTCTAATCGCCTCTCGGTCAATGTGTCGGATGTTCCGAATATATTTCGTGTGTAAAACAGGCTTTTACAAACACCGCACAGTAATGACGAGACACGGCTTATGTCCTGCTTACTAAAAGTTTTCTTTTGTTTGTTGATGGAAATACATCCGCGCAAGATTATTTCCCTTATTCGTTACGAGTCGTAAAACCTACATATGACAGGTCGCTCGGTTTTTGTTTTTGCGTTTTTATTAATTGCGCTTTCGTCGCATATAGCGAGATCATCGCTGCATTTATTTTATGCTCACTCGGAAGTGAGTAACCAGGCGTACACGCCTTGGTTTAATAGCTGGCAAAGTATGAAAATATGGCTCATGAGATGCAAATTGTGGCGTTGCTAACTTGAATGTGAGATGACACTTTCACTACATATTATATAACATTTATCACGCATTAACATACATGACACCATATTGTAATGCGCGATTGCATAATTCTAGCTTTGTACTTATTCACCCAACCAGGTTATTCTAGTATATTTGCAGGATCAACTTGTTAAATGCTCAAAACTTCGTGAGGTCGTTCACCACATGACTTCAATTGTTATTTCGACTGAACATCCGAAATGCTCAACGAGATCGTGATTTTATATTCTCACACTTAACAAAATGTGGAAAAAATGAGATGTTGTAGCATTTCGTATTGTCTATATTGGTTTTAATTTATTTTATGTCCTAAATATTTTGTGTCTTTTACCCCGTTTATTTTTGCATTTGAAGTTTTCCGACTATCACATATTATTACCCGTTACGTAATTATCACCTTGTATGGGCCTTTGTATTTTTGCCGTTTAAACCGTTAACATAGTTTTCCCACCTAATTCCCTACAGTTAGTCAAACGTGCAGATGTGAAACCTCTCGCACGTAAACTTTTCGCACCTTGTAAATTCCCTATATATTCTGGAAATTTAAATAACCTAATATAATAACCTACATTAAAGTACTTGAGATAACTTGCGTCATGCTGTATAACGTACCTTAGACTATACAACTGGCGTCATGCTGAATGACGTACTAAGTAACTTGAGTCGCAAGACGCAGAATACAACTAAAGTGAATCAAAAGTTATAGACTTCGAGTTTGAGATTAAGACTTTACAAATCTGGCTACCATAATATTTGGTGGGTGTTCTGTGGAAAGTAGATTTTCCGCTGCGCAGCTCGCGAGAGGCCGTTATAGGCAGCCTACCGAACCAAGCTCAGCCAACGCCTCGGTCAGCCAACTACAAGCAATCAGCTTTTAAAAAGCGCGAGCCCACAGGTGCATGGCCCAGGCATACAACTGACTAGCCTTCAATCAATTTCAAACCTTCAGACTTTTATTTGAAAATGCTAAACACTTGTCCACCAAGTTATTTCACTTTTTAAATTATAAAATAAAATGTAGGATGTCACACAACTTTGGGAGCCCTTCGGACTCTTTGAGGAAAGGATTTAAAATCTAAAGAAAGTTGCTATTTCACCGGTGTAGTTAGGCTACCGGACGTCAATTTTCACACTTAAAGAAGTTGACAGGCATCAGTTATCAAGCGTCCAATCTCGAAATTAGGACACCAAAAGCGATAGGAAACGTGGTGTTGCCCTGAATACACTTTAAAAGCTTTAAGGGCCACGTTATAACGCATACAAATTGAATCAACGTGTTTATTTGTACCAGTTAACGAACGTTACCTAATGTTGTTGCGTCACCTTAACCAAGTTTCATCTTCACTTCTTGGTAAGGTAAACCAATGCCCAAACATAGTAACACCTCTGATTACCGGAGTTGTTCTGTTAATTGGTTTGTTTTCAGGTAAAAATATGGTTAGGATATTCATGTTTATCCCCGTGAATGGGAAAACCAAGGGGGTTAACACACGGGCAATCGTCATATTACCTCCGCGTTACATCTTAAAATAGGACTTTAACACATATTTTTTAACGGTTTAGGGGGTGAAAAACATTTACCTTAAAAATAAATTTAGCATTTCACCGACGTATAGCATATCTATGGATGCTCACTGCTCACCACAATGTCTGTGGATATTTACACAGTATTTTTGGAAGGGGACGAAAAAGTGCCACGTGATAGATGCAGAAAGAATTAAACAAAACATGATAATCCTTAGGCGAGAACATATAATTAATATGATTATCATGTAAACGAAGTGGTGCTAAAATATTGCCGTCCGTTCTACATTCGCTTCATTCATTAGCTTTCCGAAATTAAAGTATATCGATGACCGGTCCAGATTATTAGGTTAGGGAAAGCACCTTTCTGCTCTTTGTTATTTCCGTGAAATTGTGGCAATTTTCGTAGAAAATCTTTTTTAATAACAAACTCCAATGCGTTTTTGTTTAGATTTGTTTAGTAGGTAATCCCGCCCTAAAGGCATTAAGGTTTATGGGCGATTTTACCTAGCGATATCGTTAAATTTCCGCATTTCCTGATTTCGAACTTAAAGTCTTATTCAAGGATTTTCGAATGTATTCTTGTACATGAAATGCGATGGAAATTCTAATTTACCAATAGTATACAAAGCGGTATTTAAACATTTTTTTTATAAAAAGCTGTAAGCTATTATATTTTAAGTTTGAACCTTGATCTAGCATTCAGTCAATCAGCTCTTGAATTATCACTGTAAAGATGGATCTTGGGTAGTGGTCTAATAGAAACTAAAGGAGAAGAGAAACTGCTCACTAAAATAGATTAGGAAGTTTGGGTAAGTGTTAGGGCTGGGGTTAAGTCAGCATTAGTTCTGGTGTTAAGATTGGCCCACATAGAAATGATGTCATTTTTCGCCAAGATCTCGAGTGTGCACGCACCAAATATTTAAGTGTGCAGCTGCCGTACTTTCCATGCTGGAAGGTTGGTGTTTGGGGCTGGATAACAGTTAGTTTCCATAGTTTTAGTAAACGATTCCCTCCTTTCCTCCTTTTAGTGTTGTCCTAAAAAATTAATACTGAAAAACAAAATTGAATAGGTTGTGAAGTTTACAAATTATGATTATGAATTCTATCATCGAAATACTAAGATATTATAAAGAGATATATACATGATAACGATTATTATTTTAGGTTTAACTTATAAAATATTCGGTGAACCTAATTATACATATATAAACAAATATTTGCTTTATTTACCAGTCTAACGCCTTTGTTTATATCATGAAATTACATTAACATGTTCATTTATTGTTAATTTTAAGATGTTTTTTTAAATACCTGCAATACTATAAAAGACATGCTTCATAAGTATATGCATTTGACCTATATGTCCACCTCGTTACTTACATTTTCCAAAACTTTGTTCTAGTTTTTAATATTTATAATAAGCATTATCGAGATTAGACACTCCTTTGCGTTAAAATAGACAAATTGGGCTAATAAAAATTATCTACTAATAGCTATGGTAACTCGTCGATGGGCATGAAGTAACCCAAGTATTGCCTGTGTGTTTACATCCATTGCGTTTCTCATTCACAAAGGTAAACATGAATATTCTTTACATCCTAAGATGAAGGATTATATAGCATATTGGTACCTTAACATATGGAAGATTGTGTTTTAATGTCTTGCCATCTGTACTCAACCCATACATATTTGTAACCTACCGGCATGTAATATTTATTTCTACCTGCTTTCATCTCCCATTGCAGCTTACCACACCATTAGCTAAGGTTTGTAATGGGGAATCAATTGGATTCGGATCCGGAGAGATATCAGGAAGAGATTGCTCCTCAGCACCGTGGAAGGGAGAGTCATGGGAGGAGGATCCCAAAATCCTCCGATCGAAGCAAGACCAACGCATCAATTCGATTCATACCATTGTCGGGAAGTCCAAAAACTGAATTATCTTCTTCATTAACAAACTCGAACTCCCAATTTAGTAGGAATAATGTAAGTTCTGTTGAACCAATTTGCTTACTTATTTTGTTTTTATATTGATCATAAAGCCTCATATATATTGCTTGACTGCAGTACTGGACCCATATAAATTGCTTGACTCTATTACTGGCCCCATATATATTGCTTGACTACTGGCCCCATATATATTGCTTGACTCTATTACTGGCCCCATATATATTGCTTGACTCTAGTATTAGTCCTATACAATTTGCTTGACTCTATTACTGGCCCCATATATATTGATTGAGTATAGTACTGGTCCCATAAATATTGCTTGACTTGAGTAATGTCTCCATATATATTGCTTGACTGATCATGTACCGGTATTTGTTTAATATCATAGTTTGAAGAACAAGCAACTTCAAACCAAGCAAGTGGATCTGACTCAATTAATGAAGAAGAACAAACTCGAATTGCTCAAAGACTCGGGATTATCCAACATCTTCCACGTAACACATGGGGTGAAAGCCACCCCGCAAGCATGAAGATTAAAGAGTGAGTTGTTTGGTAGATTCTTTGCCAATTTTATTAACCAATATGATATTATTTGACATTTACGAGGCAGTGGATTGTAAACTATGATGAAAACCATGCTATAATTGTCAGATTTATTAATAATGCAAGGATATGACCATGGGCATCGGTTTTTTCTCATTGTTAGTGAAAATTGAAACAATCATTTTGAATATGCATATCATAAGAGAAACTTACCACCACTAATAAGAAGAAACCCAAATTATTATTGTTCTTCTTTACTTTAATTGAACACGGATTTAATATCATGCTGTTAATCCCATATTGATTTTGGTTTTGATTAAAAATTTACTTCTGTAATCTGCTTAATAAAAGCATGGCTAGAGAATTCTAATTTAAATTCTTAATTGGACATGGATCTGTTTTATTGTTCAAATAGTAAGCCAGAAATTATATGCTGGGATGAGTGGAATCACTAAAAAAGTTTTGTTATATCTTGGTTTTGTGTTTAATTGTAATGTTTGTATGTGAGTACGAATGGTAGCAACTCCCAACCCCCATTAGGGACCTTTTAATATTCACATTTACTTGTCTCCTACTTAGGAATGCACAATATAGAATTTTGAATCTTTGAGATTCAAATCTCTAAGGATTCGAATCTTTACAAGCAATTTAATAAGAATAGTTAGGATTCAAAATTATAAACATAAAATCACGGCTGCGATCCATCGCGCAACAACATGCGTGATGCCGAATATGCAAACGTCTTTGCAAGCGTGCGACAATAGATAACCATGATAAGAATCTTTCAGTAAAACGTCAAGTAAGTAAATTCGTAATCTTGAAATTGTAAAATGGCTTTTTAATTTGTACGTAATACCCGTAATGCGTTTTTTCTATACCGAAAGCGTATCTATCGTGCGAAAGCGTCTGAACAATTGTTAAAGCGGGAGCTTGAAAGTACAACTTTCATGATAGCATTACAACAACATTATCTTATCAGTAGCCCCAAACACATGCATCGTCTGCAGACGCGCTTAAAACTCACGCATGCACAAAGAAAATCGGTTCCTTTCGCGGGCTTTAATCAAGTGGTTTATCGCACCTTTAAATAGGGAGCAATTAGTCCATAGGCGGAAGAGTTATTTACAGACTAAACACGTTTAATATTGGCACTATTTATTTCACTTAAACAACTATGTTTTCAATTAGCACAAAGAATTGTATCCTTTGTATTCGATTGTTTAGTTAGGTGATTATGTAGTAATTAATTTAATATACTTTTACCACGATATAACTGTGTTAAATAGTAAATTAATGTTTAATTCTCCAAGGGTGCTAATAGCTTGTCTTTATACCAAACTGGAAAAAAGAAAATTGTCTGGTGTTTAAGAACATTTTTCTCAGCCATTCATTGCCACAACAACCTACTAGACTATTATCCTCCCTTCTGACAAATAACCTTTAGAGATGTTACATATTAATAAAAAAATAAGTAATGGTAAAATATTGTTTGACTACGTAAATTGCTCTCATCACAGTTTAAAATCATATTGCTAGTTCACTGTATTTACCAATCAGTAAGTCTGTTTACATGATGCATGCTCAAACGGATCGGATTAAATACCAAACGGATTTGAAATAACTTCACACAAGTTTCAAATCTAATTCGTTAAGTGTCGCATTTACATGGCGCTATTTTTGTTTATTGTTTTTAGAATGTAATTGGATTTGACTGCTGATGTTAATGTAGTAGGTTAGCCTAGTGGAATGTTAGTGTATGATTTATGTATTGTCCTGGGTTATATTAGTTTAGATTTAGTCCTACAACTTTTAATTCAAGACTTTTTTGCAATGGTAACCTAGCATTAGACACACTAGGCTTGCTAAATTACTCTAATACCTGGCAGAAGTTGTGTTTATAAGTCAAACATCTAAAAATTAAAGTTTTACAAGTTTTCAAACTTCTTAAGCCTAAATTCAATCCCAATCCGTTCTAGAAAACCGCTCCTTTTATCGGATTGGAGATATGACATCTCAAATCCGTTGTGCCTTTTTCTTTTCGCGCAAAACGAGAGAACGGATTGGCAAAATAGATTCGAATCTATTTAAAAATGCCATGTAAATGGGCTTCTTAACCGCCCGATATCTATTTTTTAAATGAGAGAATATATGCACAATGTATCAAATTTAAATATGATAAAACATTCTAAAATAGGATTCGAAATTCTAGATTGGAAATACATTGGGCTATTCTAGAATATTCTAGAATATTTAACTATCCTATATTTTGCATCCCTACTCCTAAGTATGTGTAAATATTTTAAAAGATTTATCCATGGTTACCATTCAATAACCTGTTTCCACCCTCCGGTTACCAGAGCTATTGCATTACGTTGCGCTTGATTAAGACTTTCCTAAAAGTTTTCCTAAAAAACGTTCAGCTAAAAGATGTCCCACCAAGCTATTTAACCATACAAGTAATTGGAAATGATTAGATATTATCTAGCATTTGTCCGCCCAGTTAGTCTGATGGTTAAGTGCGTCGCCTTTTAACCGAAGGGTTGCAGGTACGAAACTGGTCGCTAGCTAGTCGGTTGTGTCGTTGGGCGAGGCACTTACCGGTAATTGCCTGAGCCCAGGGGATTAATGGGTTCTACTAAATTGAAGGAACATGTGAATCATACATAATAACACACTGAAATAGCTCCAGTAACCCGACGATGGGCGCGAGGTAATCTGACGATTGACCGTGTGATAACCCCCTTGGTTTTCCCATTCACAAGGATAAACATGAATATCCTATCCTAACCTATTTAACAACCGATGATTTCAGCTTGGACAATGTCAGTTTTACATGCTTTGCATCTCCAGATGCTGTATTTGTATGATTGATTTTGAACAAAATGAGCCGATAAG
This sequence comes from Ciona savignyi, assembly GCA_000149265.1. Classification (NCBI taxonomy): domain Eukaryota; kingdom Metazoa; phylum Chordata; class Ascidiacea; order Phlebobranchia; family Cionidae; genus Ciona; species Ciona savignyi. The sequence goes on along the minus strand of CH002142.1, from coordinate 1,023,944 downwards.
ATACTTGCCGTGCATGCACTACTACCACCTCAGTTGTATAGATGACTGGTTGATGCGTTCCTTCACTTGTCCCACGTGCATGGAACCTGTTGATGCCGCACTTTTATCGACATACGACAATCAACCTTGACACACAGTTGTCACTCGTATCGGTGGACATGCGCCCTCATACAATGCACTTCAAGTTGAATGTCTCCGAGTAATTTTACGACATATGGTCAAGTTGATGAAGTCACACTGTTACCGTATTTGCACTTTCGACTTGTTTTGCAATTTTCAGACCTAAATCGCAACTTGTCACACGTTGCCGCCAGCAACTCATTTGAATCATATTAACTTTTTAATTGCTTGCTTAGTATTACTTGTAATGACCCATATTAGTTACGTTTAAAACAACTTTCATTTTTGTTATTTTACTGTGTGGAAATGCAACCATGCTTTAAAAACTGTATAAATAAAATTCTATATATTAAATTGCTAATATCAAAGCAAAAACGCAATGGGCCTTATACCACCACTAACCGTCAGATTGCCACGATTGAGACGTTCCTTTAATTATAAATGGCAGAACACGTAATCCCCTCCGATCAGCGATATCCGATGCTTTGCCCAACCACACAACTTACTACCGGCATCGAACCCGCGTCAATGCAAATATGTTTTAATTATTTTGTCTTTCTCTCGTTAAGTGCGTCGCCTTTCAATCGAAAGGTTGCAGGTGCGAAACTGGTCGCTAGCTAGTCGGTTGTGTCCTTGGGCAAGGCACTTTACGGACATTGCCTGAACCCAGCGGATTAATGGGTTCTACCAAATTGAAGGAACGTGTCTATCATATACAACACACTGCAATAGCTCCGGTAACCCGACAATGGGCGCGAGGTGATCTGACGATTGTCCGTGTGATAACCCCCTAGGTTTTCCCATTCACGGGGATAAACATGAATATCCGATATCCTATGCAATGTCGCCCTAACATCTACCAGAAGGAGTAATGGAATCGCAATGAAAATTGGACATTTGTAAGACAACATGGGTTTAGATATGCAGAAACCAAAATTTTGGATAATAAATCAAGCGCTCTGCTTTTAGACGGGTTTCGAGCAGAGTAAAAGACAAGGGGTAGCATAGGTGAGGTATTTTATTAGGTATTTACGCAAGGTGCAGCCAATAAGAACGCTGTACACAGGAAATAGCTTAAGTAGGTATAGGTTAAAGTTTGAGAGGGCAGCTAGTCCAAGAGAGGACAAGCCAAAATGCTCTCTGATATTATAAAATCTTATACAGTTTTTATAAGACACATAACAGGAAACACATGTTTGTATACACGAGGCGTGGACGGCGTTAAACCACCCGATTCGTTACGGATTACGGAATAACTTCCCATTTCAAACTTTAAATAATTCCGAACTGATGCTCGCAAATGTTGATTCTACTAATGTCTTAAACACAATAATTGAATCTGGCCCCGAAGCCTACCTTAATGGTCCTGAAAGTCACTATTGTTGACGCGAACAATCCTTTTTTATGTACATTTTAACCCGGTTATTTAAAATATTTCTTGCGCCACCTATCGGCAATACTTTCCGTTCTTTGTTTCATTTCCTAAACTCGTGTTTCAGTTTTGCGCCAGTTTTCTGCGATGTCATAAGTCAGTTGTAACCTTTATATTCGACTAATTCGTATTAATGTTTAATTTATTAGTGACTATCAATAACTAAATTAAACCTCCTGATATTTTGAAATATTTCTGGAACGTTTGACCTGAATACACTTTGAATCGAGCATTAAATAAGAATAGTCACTTATTCGTCACGGCCCAAACATCGCGCCGACTGTTGAGGGATTTAGCTTCAACATTATTAAATTTATGTTATGAACAAAATGGACAGCGATCCTTTGATTGATCTGACAGATGATAAGAGTTTAAACAAAAGTGCCACAGAGCTGATTGAGGAATTAATTGGTGGTCAGTTGAACTTGCATCCAAACATGGTTGTTAAAACAATAGTCTCTCAAGGTATGTATTCTAAAAATGACAGAATGAAAGGGAAACCAAATTTAGATGTCCTGAAACAACGACATCAAGAAATTTCTCATGCAAAGTTGCTACTGGAAGAGGAAGATAAATTGGTTTTGAGCCAAATGAACATTAAAGAAGGAGACAAATCTAAGGTGAAAACGGATTTTAAAGTGATTCATACAACTGAAAGTTTCGATGTTTCTCAGTCATCACCTAATTTGGAGCAACTAGAGTAAGTGGTGCTCCACAACTTCACAAGTCAAATAATCTTATTGAACTAACTAATGCAATTAAGGTAATGGCGGCATCAATGCAAAGAGGGCCTCTCCCAGTCCGTACCCTGACTAAGTTTGATGGAAGTGCTCTGGAGTTTCATAAGTTTAAAACTGAGTTTCGAAATAATATTATGGATTCGGTCATGGATGCATCCACCCGATTGAACTATTTGATGAACCTGTGTACAGATAAAGCCTACGAGGCAATTCGATCATGTGTTGTGATTGAACCACCAGAGAAAGGCTTTGAAATGGCTATGTCTATTTTGTGCCCATCTTGACACACTAACCATGGGAGACAACTTACCAGATGGAGACCACAATGTACTGTTTAAATTATGGACAGAAATGAATAGCTGCTACAATACGTTAATTGCATTTGGGTGCTCAAACTATTTGGAGGATGCCAACTTGATTGAGAAATTGTACCGACGTCTACCAAAACGTCTTCAAGTTGGGATCCTAAGAAATTGTAAAATAAAGATAAGCGAAGGACAATTACCTTGTTTTGCTGAAATAATGCACCATGTTGATATTGCTGCGAAACTGGGAAACACTTCACTTGGACAAATTCCATTTGAAAGAGATGCAACTTTACACCCCACCTAAAATATCAGCAAGGATAATCATAGTTGTGGAAAACGAATCGTTGGATTGAACACAAGCGGAAATATTAATATGCAATTGTCCAGAAACCTTCAACAAAACACAAAATACCCAAGTACCTATTTATGTCTACTATGTGAAAAACCACATCCTTTGTATGAGTGTGAACAGTTCATGCAATGTAAGCCACATCAAAGATTTGATATTGTGAAAGAGATGGGCGCTTGTTTTAATTGCCTGCTCAAAGGACACACTGTTGGTGCTTGCTTTAATAGAAGAAGATGTCAAAGTTGTGGATGTAAGCATCATTACCTGCTGCATTTCCAAAGATCTCACACACAACCATCATGGGAACCTAATTTATCTAGTAATCAAGTACTGACTGGTGCTAGCAACGCAATAGTAGATATTACAAAGCGGACCCGATTTCGTGTGCTACCAGTAGAAGTTTGGTCTGCTGATGGAAACTGCTCCGTGCTAACTTATGCATTTCTGGACAGTGGAGCCTCCCATACTATGTGCAAGACACGCCTATTGAACAAACTGATGCCAACTATTTCACCACATGAAAGAATAGGAACCAAGTTTTCAATAAAAACTTTGAACCACTCGGTAGATCATAATGGTTGTTTAATGAAGTTGTCAATCAAAGGATTGTACGAGCAGGATATCTTTTCACTTGGAGACGTATTAGTTTTTCCTGAGTTACCTGATGTACACGACAGTATACCAACACAAAGGGATAAAGTTAGGTATCCTCATCTCAGAAATTTACATTTTCCATGTTTAAACCTAAATGAGGTTGATTTGCTGATCGGATCAGACAATGAGCTGGCCACAGAGAAGTGTCTCGGCGCCGCATGCCGGGTTGCCCAACCGCCATTCAAACACGTCTTGGATGGACTCTTAATGGAGTAGAGTCAAATAATGCTTCAAATGACACATGTGTGTCTGTGAACTGTTGTAAAGTTGGCACTCAAACATTGCACCAACAACATGAGCACATGTTGCCCCACAACTTTTGTGAAAATAAGCATATGGAAGAAGAATCCCTTTCAATGGAAGATCAACAAATGTATAAAGTCGTGGACGAGACAATTACGAAAGACATAAATGGACATAATAAAATCAGGCTGCCCTCGAAATTAAGCAAACCCTTCTTTGATGACGATCAAAGAATAGTGAAACGCAGACATAATATTCCAAAGAAGAAGTTCATGCATGACTTGGATCTTTTCAATAAGTATAAGGATAAAATGAGAGATTACAGAGATAACACAAATAAAGTTTCAGACGATAGCACTGTCCCTACTGAAAGGATTTGGTGTATTCCCCACCAGCTGCTACAGGGGCCGGAGCATACCAACAAATTTATAAGAGTGTCAACAAGGTTTCGGCAAGAAGTTGCAAACGATAATACCACTGTGGCCGATTGCTTAAATGCTATTACTTCAACGGAAATGACGGAGGCCAATATATCGCAGTTATCAAAATTTCTATACAGAAGTGGTATTTATCGCATAAAGTATAACAGTAACTGCCGCTCTGTTCTTTCCTCCCTACCAGGTGCTGATATGTCGCTGAAGGTCACTTGTAAGTTTGCTGTTAGAAGGACATTGGAAGTACATTCGTACATATCACATGAGCTGCTCTGCGAGAAAGATACTGGACATTTGTGACCAATTATTTGTAAAATCTGCTTATTGGAACTGTTTTAGTTGTCAATTACACCATGATGTCCTTATGAGAAGAACACGAGTTGATACATCCTCTTCAACGTGGATGTAAGGTGTTCGAAATGTTGTACGATTAAAAGTTTTCAATTGATTTTGTCTTTATAGTGTACAGTTATTGTTGTCGTTCGTTTTCGGAAATTAACTTTCGTTATTTTGGGGCCGGAATGTTGACGCCAACAATCCTTTTTTATGTACACTATAACCCAGCTGTTTCAAATATTTATTGCGCCACCTATCGGCAATACTTTCCGTTCTTTGTTTCATTTCCTAAACTCGTGTTTCAGTTTTGCGCCAGTTTTCTGCGATGTCATAAGTCGGTTGTAATCTTTATATTAGACTAATTTGTATTAATGTTTAATTTATTAGTGACCATCAATAACTAAATTTAATCCCCTGAGATTTTTTGAAGCAGAATAATTTTTAAGTGATTTATATAATAATTTTTGCAATCTACTTTCTCATAAACCACCGGAGTATTCTGGTGATTATCTTTTGCAAATTTTTTTAGTGTTTTTATTGCGATTGTAGATAAACATGCTCCATTAAAATCTATTAGTTGGAAAAAGCTACGACTTCTAAGTAAACCATGGATCACTAAAGGTCTGTTACAATCCATAAAAAACAAATGTTCTGTTCTCCTCCATCGTTAAAAATAAACCTAATCTTCAAAAATATTCTGTATTTAAGGTCTATAGAAATAAATTAAACCATCTGCTCGAAATCTCCAAACAAATGTACTACAAACATGAATTTTCTATAAGTAAAAATGATATTGGTAGGTCATAGAAACTAATCCGTGAACTTTTTCAAATTAAATCTCCTACGATGACTAAGTAAAAGTGTAGGAATGACTGCATCTGATGTGACATCGGATCCAATAAATGTTGCTAATAAATTTAATGATTTTTTTGTGGACATTGGGAAAAATCTAGCATCTAAGATAAAACCTCTTACTAATCATGTGCCTTTAAAACCATTCAGAAAATCGTCTTCTTTTTTATATCTTCAGCAACGCCAGATGAATTATTTTCCCTTATAAACTGTTTGGATGTAAAAAAGGGAACTCGTCATGAAGACATCCCTACCAAATTTATTAAACTTGCAAATTCTATAATATCTCCTATCTTAAGTGAAATATTTAATACTTGTGTAATGCAAGAGATATATCCTGACTTTTTAAAAAAAATGCAGAAGTCATTCCCATATTTAAAAATGGCTCAGACAACTTATGCACAAACTTCAGACTCATATCGTTATTGTCGCAGTTTAGTAAAATTTTTGAAAAATTATTATATAATCGTTTAATTAAATATCTTGATAAGCATAAGCTACTGTCAAATCATCAATATGGCTTCCGAGAAAACTGCTCAACCACTCTTGCTGTGGCTGATATAACCAATATGTTGTTATCTAACACTGACAAAGGTCTCTATAGCTGTGGTATTTTTATTGATTTATCAAAAGCTTTTAATACGGTTGACCTTTATAAACTTTTAGCTAAACTTGAACACTGCTATGGAATACGTGGCGTTGCGTTAGATTTATTTAAAAACTACCTGACTAATAGATCCCAATATACATTTGTTCATAATGTTCGCTCAAGTATTAAACCTGTCTTGTGTGGTGTACCCCAAGGGTCTACCTTAGGTCCGCTACTTTTTTAATGTATATTAATGATTTGCCTTTAGTTTTAAATTTTATCACCAAACTGTTTGCACCATGTTTGCTGTATGGTTTTGTATTCGTGCCACTCATTGCGCTACGATGTTCAACTCAAAAACACGTCAAACGTGGCGAAAGCACACAGTCACAAAAACAGATGATGGTAAGGTTTTGTGTCACAATAGAAACTTAAACACGTAACATCTTCCTTTCTTTAAGAAATGTAAACACAACAGGTAAACAAAACATGATTGAGTAACTAAAATAAACAAGATAGGTTTGCGATATACAAGAAAGAAGCAGTATAAAATACGTTATCCAACGACGTAATCGTTATACCTTTGCGGCATGTGGATAATGCGCGTTCTGGTGCGTCGCACCGGCGGTAAGAGTGGGGGAGGCGAGTTGTTATTATTTACAACGCGTGTAGGAGGTGATGACAACGCAGGTGTTGAAGTTTGCTCACTTTCATGTGTTATTGGCAATGGATCCCAAGCTGAAGTTATCATTTTTTCGTTACTCGTTCTAAGAAAGCGGCGGTTACGACGGAGCAATAATCCATCGAGGTCCACTAGATATGATCGCGGACCTACACGCCGTATGCACTTTGCGAGTTCCCAAATCCTTCTTCTTCCAAATGGTTGCACCCATACAGTCTGCCCAGGTGACAACCCGCTGAGTTGTCTGCTACCTCTGTCATAAAACGCCTTTGCCTTCCTTCTCTTTCTCTGTAAATTACTTCGTACGTCCTTTACCACTTGTGGTACAAGTTTTCGTGACGTTGGTAACGCGGTACGAGTTCTCCTCGACATCAATCGCTGCACTGGACTGCTTGCCATTCCTTCAGTTGGGGTGTTTCGCCAATCCAATATGGCTTTCCATGGATCCTCGTTGGCGTGCATACACTTTTTTAGAAGGAGTTTTGCAATTTTCACCGCAGATTCCGACTTTCCGTTTGAGGGTGCATAGAGCGGAGACGAGGTAACGTGTCGAAAATCCCATTCTCGTGCAAATTCTCGAAATTGATCGCAGTCGAATTGCGGACCATTGTCGGTGATTATGTTTTCTGGAATGCCATGACGACTAAAATGCTCTTTGCATAGATTAATAACGCAGTGAGCACGCATACTTATAACTTCCGACAATTCCCAAAAATCGGAATAGAAATCGACAATTACAAGGAAATTTCTATCGCCAATACTGAACAAATCCATTCCCACTTTGCTCCATGGTCTCTCGGGAAGATCATGTGAAATCATTGGTTCCTTTTGTTGTCGCGGCTTCATTTCATTGCAAGTTAAACACTGCGAAACAAAGGTACGAACTTCCTCTGTCATTCTCGGCCAGAACACAAATTCGCGTGCTTTCCGAAGACACGCTTCTTCTCCTAAATGGCTGCTATGAATTTGTTTTAGCGTGTCCACGCGCAATGTTTTTGGAATCAATATTCGTTGACCTTTGTAGATTACACCATCTTGTTCAGTGAGCTCATCGCGGTAGTTCCAAAATTGGTGAAGAACTGGCGGAACCGCAGATTGGCGACGAGGCCAGCCATTCAGTATAATGGTCTTCAGCATTTGTAACGTCGAGTCAGCTTGTGTACTCGATTGAATCTCTCTTAATCTCTCGGTTGTGACGGGCAGGTTTTCTGCAAAATGAATTTCCTCCAGTTTATGACAGAATTGGGAAGATTTGTTGCAAAATATCGCATATTTATCCATCTCTTCCTCCTCCTGTTGCGGTGTAAGATGATTCTTTATTGGTGCTCTGGACAGCATGTCTGCAGTAATTTGTTGTTTTCCAGGAATGTACACGACCGTTATGGGATATTTTTGCAACCGTAGAAGCATATACGCTGTAACCGTTTAGGCGCGGTTACCAATGGCTTGGAGAATATCGTTTCCAAAGGTTTGTGGTCTGTTTTAACCGTGACCTTTGAACGGCCAGAAATGTATTGATCAAATTTCTCGCATGAAAACACAATCGCCAGGCACTCTTTTTCTATTTGAGCATATTTTTGTTCGGTTTGCGTCAACGATCTCGATGCAAATGTCACCGGTTGATTATCTTGCAACAGAACTGCACCTAAACCTATTTGGCTTGCGTCGCATTCTATAATTACCTCTTTTAGTACGTCATAATACGCCGAGTACGGGTGCTTGTGACACAAGTGTTTTTACTTTGTTAAATGCTTCGTCATGCTTTGTGGTCCACTCCCAGCTAGCAGCTTTATCGGTTAATCGACGTAGGGGTTCGCACACTTCTGAGAGTTTTGGAAGGAATCTGGAAAGATAGTTAACGAATCCAATTAGTCTTTGCACTCCTGTGACGTCTGTCGGGGCATCTAACTTCACAATAGATTTAATTTTACCAGGATCTGGCTTTAAACCATCACTTGTGATTAAATGACCCATATAAGTGACCGACGTCTGACGTAATTTAAGCTTCTTCCTGTTAAACTTTAAATTAACTTGTCGAGCTCGGTTAAACAGTTTTTCTAAGTTAGTATCATGGTCGTTAATTGCTTGCTGCATATCTTCCCCGCACCCATAGACTAAAATGTCATCCGCAATAACTTCAATGCCATTCATACCTTGTACAATCTCATGTTGTCGACGCTGGTATTCTTCGGGCGCGGATGAGATACCGAAAGGCATACGAAGCCAGCGATAGCGGCCAAACGGGGTCCAGAACGTTGTAAGGAAACTGCTCTCCTCATCCAATTTTACTTGCCAAAACCCATCCTTTGCATCTAGTACTGTAAACACTTTGGCTTTAGCCAACTGAGGGAGTATATCGTCTATGGTTGGCATAGGGTAATTTGAACGCTTAATTGCTTTATTCAAGTCTTTAGGGTCTAAGCAGATTCGTAATTTACCTGGTCGCCTTACAGCCAGCATGCTGCTAATCCTATTGGGTGGGCGTAGTGACCGGAATTAAAACACCCATTGATACCATATCGTCAATTCGGTGTTTCAGCTCTTCCCGAAGAGCCACTGGTACTCGCCGTGGAAAATGTTGCACTGGGGACACTGTAGTGTCCGTCTCGATATGATAAAGGCCGGGCAGGCTTCCGAGACCTTCGAACACATCAGCATATCTCTCCACAATGTTTAAAGATGACGTCACAGAATGGCAGATATTCGAGTGGTCCGGTAATTTAAACTCCATTAACCCAAGCTTTTCGCACGTCTCGCCGGATAATAGGGGCATCAAATCGTCGTTTAAAATATGAAAATCCATTCTATGTACCTTGCCATTGTACAAGCAATTTAGCGTACATTGACCAATCGACTTAATGGACGCTCCACCGTATGCCGTAATCCTTGTTGCATTGTTGCGGATGTTAGAAACGAGTGCAGCTCGGTTGTAAATATTCTTATTAATGGTATTGCATGTGGACCCAGAATCGAGTTGGAATTTAACGGAGATGGGAGAACAATCGTTGGCATTTACCTTTAGAGTGACGAAATATCGTTTTCCGGTTGATCTTACTGAGCCAATTGTCTCTCTCATATTATACGAAGAATCAACCGAATTGTTCGCTTCTTCCTGTGCGTCGATGAGCTTGATCTTGTCTCGCTGTTCGCACACGGAAGAGAAATGATTTCTTAGGTTGCATAACCCGCACACTTTTCCATAAGCCGGGCAGTGTCGTATTCCACGCTGGTGAGATTTTCCATAGTATCGACATTTTTTCACTTGCGCTGCTTGAATATTTCTATACTTCTTAACAACGTTGACTTCTTGCGTTTGGGGACGATTGATATTTCGAATTTGTGATTGGGCTTGTTCATTGCTTCGGCCGTAACATATTGCTTGAGTTAATGTTAATTCGGATTCTTTTAGGAGACGTGCTTGTGTGCCTGCATCGTACACGCCGATGACGATTCTGTCTCTGATTAGCTCTTCTCGCAAAGCGCCGAACTCGCACGTTGAGCTTAATTGCCTGAGTCGTGCTACAAACTGATCGATTGTTTCTTCCTTTTCTTGTCGGGCACTGTTAAAAATAAAACGTTCATATGTGATGTTTCGCTGGGGTTTAAAATGCTCTTCCAAACTCTTTATGATACGATCCATACTTTTCTGTTCTTCATCATTTAAAGGCAAATGCTTATAGACCCGATAGCAATCCTCACCCATCACCACAAGAAAGGTCGAAATACGAACTACCTCTTGCTTAGCATTTAATCCCGTGGCAATTTCATAATTCTGCCACTGCTCTATAAAGAATGTCCAATTTTCCGAAACATTTCCTCCCCATTATTTTCATCGGTCTTGGAATCGGAAGGTTGCTATTTGTCTCCATTCTTGCTTGCCGCTTACAAATTCGTTCTTCTAGCAGTAATTATTTTACTTCTGACACCATGTTTGCACCATGTTTGCTGTATGGTTTTGTATTCGTGCCACTCATTGCGCTACGATGTTCAACTCAAAAAACACGTCAAACGTGGCGAAAGCACACAGTCACAAAAACAGATGATGGTAAGGTTTTGTGTCACAATAGAAACTTAAACACGTAACACAAACTATTTGCGGATGACACTTTTTTTGTGTATGTCAAGCAAATGTCCTTATGAACTTCAAGCAAAAGTGAACCTTGAACTGATTGCAATAGACGATTGGCTGCGATCTAATAAACTCTCTCTAAATTATAGTAAAACGTCATATGTATTATTCACCGGAAATTTAAAGCCAATAGGCATTAATGACTTTCACTTAAATATTAATAATAACAAAATTATTCGATCTCAATCAGCCAAATATTTGGGTGTCCTGTTAGATGAAAAGCTCAATTGGAACTGCCATATTCTTAATCTCTCACAAAAGTTAGCTAGATATTGCGGTATAATGTTCAAACTGCGTAAATATGTTGATATCAAAACTATGCTGAATATTTACTACTCTCTAGTATACTCTCAAAAACTATATGCTATAGTCTGTTGGGGTGCTTCTAATAAAAAACCCTACCAATTAAATGTAATACATAATAAAATTATTCGTGCAATGTCATACAGTCCTGCAAGATGCCATGTCACCCCTTTGTTTTGTGATCTTAAAATACTGAAACTGTGTGATATTTATAAATTGGAGATGGGAAAGCTAATGTACAAGTTTAATAACAAAACTCTCCCTGATTCGTTTAATTATATATTCCAACCTTTGTACTGTGCTCATAATCATATCACTAGACAAGTGGCACATCATGATTATTTTGTTCCTTATTTTCATACATTATTAGGTCAAAATTCAATAGGGTACCGTGGTCCAGTAGCATGGACTGCAATAGATGTATCCTTAAAAAAATTAGGATGGTTTTTCTTTAAAAAACAATTAAAGAATCAATATTTACTGACTTATATTACTTAAATATTATACCGTCACTGTCCAATGTCTTAGCAATATTGTAACTTAATTAATTTAGATTTTCCATACTTCGATCTATTTAACACATTGTAAATCACTGTTATATATTTATTATGCATTTTGTTTGTTTTCTTTTTTTAGGGTCTCGGATGACGAGAAACACAGGAAATTGGTTCGAAGATCGATCGAATCCTGTTTCAATTCCCCATTCTTGAACTTAAAAACATGGATTTTTAAAAACATTTTCACTAACATTTGTAAAAACCTAAAAGGATTTTTTTCCATTTCATAGGAATTTTAAAACTTTGATTTTATTGTAACTATTAGCATTTGTGCTTCGAGCTGCGGATGATTACTTTAATAATATTGGTCGACATTTCATTGCAATTGTTTCTGTTAAAAGTGTGTTATTAGCGTATGTATGGCTGTAGTTTAGTAGCTTAAACAAAAAAGGATGGAAACCTGTCAACTTTTAACCACATATGCCTTTGTCCGGTGGCCATCAGTATAATCTTTTCTATCTTATTTATACGGCTTTGTTTTTTTCTTTGTCAAATAATTTTGACTTGTTAACTAAATCAGCTTGCACGTTTTAATTCAATGTTTGTTATTTCTTATGTAATACGTTTAAAAAAATATAAAATTTATCTTAGGAGTAAAAAAACGTAAATCTGATGAAACTGTGTACAAAAGTACCTAGTAATGACTCCACAAGACTGGCAAAGTTAAAGCAACATTTACAAAATGTGCACTCAAACAAGCCTTAAAATTGTAGAAATGTAAAAACCTACTACTGAAGTTGAGCTGTTTTAACTATTCGCATACTCACTGTGCCATTTCATTTTTAAAATATTTACATTAGACTTTCCGGATACAAATCAACTGTCGTTTTACTAAGAGTATCGTTGTTTCCTCATGCTGTATCACATGGGCTGTTCGTCTCAGCAACCCTTTTCCTATCCCATGATCACACCGACATTTGTCAGATTTCCTCAGTAATACGCGAGGTAGTTTTACCACGCGATTAACCGTCCGATTACCACAGGTCCACTTCAATCATGGTAATACACATTAAACCACTATATCCCTTAAGTACGTACATAAAGAATAATAAACTAGCTATCCGCAACGAGTTTGGAATCTAAAACCTTTTGGTTAAAAGAAAACGCACTAGCTCATCAATTTCCTATAAATTATGTTTACTTAGATTAATGATTCCTATGATTGGAGTCTTTTCTGGACGTTTTTTAATGTAATAGAGTCTAAAACATTCCGGGAAAGTACTTTAACATTTAGTGCTCGATTTAAAGATTGGATAATATATTAAATAAAAACAATGTTTCTTAATGTAATTAAGTCTAACAGATACGGAATATAATATTAAATCTAACACGGAACATAATAATAGATACGGAACATAACATTAAATGGATGTAAACAGTGATTTGTTTGACTTACCTTAGTGACGCAATGCAATGATGTTAAAAATTACGTCACCAACATCCGCAACGTTTCTCCTGACAGATGCGAGTGATCAATTAACACTTTGCAATAATTATTCGAAAGTAAACTGCTTTAAATAAAGCGACACAGAATAGAGGTGTCTATGAAAATGGTCAAAGTTAGTAAAGATGCATAAATATTATTTCTCTAGAAGTATTTTATGCAATAAAACTTGTTTATAGATAATAATTTTATATCCTTGTACAGGTCACGTATAATATTTTTATAAAATCTCTTAATAAATATGAAATTCTTTAATATGTTGGTCATTTTTTATCCTTTAGGCATTGCTGTTTCAGGTAAGCCTTCTTTGCCTGAATATTTTTGTTTTTTAAATCCTTGCCATTATTTGCCAGAAATGTCACCGCAACACGGAAAAACTGAAATATATTCCAATCACATGTGACTTTATTTTGACCCGGTTTTCGTCAAAGCATCAGTTACGACTTTTGATTCATCTTTGCCGAACACATTTAAAGTATCAGTGGGTTATATTGATTTCACTGGGGTTTTGGTGAACCTGGAGCGAACGGCCCAGTCTACAGGCTGGCAAGCTCATCTGGTTGTCCATTGGGTGATATATTTTAAAGGTTGGTTCAGTTTTACTATAACCCAGTTGCGGTTAAAAGCACCTTTTTTTTAAATATGTAGTACTTTTACGTTTACCATTTGAAATTTGAATGATTCTTAACCGATTTATTTAATTAAAAACTAAAACCTTTCAGTTGATACCTTCACCGGAAAACAATTCGTTGAACAACCTGAAAACTTTTAGTGAATTTAAAACATTCAGTAAATTTAAAATTAAAACACATTATTTTGCGAAAATGAGTTCCATGTTAAATTGAAAATTACGCATTTTGAACAAATCAAGATTTAATATAAATTGTAGTCATTCTTCAAAAAAATAGCCCTGCTTTGTTTCCGCAAATTAATATATGTGTTCTATTTTGTATTGTATATGTACAAAAGAAAGCTAAGATATGCCCCCGAATTTAAATTTTAGAATATAAGGAATTAAAATAGAATAATTATATTTATTCCCGTGAATAGGTAAACGCAATGGGCATTAACACACGGGCAATCGTTAGGTCACAACTTTTGCCCTGAACATCGGTTTATCTTGTTGTTAAAATATAGTTATTTTTTAATATTACAATCCTTTTTAAGGTTGTCCAAGCGAGGTTTACAACTTCCCTAATGCTGATCAAGTGACGGATTACATTCGATACCGTTCAATTGTACCTAGCCTCTCTGCCGCCACTGTGTGCATGTTGTTTCGAACCTCTAGCTTCAGCAGTGCCGGTTTGCTGAGCTATGCAAGCAGAGATGACCGGAGTAACGAGATGGCGATAATGCTGGAAGGTTCAAATCAAATTGACTTCCACGTGAGCAATATCAAAAAACCGCTGGAGGGCGTGAATTTAGGTGTCGGGATACCTTAAGCAATAGAACCCCTCCCTACGTGGCTTGCACGCTGTGGAGAGATGCCTGCGAAGGGCGTCTTTTCCAGCACCCACATCCTAGGGATACCCAGCCCCCCCCTCCCTACGTGGCTTGCACGCTGTGGAGAGATGCCTGCGAAAGGTGTCTCTTACAGCAACCACATACTAGGGAAACCTCCCCCAGTGGATTAATTTCCACATTGCACGAGGGGATCGGCCTAAGGCCACCAACTCGCACTAAGTGCACAATTTTGCTTTTTTTGGCTAACCACCAAAAAAAACAAAAAAAAACATTCTCTTTCAACTCGGATATGACTAACAAACTGGTAAGAGCAATCGTTTAGGGTTCATACGATCTTCTGACCACCTTCTAGTAGTTTTCATCGGAAACTTTCTAGGCAAAGATTAGTTCAAACTTAGAAGTATGTCATAAAAATATTGTAAAGTTGTGTATGTTTAAGAAAAAAAGAACCAAAAAAATAGAAAGTAATTATATTTCAATCATCAGTGTTTAAGTGGTATGCTAATTAATATATTGTTTTTCAAATATGCTTTGGTATGTCTCCTAGCCTACTACACCGGATGTATTACAACATGACTAGTTACGAAACGCTTAATTCAAGCAGTACAAAAACCCTCTTTATTTTAAATGTAATTGTCGTACCGACATAATTGGCTGTTTGCGACATCGTTCTAAGAAAATTCCAGAAACAAAGGAATCGCTAAAGGACGAACTGTTGTCTAAATTCACGAGGCAATTAACGCGACAGAGGAAACTTCTAAATTCAACGTGCGGAGATATTGTATTGTATCGAGCGCAAAAATAATCTATTGTGCGTTTTTAGATACTATGCATCGCATTTTTTCCTTGGAGCCAAATGGCATATAAAAAGACCTCATTTCATCAGAGAAACACAGACAGAGATGTCTAGGCTCATACAGCACTGTGTTTCCAAATCCACAGTCTGTATAGCCTAGGTTCTGGTGCTCTCGAGGGCGGGAATACGCTTAAACGTACCCTACAGCCCGTCCCCATTTATAAATCTACGTAGCCGGTTATGCTTATCTATTACTGTAATTGTACCGTTGCGCTTATCGCAGTCAAACTGTAATAATAAAGTAAAACCGCTACTCGTCTACTGTGTAAAGTATAAATTAATATTTATTAAATAAGCAGCCGCTACATAATTTTGTATTTCACTTTTACGTTAAGTTAATATCAATAATTCGTTATTTTTATATTTAACACAGTAGGCTGCGTTATTTGTAAACATCACTTCTATACACAATAAAAAGTGGTATTAGTTACAATAAAGAAAAATAGAACAATTATTTTAACTGAAGGAGACAGGATAAAACGGGAAAACTACAGTAGTTAAAACACGTCAGTGAATAGACACATTATCAATTAGGAAAATATTAAAACACAGTTGACTGTTAAATCGCACAACCATTCTAGTTAAAAGGTCCAAAATATTATAGACGGAAGATTCTGCATTAAGGGTGTTCAATATAGCACTGCAACTAAATGTAGACTTTGACACTAGTTCCAATTGCAAATAAACATTGTGGTAATATCAATGTAATATGCTTTATCGATTGTTATTGCTTATCAAACTCATATGTGCGTTTGGTTTTCAACACAAACATCACAAGTTGGAATGTTTATCAATGGTACCAGCTTAGGGAGTTTCCCGTACAATGGTGGAGTAATGCGAGGTGGAGGATCATTGATATTCGGCCAAGAACAGGACAAAGTTAATGCGGGTGGTTTGATCGCTAGACAATCATTCAGGTCGGGTGTTTTTAATCAATTAATAAATCCTTTATATGTGTATGAACTATGGCGGTCACCTGCCTGCAATATACACGGTATAATAATAATCGCATGTCAGATTAATGTCACTTACGTTATTTTTCTATTTTTTCTTTTACAGTGGACAGATTTTGAATCCAATGATCTGGCCTCGTGTTCTCAACCAACCAGAGATAGATGACGTCATTAAGCCCTGTCTTTGCCCACGTGATGAAGTTATGACGATGACGATTGACAAAATAGAAATACATGGTGCAGCGGAATACTTATCGATCGACTGTATTACCGTATGGAATTCTCACCCGAAGAGCAATTAGATCAGGCATGGGCAACATACGGCGGCCCGTAAAGGGATTTTGACCGGCCCGCAGACTGTATCTAACCATACCTTGTAATGTGGCCCTTGCATTTAGTGAATCAATATGTATTTAGGGTATTGAATACTGTTCATGTAATAACCCGGCCCGACAAGGATTTTATTTCCCCACATCTGGCCCGCCGACTAGAGAGGTTACCCAGCCCTGGTTTAGATGAAATCCAATTTGTGTACGCGAATTAACTATTCCATTTGTGAGTTTAAACTTAAATTTCCAAGTCTATGTGGACTTGGTTGGCATTCAGCGTACTCTTACATGAAAACATTACTACAGGCAATTTAACCCAAAGAACTAACTCTTCTGCAGATTGGCCACTTCATAACCATATCAAATCGTAACGCCAAAGGAATTTTTGGCCCAGTAAAATAAATTCACTTTGACATAGACAACTATATCGGATAGAAAATGTAAAATTAACGACCCAAGCGACTAACTTATTGTGTTTTTTAAATATTTGTTAAACATTTACTAAGCGATAAAACTCGATAGGTGTTGATGAACTCGTATAGCGGCGGTTTACATTCCCTCGGGTACATCTAAATGTCCCAAATCTAGACTTAACATTTATTTTACTGGGCTAAGTTTCGAACTCATAACGGATTGGTTTTGCTATGACCTTTTTTTTATATATTTCGGTATATGTGTCGGTCGCGTTAACCATTCTGCCACACGACCGTACTGGACTTAACATTTTCTCATTCTAATTTTTATTTTGTGGTGTTGGTCACCACCGCACGATATAATTAGAAATGAAACAGTCTTTTATGTAATAACTGTGTGTTTAAAAGTTCAATAAAACGTCATTATGTGTTTGCAGAATCATGTATAAAGATTTCCAGGAAAAAAACCTTTACATTTTGGGCTTGATTTAATAGTTGGATAATATAATAAATAAAAACTATGTTTCTTAATGTAATAAAGTCTGTGGTGATCTTATTTTTTAGTCCTCTTTATTTAATTTGTCACAAAATCAGTCATGCGTTTTATTCTTTGCAATAACTTTGGTTTATCATTTCATTTCAATGTGACGATCATTCAGAGAGGGTTGTGTTTTTTTAGCTTAGTTTTATATGGCGTTTATAGTTTTTGTTTATTTTTACCGTTGGTAATGTTTTATATTCTATTTAAATAAAATTTAATGAGTTGTAAGAACTGGTTCTATGTAAGGCTGCACGAAGATCAAGGCCAGCTCTCCTGTTCACGACCCCTTCAAGTCTAACTCATACGCAACATAATATTAAATCGATGTAAAAAGTGATTTGTTTGACTTACGTTAGTGACGTTGTTAATGACGTCACCAACACCAAAGCTTTTCTTCTGACAGATGCAGAAACACTATTCAGTTTGTTAGATGCTAAAACACTGTTCTGTTCTATATAACACTCGTTGCCGTGTTTATATAGTGATTGGTATATGAATAGGCCGCGTTAACCATACTGCCACACATCCACATTATGCTGCTTTGAATCGACACCAAAAATTGTCTAATTTGGCCAGCTGATTTGGAATGTTCTGAAGGGAATTACAGAATTTTAAATTGTCAACTAGTATAGCTTGAACGTTTTTATTAAATATTTGTTATTTTTTATGTAAAACTTTTAAAAACATAATGAGGTTAAATCAAGCCCACACAGGATGATGTCTTTTGTTGATCATGCCATAGTTGCAGTGTCATCGTTTTAAACGACAACAATGTCTAGAGGATTATCGCATCAGTGTAATTATAATGGTTATTTCGTCCTAAATTTTAATATTAAGGGTTCCTTTCGGGTTTTCGATAGGAGCACATATTGACTTTTTTTTATTATATTTATTTGCGTCACGCTCGTGACAGACATGCCTTGTCGCCAAATTATTGACAGGAAGAGGTTATCTAAACAGGTTAAAACTTAACAGGAATCCTACCTGACCTGCTTTATACTTTGTAGCGACCTTAAATTTTACAAAAACCCTAAGGGGAATTCCCGATTTCATAAAAAAATATGTAAAAACAGTCCTACTTGTGAACATTTTTGGCTTTATCGTTAATATTTCGAAATTAGAAAGGAATATGTATTATAAATTTTTTAGAAATTAAAAGATAAAAACACAAATCAGAAAAACATAACAGAAATTCAAGTGACCCAGTGTACCCCGAAAATATCCTAAAATAGAATATGTCTACATATTCAGAAATTCTTATTAAGCATATAATTAAGGTCAAAACACAATAAACTAAGATAAATAAATATACAATTGAAATACGAACAAAATGATGATCGTTAAAACTTTTTGGGGAACTCCATAACTAATGATTAGTAACATGCTTTATATAATAAATAAGAAAAGGTCCAATTGATGTAAATCTTCTGGTGGTGTTAGCCAATGTGGTTCGGATCTACAGTGGCAAATTCTAGGTATATTGCATCAGGGAAATTCTCGAGAGACCCAATAATATAAACACGACTACCGTTTTGCGAATGTTCGGCAACGATTATTCTATAACATTCGATATTATTTCAAAACCCTACAAACTGCACCACGTGAAATGCGTTCACCACAGGAAACACCTTGAATAATTTATTCAGAAAACATAAATATTAAGTTTCAATTGATAATTCGAAAACCCATTAGTTTCTGCTTACAAAAAATCAAACCTTATACACTTTGTATAAGATATACCAAGGGTGATGAGGTAGCCAGAAAACACGATCGTTTCAGGCAAATATAACGTACACTCAACAGGGATTTAAAATTAGTGATGGTTAACAACTGGTTGACACTCTCTAGTTTAAAAACATTTTCTGTAAAAATATACATAAAGCAAACAAAATAGTTCAAACCGCAATCGTAATGCTAAAACATGGGTAGGAACAAAGGGGAAGTGTTATTTGGGTAGGAACAAGTGTTATTCATGCAAAATCAAGAAAATGACGTCTCAAGAATGGAGGTGGAACAAGCTTGGGAGAGTGCGCTGAAATGACGCTTAGAAGAGAATGTTCATGTTTAAACCCACGTGGTTTTGAAAGTGCATGATACTTTATAAAATACACAAAAACCAAGAGAAAACTATAGCGAAGCTGTAGTAACCCGACGGTGCGCAAAAAGTAATCTGATGAATACCCATGTGTTAATGCCCCTGCACTTTTCCATTTAAACCAATAAACGCGATCTTCCTATTCTGGACAGGTTTAATTTTGATAATGTAACTGTTGACGATTTTTGCATATTCATAGTTAATTAATCATTTCCTTTCGCACTTTAGCACCGAGCCTGCCATGCATTACGGCCGCATGGTGTGTGTGTTGGTGGGGGGAACGATTTGGACCAAGTGGCTCAGCATTATCATTTTCCCGATCCGAGTGTGGGAGACAGGTATCGCCTAGTCTAAGGTTTATTCAATGTACTGGATGGGATTTAAACTTTGCGAAAATACGTTATATTGGAATTGCTACTTAACTTGTTAACGTTTCTGTGTAAATTTAGTTCTTGCTCTTTCGTTACAGTAAAGGCGTATGGCATAATTAACTAAAGTCGACAGGATAAAACTGGAATAGTTAAAACCCGTCAGTGAATACATACGGTATAGCGGATGACAAAAAAATAAATATAATTTAGAAGTTGAACCAGAACTGTACGATATAAGTATGTATAGTTCCTGTATAGCAAAGCTAGTTTAGTAAGTTTTGGTATTTTAAATTACTAACTATGATCACGAATAACTGCGTTGCCCCAGTATTTAGACCAGCGTTTCCCAACCTTTTTGGGTCGCGGACTATTTTCTTACAAAGCGAAAGGGTTTGCGGACTCAAAGTACATCAATTTTAAATTAGCGTAAATCAAAAGTGTAGCGTAACTGGACTAGTTTGTTATCACGCAATAAAAGATGAAAGTTGTTACTCTTAGGAATATATATGAAATAGGTTACTCAGCCACGACTATGGTATTACTGAACAACCAAAGCGAGTGCTATGAATAATGAACTTCCATTTAGTTACTTAAAATCAGTTGGTTCCAAACTTAAAATTACCTTGAGTTACAATTTCTCGTTGATAAAAACATAACACTGCTGTTTATAACGATTAAAAACAAATAAAAGTTTTGCAAATGGTTGATGTGCTTGCGGACTCATTTTAAGCTTCCACGGACTCATTTGAGACCGCGGACTCGGGTTGGGAAACACTGATTTAGACCAATGCTTTTTTGTTGCAATATATCGCCAAGTATGGTATTTATTTACAAAATATGTAACATACCTTAATAATAAATTCTTGTGATATAAAGTCTATATAATATAGTAAATAGTATTACCCAGATAGCGTTACAAGATGGCTGGTGAGAAATTTGACCATGGAGCACGTTAGTCGTGATCTCACTGGGATAGGATAATTATGTTATTCTTCGTAATTGGGAAAACCAAGGGGGGTAAATACACGGGCAATCGTCAGATCACCTCGCGCCGCATGCAGGTTTGATTCTACCATTGCAATAACCCGCCAGACTAATCGTTCGGGCAAAGCAATAAACGTAGTGAAGCGACGTGGCCTCTACCACATTTAATTGACAACGCGAAGTTAGTTAAGTATAAACAGTTTAGTTTAACAGAGAGTTGATGTAGCCTGAGTTGTGAGTATGGTTTCAATATGTGTGATACACGATAGTGTACAAGCAGTATATTTTCAAAGTTAGTTTTTAGATCAATATTTATTGTTTTAGGAATAGCATCAAGTAAAACTAATCACGGCACACCGTAAGAAAAGTGCGACAGACATTATGTCGTTAACACACCACTAAACGTTAGCAATAAGCGTAATGAACGCAACTTAATAAGCATACCTTTAACCTTCGAAATATTACACCGGGCTGCCTGTGCGAAACTGGTCACTATCTAGTCGAGTGTGTCCTTGGGCAAGGCACTTGTCGGACATTGCCTGAACCCAGCGGATTAATGGGATCTACCATATTGAAGGAATGTGCGAATCATACATAACACACTGCAGTAGCTTCGGCAACACTACGGTGGGCACGAGGTCTCATTTATGGTGATAATACATGAATATCTTGTACTCCCTTTACTCCAACTGTATAATATCTGCTCGCGTCCGTTAGTTATTTTATTTAGTTAGCCCTAAACAAAATGGTAAGTGTAGTTATGTTGAGTGACATATTCCATTGTTATGGTTCTGTGACGTTAAATACCATAACTTCGGTCATAGTCGATGACTGTGACGAAAGAAAGCCGGACCTGTTAGTGCATATATACCCAACGTGTATTTAAACGTGTTAACTCTAACTTGAAATATAAGTTACATAAGTATAAAGGTAAATCATAAAATGTAATGATGCTACTACCTATACAACTATATAGTTAGAAGTAAAATATAGGCTGCCTACAGAATTTAGAAAGTTTCAAAATAAAACGTTTTGCAATTCCACACCGACTATACAGAAAAGCGGCAGAGTGTGACTTATCTTCAACATAAGACGTCAAAAATGAGTATATATGTTATTTTTATTGTTTTAACGATAAAAATACGAAAACGGAGAAAAGTGTAAAAATTGTGATATAAACATTTATTTTTCCTGTTTTTTATACGTTAAGTTTGGTGGTTACGTCTGAATATACCTAAAGTTTATAATTGAAAAGATTATAGAGACGTGTTTGAATGACTGTCGTTTTCCGGTCTTTTTTCAGTTTTAATAAAAGGTTTTGCTGCGTGTTTTCATCGTGGAAACAAAAAAATAACTCAAAAGACAGCAAAACGACATTCGTTTAAACACGTTTATAATCCAATTCATTAATTAATGTGGATATAGCCAGCTGTGGGTATTTAGTAAAGCTTAGACAAGTGAAAAGATAGCATATTTACATAGTCCAATGTAAACGAAAATGGCCATTATTCTTTCGTTGTGTCATCACACATTTCACACAAAGCAATTGGCCATTTACAATGGCGTTCTGATCTATTGTATAAACTTTTAGTAACTAGTAGTTCCTAGATTTTAGTTTTATTAGTTGAATATTTTTTAGTGTAATTAGGACAGGAATGTAATTTAAAAATATTCTTAGAACTGACAAGCACAATAAATTACCGGTTTGTCGTTTTGGACAGCGCGTTGTATTGCCTAGTAAATAAAACTCGGGACTAAATATGATAAAAATCGTTAAGGCGGTCCTAAATTAGTTTTAATGTGGACGAATCCTTAAACTGTTATTTGACTAAGAACAAATATTCATGTTATATTCCCGTGTATTACAAAAGCAATCGTGAGATCAGCTCGCACCCACCGTTGGATTTAGTCGAAAGGGGTCGGTTAAAAAAGCTTAATGAAAAGGTTGTAAGGGGTTGTTAAAAGGGGTTCAGTTGAAAGGGGTTAAGTTAAAAGGGGTTGTTAAAAGGGGTTCAGTTAAAAAGGGTTTTGTTAAAAAGGGGTTTAATTGAAAGGAGTTCAGTTAAAAGGAGTTCATTTGAAAGGGGTTCAGTTGAAGGGGTTCAGTTAAAGGGGTTCAGTTGAAAAGAGTTTAGTTGAAAGGGGTTCAGTTGTAAGGGCTTCAGTTGTAAGGGGTTCTGTTAAAAGGGGTTCAGTTGAAGGAGATTCAGTTGTAAGGGGTTCAGTTTAAAGAGGTTTAGTTGAAAGCGGTTTATTTGAAAAGGGTTCTGTAAAATGGTGTTGTGTATACTTAAGACATTCCATCAGTTTTAGAAAAATATGCTAAGTTAATTGCCCAAGGACTAAACTGACCAGATAGCGGTTTCGAATCAACAACTTCTTTTTTATAAAATGTCATTTTAGGGCCATTGATAAAAGAGAAATTAACATGAAACTTGTTATACTATGTGGGAAGTGTAGTTCATTATGAGTTGTAATTTTACAGATGGAATAGAGATCCTGTGTAAAAGCTGTCATGGGGAAGAATGAGCTTCAAATTGAAATGCAGGGAACTAGGTTTGGTGGAAATCGAATGGCACCCGCTGGAACAGCAAGTGATCAGGTATAATCCTACGAAACACAACAGAATAATCAATTTATGTAAAAAGTGGGAAAATTTTTAAACCAATGCTGCTTAATCGATTAGCTATTTAAAACCTTGGAATTATATGGCTTTAGTCAACGATTTAAATATTCTTGAAATATAGAATGACCTGAAATATGGAATGACTTGAAATATGGAATGACTTTAAATATATAATGACTTGAACTATAGAGTGACTTGATCTACAGAGTGACTTTAACTATAAAGTGACTTAAACTATATAGTGACTTGATCTATAGAGTGACTTGAATTATAGAGTGACTTGAACTATAGAGTGAATTGAAATATGAATTTATTGGCTTTGGTTCCACATTAATGTTTACAACATTGGTAAGATGTAATAAATGGAGTCAAGAAATTAATGACAAACTCAAAATAAGCATAAGTTCTATCACACAAAGTATTCAATTATTTCCAGATTACAAAAATACAAGGAACTAAAATGAGATTTAGCCAAGATGTAGCAGACAAGCTGTGCCAGGTTAATGTTGTTTTCACCGAGGTTTTGGTCTACATTTAAGCTTATTTTGTAATAAAACTGTGTAATGGGGCATTTTGTTTGACATATTACTGTGTTTAAGGACAAGGTGGCAAAATATGATTGGATATTCATGTTTACTCCCTTGAATTGGAAAACGCAAGTGACGTTAACACACGGACAAGCGTCGCAAAAACTTCATGTCCGACCGATTAGTCTGCCGGTTAATTGCATCGCCATTTAATCGAAAGGTTGCAGATGCAAAACTGGTCGCTAGTTAGTCGGTTGTGTCCTTGGGCAAGGCACTTTACGGATATTGCCTGAACCCAGCGGATTAATGGGTTCTACTTAATTGAAGAAATGTGGGAATCATACACAACAGGCTGCAATAGCTCTGGTAACACGACGGTTGGCGCAAGGTAATCTGACGATTGCAAGTGTGTTAACCCCCTTGGTTTTCCCATTCACGGGGATTAACATGAATATCGTATCGTATCCTATCCTATCCAATTCTCATATTGTCGATATACCGGAGCTATTGCAGTGTGTTGAGTAGAGTGATGAACACATTTTAAAATATAAACAAAACCTAAAATGCGGTGTCACTGCTAAGTAAGTAATAATGGAGTAATAATATTTAAACTGTACCAGTAACATTTAGAAATGATCAGACTTTCTCCACCCAGCTAATAAGAGATGGTGAAGTGGACAAGATAAAGACTTTGTTGGAAAACCTTCCTCCAACTTTTGACTTTGGTTTGCTTGATCAGCAAAATAAAGAAGACAAGTTAACTGCCTTGCACACTGCAGTCAGGTGAAAAAGAGGATATTTGTGTTTTATCCCCGTGAAGGGAAACGCGCATGTAACACACGAGCAATCGTCAGATCACTTCGCGCCTACAGTCGGGTTACCAGAGCTATTGCAGTGTGTTATGTTTGATTTACACGTTTCTTTAATTTAGTAGAACCAAATAATCCACTGGGTTCAGGCAATGTCCGTTAAGTGCCTTGCCCAAGGACACAACCGACTAGCTAGCGACCGGTTTCGAATCAAAACCCTGTGGCTGAAAAACTATTCGGTGGAACAAAAATATTGTTTTTTTATCCGTCCTAACACAAGCATTATACACTAGATATTATGATGTCCTAACCACACGATTACTGCTGACTAATGGTGCAAACGTGAACACCCAATGTGACGATGGATCGCAGGCAATACATTATGCTGCCAAATTCTACAAAACAAATAAGGTTTGATATTGTGCTCAAAATCAATTTTAGTTTCCATTGTATACTATAAGAGATATATGAAAAGAATTGGCTCAATTGTGGTTTGAATAGAAACTGGTCGCTGGCAATGCACTTATCGACACTGCCTAAAACCACTGGATTATTGGGTTCTACCAAATTGAAAAAAAAGTTATTTTTAATACACTGCAATAGCTTTGGCAACCCTACTCCGGGCATTATGTAATCTTGCGTATGTGATAACTCCGCATTTTCCTATGTAAGTGAAAACCAAAAATTTGCTATAAATAATAATAATAATAATATAACTTGTATTCACCCAAGTGCTAATAATAATTTGTGTGTACCTCATTCCTGTCACAGTACTTGTTGAAATCAAGTAAGGAAAAGGCCTCATGTATAGAAGTACTAATTGCACACGGTGCTAACGTGAATGCCCACGATAAATATGACACAACCCCGTTACATCACGCATGCGAGAAAGGACACATTGGAGCTGTGAAATTGTTACTCGAATGCCCGGATATTATTATTGAGGTGGGCGTGCTATACAATTTTTTTTACAATATTCTTTTTCTACTTACCTATGATATTGATAATATACTGTTTTGTTTTGTTATAGTAGCGATTCAGCACAATTTATTTACACAAAAGTTAACTCCACAACTAGTAAGTAACCTAAAGCGAAAAGGTACAACCGAAAATATAGAGAAGCAGACAATTAAGTAATCAACGAAACAAGGCAATAACGTAGCATCGGCGAACGTTCAAAAATGCAGGGAATTTAGACCACATAGAAATAAAATACTTTACATCATTATCTTTTTAATGTTATTTGAATCTACAGCTTCTAAGAGTTAAAGTGGCCAATTAGAGTAATCAAGCTTTGTAAATAGATCGAGGGTATCAGTATAATCACAATAAGAAAATGCATTAGTGCTGACTAATATCCCGATGCATAATGTATGTGCAACGACCAATCTGCTTTGCATCCGTTAAATTAAAACTATTTTAATACATCCATATTCAATGACATTTACAATTTTGCCAACAGATTGTTTTAGATCAATTTTAAGTCATAAGTAACATATAATTAGCCAGCATGTTGGTTTGAAAACAGCTACTAGCGGCTTGGTTGTTCGGTCTCAGCGCGAACGTTGTTTGAGTAAACGTTCTATAATATTTGTAGGGGCATGTAAATCATACACAACTTACTGCAATAGCTCTGGTAACCTGACACAAAGTCCATTTACATGACGCTTTAAAATGGATCGAATCTATTTCGCCAATCCTTTCTCTCGTTTTGCGCGAAAAGAAAAAGGCACAACGGATTTGGGATGTCATATCTCCAATCCGATAAAAAGAGCGGTTTTCTGGAACGGATTGAATTGGATTTGAATTTAGGCTTAAGAAGTTTGCAAACTTGTAAAACTTTAATTTTTAGATGTTTGACTTATAAACACAACTTCCGCCAGGTATTAAAGTAATTTAGCAAGCCTAGTGTGTCTATTGTTAAGTTACCATCGCAAAAAGTGTTAAATCAAAAGTCGTAGGACTAAATCAAAACTATTATAATCCAGGACAATACATAACTCATACGCTAACATTTCACTAGGCTAACCGACAACATTAACATCAGCAGTCAGATTCAATTGCATTCTAAAAACAATAAACAAAATTAGCATCATGTAAATGCGACACTTAACGGATTAGATTTGAAACGTATGTGACGCCATTTCAAATCCGTTTGGTTTTCAATCCGATCCGTTTGAGCATGCATCATGTAAACGGGCTTAGTGTGTCTAATGTTAGGTTACCATCGCAAAAAGTGTTAAATCAAAAGTCGTAGGACTAAATCAAAACTATTATAATCCAGGACAATACATAACTTATACGCTAACATTCCACTAGGCTAACCGACAACATTAACATCAGCAGTCAGATCCAATTGCATTCTAAAAACAATAAACAAAATTAGCATCATGTAAATGCGACACTTAACGGATAAGATTTGAAACGTGTGTGACGTCATTTCAAATCCGTTTGGTTTTCAATCCGATCCGTTTGAGCATGCATGTAAACGGGCTTCCTAAGCACATTTACATTGCGCTTTTAAATGGATTTGAATCTATTTCGCCAATCCGTTCTCTCGTTTTGCGCGCGTTAGAGTAATTTAGCAAGCTTAATGTGTCTAATGTTAGGTTACCATTGCAAAAAAGTCTTGAATTAAAAGTTGTAGAACTAAAGCAAAACTAATATTATCCAGGACAATACATAAGTCATACGCTAACATTCCACTAGGCTAACCTACCACATTAACATCAGCAGTCAAATCCAATTACATTATAAAAACAATAAACAAAAATAGCGCCATGTGAATGCGACACTTAACCGATTATATTTAAAACTTGTGTGACGTCATTTCAAATCCGTTTTGTATTTAATCCGATCCGTTTGAGCATACATCATGTAAACGGGCTTATATGGGAGCGAGGTGATCTGACGATTGCCTGTGTGCTAACATCAGTGTAATAAAATTGACTTTACTCTGTGATTAACACTGTGTCTTTTACTCCAGTCTACCGACAAGCGTGACTCCACGGCGCTGCACAAAGCAGCCAGACATGGGCACGAGTCAGTTGTTGGCCAACTTCTTGCTCACAACACCTTCCGCCTTAAATATCTCGCTTTGAAGGATGATGCAGGGGAAACCCCTCTTCTGCTGGCTTGTCACAATGGTTCCACATCTGTGAGGATATTATGCAAACATTACATACATGTTGTAGGATACCAATGTGTTCGACATTACAGACGGCAGAGTCTATACTAGGATATGCCCAACGTGTTGGAGAGGGTGTGTGTTTATCTTGGCTACTTGATCGTGACTACGAACTACACACACCTCTGCATGCTGCAGTACACAGTGGAAACATTGAAACATTCAACTTAATTCTTCAATTTTGGGAACAAGAAGTAAAGACTGCAGGGACAGAATTACATAAACACTTCAATGGTATGTAGAATGTACAATATATATTTAGTATTTTGGGTGTACTTTTTAGCAGTTTGTAGGTAATATTTAGCATTTTGTATGTAATATTTAGCATTTTGTAATTACTAACAAACTTATGTTAAAAGTGGAAAAGAACAAGTATGTCGATCTAAGAACAATTGACGGGAGCAGCTGTCTGCACTTGGCTGCGAGCATGGGGAAGGTGGACATGTTGGAAGCGATACTTGGGAAAGATCCTGATGTTAATCTTCGAAACAACGACTTTTCAACCCCGTTGTATCTAGCTGCAAAGCGGAATCATATTTCCTGCGTTGAACGACTTCTTACCACGTATGTAACATACAACTGGGTAGTTTTAAGCTTGCAATCCCATTTAAATTATTACAATTTGTTGTGACCTTTCTTTAAAGTTTAAAAAAGTACAAAAGATATAAGAATTTGTGTACAATCGATGTACCCTTTGCGACCCCTCAATTTATCTTCGCAACCCTTAGTAGTAAGCCCTGACATACAAGATGATTTCCGTTGGGCTAAAAGTAAGACAGCATTTGTTGTAGCAAATGTTGCAGGAACTAGCCGTCAGATAAGTTTGTTCTTGGCAAAGTCCACTAATTATCTTTAGTGCATAATTAGTGGACTTTGCCTGGACCTGGTTGATTAATAGTTGTTCAAAAATTAAATTAACATCTAAACATCGTACGATGAGCTTAAATTAATCTGATGATTCCAAACTCATGTAACGACTGCAGGCAGTAGAGATGACACGCTCTTTCCAATTCTTTCCTGGTTGTTAGCGGTGACTAAAAAACATAAATGTATGTGAGACACAATACAAAGAAAAAATGGAACAAAAAAGACTATTACAATTGCGCGTTAGTTAATTCCCTGATATATATCACTTCTGTATTATATTATTTACCAAAATAAAAAACTACTTCCTCAGTCAATGACGAACTCAAAAAAAATTTACAAATTAAAACCTACATACAATTCCCAAGGACAAATCACAGAAACAAAATATTACATATATCATGAATTATAAATCATCAATTGACTATAAAACAGTGCTTCCTCAAGGAGTTGTCAGCTTGTTATCATATGAGTAACCACTCAATACATCTGCAATTTTAATGGTTGTTTTGTTTTTAGTGTTGGCTGCGATCCTGAGTTATCGAACACGCGCAACGTTTCCCCCTTCATGGTAGCATGCCAATCAGGCAGTTGTAAGGCGGTTCGAACTCTGGTTGCACAAGGAGCCGACGTCACCAGACGCGACATCCGGGACAACAATTGTTTGCATCTAGCTACAGTAGCTGGCCAGTGTGAGGTCATAAAGGTACAATGTTACTTATTATGGGTACCATTTGGAAAAATGGGACACGTATTGTTTTTGTCCGTTTTTTTTTCTTTTTTTTCTTTTTTTTTCTTTTTTCTTCGTCAAACGCTTGACAGGCATGGCATGGCGCCCCGACATCTACCCGAAGGAATAATGGGATCGCAATGAAACTTAATTATTTGTTAGACAACATGGTCTTGATATGCAGAAACCAAAATTTTAGGTAATAAATTCAGGGGAATTCCCCTGGGACGCTAAAAACCAAAACAGTATTTTTTTCTAAAAAAATGGCTTTTTGGGCCATAGCGCTGGAACGACTGGTTCAATTTTAATCAGATTTGGTGAAATGTAAGTGCACTAACCACTGATTTAATAATTAGAAGAAATAAAAAGATTACCTGGAAAAATACCCTAAAAAATAAGAATATGTTCTAAAATCATGATTGTGGCAGGCTTGCCATGTCGACCCGACATCTACCAAATGAGTAATGAAATCGCATTAAACATTTGTCTTTTGTTAGAAAACATGGTCTAGATATGCAGAAATCAAAATTTTGGGTGATAAATTCAGGGGAATTCGCCCAAACGTTAAAAACCAAAACGGTATTTTTTTCTAAAAAATAGCTTTTTTTAGGTGTAGCGCTAAAACTTCTTTTTCAAATTTAATCACATTTTGTGGAATGTAAGTGCATTAGCCTCTGATTTAACAATTAGAAGAAATAAAAAAATACCTGGGGAAATACCCTGAAAACTAAAATTTTGTTCTTAAATCATAATTGTGACAGGCATGCCATGTCGACATCTACCAAAAGGAGTAATACAATCGCAATAAAAATTGTGATTTGTTATACAACATGGTTAAGATATGCAGAATATAACATTTTTGGTGATAAATTTGAGGGGATTCCCCGGGAACGTTAAAAACCAAAACGGTATTTTTTTCTAAAAAATTGTTTTTTGGGTATAGCGTTAGAATGGCCGCTGCATTTTTAATTAGATTTGGTGAAATGTTAGTGCATTAACCACTAATTTAACACTTAGAAGAAATAAAAAAAATATTTAGGGAAACACCCTAAAAAATAGAATTTTGTCTTTAAATAATGATTGGGAGAGGCTTGCCATGTCGCCTCGACATCTACCAAAAGAAGTAATGTTAAAAACCAAAATGGTATTTTTTCTAAAAAAAGCTTTTTTGGACGTGGCGCTTGAACGGCTGCTCCAATGTGAATCAGATTTGATGGAATGTAAGTGCATTAGCCACTGATTTAACACTTAAAAGAAATAAAAATATACATTGAAAAATCCCATAAAAATAAGATTTAGTTCTCAAATCATGATTTTGACAGGATTCCCCGAAGCCATGAAAAACTAAATCCGGCTGTTTTAGTTTGGTTTGATAACTCTGGGACCCATGCGTTTATGCTTGCAGAAACAAACTATATACTCAGTGTATAAAATACAAGTTGTGGTGACAAGGGACCCTGTAGCATAAATATATGGCATACAAATGTGTTTTATAAATAGTGGTGGTTAAACACGTGGTTGACACTCTCTAGTTCAGATTGGTTTTAAGTATATTCGGAAAGGATATTAATGTTTATTCAATTGAATGGGAAAACCAAGGGGGTTAATACAGGGCAATCGTCAGATCACCTCACGCCCACCGTCGGGTTACCGGAGCTATTGCAGTGTGTTGTGCATGATTCACACGTTTCTTCAATTTGGTTATACAAAACAATAATCTAATGGATTTTTGTAATATCCGTTAAGTACCTCGCCTAAGGGCACAACCGACAAGCTGGTGACCAGTTTTGACCTATAATCCTTCGGCTGAAAGGCGACGCACCAATCCAAAAAGCTATACATCGAACCAGAATTTTAAGTTATCTTACAACTTTCTATGATACCAGCAATTGTTCTATTATGACTACATCAAATTTAACAGATTCTTCTTGATTTGCCTGAGTTCACTGAGCTTTTGAAGGAAAGCGACAAAATCGGAAACACAGCCGTTCACCTTGCTGCTATGGGTGGGGATGGCCAAGTGTTTAAGGTCTTAACAACTTTAAATTTTAACACTTACCTGTTTTAACTATAGAATTGTATAACAAGTATATGGAAGTAAAATTCACCCCATTAATCATTTTAAAATGAGATGTATAGAGTTTACCTGGATGTGTGTCATCTCAACAATAGAAATACAAATAAAAATGCTTTAAATTTATGTTCTATCCAAGTTTGTACCAAAGTAGGGTCATGTACAAAACAAATTACCCACTTTTATCAAGTTACCATAAGTCTTCTACAGCTTCTGGTGGAACATATTGACCAATTTGACACTCGGAACGACAAAAATGAGACGGCGTTGCACTTGGCGGCTCATAGTGGCCATTATGACATCATTCGGGCGATTCTCTCTAAAGATTCTTCTGTTTTAAATAAAGTCGATGAAATTTCCCGCACCGCGTTGCACCATGCTGCCTCTGGTGGCCACCTTGCAATCATCGAAGAACTGATGAATGCTGGAGCGAACGCCATGATCAGGTGATCGCATCGATCTGTGACGGGTTTGACACTTGACTCCCGATCAGCTAGTTTAGTTAAATCTCTGTACTTTAGTCAATTGGTTGTTGGATCGAAAGTGGTCACGAGCTCGTCGGTTGTGTTTTTTTGGTAAGCAATTTAGCGGACTTTGCCTAAACCCAGCGGATTAATGGGTTCTACTAAATTAAGGGAACGTTTAAATTACACACAACACACTGTAATAGCTTTGGTAAGATGGGTTGGTTAAACAAAAAGTTAATGGACTGAATAAAAATTCTAATGTCTCATGCATATGCACAAAGAAATGAGAATAAAGTTTTATTACAGGGATCACCACGGCCGAACTGTATTGGACATTTGTGTTGCGAATGGTTCAGTGGATTGTGCAAATGTCTTGCTTGAAAGAGAACCGGACATACTGAGCTACAAAGCCCAAGCAATGGTATAAGAATGTTGAACCATGAATGTTTTGTTACATCTTAATCATTTTATGTTATGTTTTTTACACAACAGTATGAAAATGTTTTGTTGCTTCTCACTCATACACCACACTATATTAGCTATGCTAAGCCCACGGTGGGCGCGAGGTAATTTAATGATTGTTAAACCCTTGGTTTACCCTTTAAAAGTAGTAGAAAAATGAGTTCTACTAATTAACGAACCAGCTAAAAGTTGGTTTGCTTATGCTTTACTTACTTTACCTAACTAACCACTGTTGTCATAACGATGCATGAAATTGATATCCCTGATGTAGTGGCTCCAAGTAAAGCAATAGCAACGACGAGGAAGTCCAAATTCACGATTTTTGTCGTTGTCTCTCACATCTAGTGTTGAGGGTGCAGCTGACTCGGTGACTCTTTGGTCTTCGCTGCATTCCCTGCTGTACATTACTATACATTACTCTCGATGCTGTTGTTATTTGTTAAAAAGTAAATGAAGCGAAGATGTAGTTCGATGGACTGCAAGGGGTCATCATGCCCTATGCCCATAGCTGCTAACATGTTACTTTCTGACGTCGACATAATTTAAAAAATTAACTTGACATTGTTGCAGGGGATTCCCCTCCATACCGCATGTAGTATCGGATGCACAGAGATGGTTGCTCTGCTGCTCCACCATGGGGCCGATGTTACGTTGCGACTCCCCGATGGACGGAATCCACTCGATGTCGCTATCGATAACCACGAGGAGGGATGCGCGGAGTTATTCATCAAACACACAAGTTGGGAGGACAGTATGTCCAACGTGGCTGTATCATCCAATACAGGTTGCTGCATGTTGTTGTGGGATTCCTTCCTTTGCATTATAGGGGAACACATTGTAACTGGGGGGTTATTACAACGTGAGCTAGTAGCCCAATTTTAAAGTTATTAATCACCAACTTTGAAGTCGGTTAACTTAGTGACGTTTTAATCATACACAACACACAGCAATAACTTTAAAATACCAAGAGTGGGTGCAAGGTAATGACAGTTGGCTGTGTGGTAACGCTCATCCCACTTTTCCCATGTGCCCTCGCGCTCACTGTCGGTTACCGGAGCTATTGCAATGTGTTGTGTATAATTCACAAGTTACTTTAATTTTGTGATCACCTCGCGCTCACTGTCGGTTGCCGCAGCTATTGCAATGTGTTGTGTATAATTCACAAGTTACTTTAATTTGGTAAAACCCATTAAACTGCTGGGTTTAGGCAATTTCCACTAAGTGCCTTGCCCAAGGACACAACCAACCAGTTTCGAACCTGCAACCCTTAGGCTGAAAAGCAACTTATGAACCCACCAGACTAACCTGTCGAACAAACAAGATAAAAATCAATGGTTTCATATCAGGTCAGATCACCACACCAATGCGCAGAATGATCGAATTGTCACCAAGCATTGCAGAAATGGTGCTAAGTAATTGTATGCAAGATAATTCATTGAGGCCAAGCCATTCTGATTATGAGGTAAACTTTATATTATAAGCACCATCAGTATTTGCTGCTTACTAGGTCTAATGAAGTCAAAGAATTAATGTGAATTTTTCTAAAATTTTTGTTTTACACACAAAACACAGCGATAATCCCGCATTTGACTAGGGATGAATCGTCAAAATATGCATAGAATTTAAATAAACGGCTTAAATATAAAAATAGAACTTTACACTATATACCAAGTGACATATCCCACACCCAACCCTCTTATTCATAAACGTTGAGGTTAGTAGAATTAAATGTTTATTCTATTGATGGGTAAACAATAATGTTCATTGTATGTATCTGCTAAAACAATGCATTTTTATGGTTGTGATGCTGTGGTTATTGATTTATATTGATTTTCTGTATTTAAGAATATCCCGGTATAACTTAACATATTTAAAAGTAGCGTATGCGTGTCGCCCTCTGTGACTTTTTTTTTAATTCTATGTTGTGAGGTTGTCTGTTTAGATTTCCGTTCAGTTGTGGCTTTGTGTTTTGTTGATTACGTATTTTCCTCATTTTTCCTGTGTGCCATGTAGTTAGTTGCAATACAGAGTCGAGCTGAAAAGGTAATCGAATCCACAAAGTTTACGTTTCCAAAATATTCAGATTGTGTCCCCTCCTTTCCGGCCGTTGGTCTAGCGGTTAAGTGCGTCGCCTTTAATGTGAAAGGTTGCAGGAGCGAAACTGGTCGCTAGCAAGTCGGTTGTGTCCTTGGGCAAGGCACTTAACGGACATTGCCTGAACCCAGTAGATTAATGAGTTCTTCCAAATTGAAGGAACGTGTCTATCATATACAAAACACTGTAATAGCTCCGGTAACCCGACGTAGGTGCGAGGTGATCTGACGATTGCCCGTGTGATAACCCCCTTGGTTTTACAATTGACAGGGATTAACCTAAATATCCTATCCTTTCCTATTCTATCCTAGTATTGATTGTTCCAGGTGACGTTTAATTACAAGTTCATAGATGACATGTATGAAGTGAGTTGCTGGAACGGTGCTGATAAATTGATCGCTCCAGGACATTTAAATCAATCAGAGGTGGGAAGCTGATAGTACTGGTTGAAGGAAGACACATAGGATATAGCATTCAAGTTTATTTTCGTGAATAGAAACTTCCCAGGGGACTTAATGATACGGGTAATCGTCATATTACCTCGCGCCCACCATCGGGTTACCGGAGCTACTGCAGTGTGTTGTGTATGATTTACACGTTCCTTTAATTAAAGTAGAAGCCATCATTTAATTAGGTTAAGTCAATATCCGTTTAGTGCCTTGCCCAAGAAAAAACAAACTCACTATCGACCAGTTTCGAATCTGCAACCTTCCGGCTGAAATACGACATACTAAACCACCAAGCTAATCGATGGGACAAAATCAAACATCCCTGCAGCACTCCACAGTGGAAGTAGAACCTGATGCATTAGATGAGGATGGATTAGGTTTCCGCCTTCATGATATTTACGATCACAACCACCGACTGAAGAAGGGAGTTCCCCCTTACTCCAATGTCAAATCCGTACTTTCACAAAACCATCCATTGCAGCTTATGGTGAGGGGGTTTTAAACTTTGAATATCCTTTTTACATAAAATTGTTTTAAACAATGCAATTTGTAGACTGTTTTTGAAAAATAATAACAGTCGTTGAAACACGTCATTAAAAAAGGATGTCATTTAATAACTATAGCGAGCGCGGCCGCCAAACCTAAGCGAAAGCACAATAATAAGCAAACTAAATTTAATTAAGACCAAAACAATATACTATAAAGTGCTGTGGGCAAGCCGGCTTTCGAGAAGGTGTGGCCCGAAAGCGTGGACCACGTCTTATCCAAAGGGATTAAACATAAATATTCTGATATTAAAGATATCTTTAATATAAAAATCTATCAATGTTGTATATTGAATTACAATACATAGGATAAACATGGAAATCATTTTAGGTGAATAAAGATCAAAAATCTTTGCTGCAACACCCAACAGTAACAAGTCTGCTCAATTACAAATGGATGAGATTTGGTCAGTACTTATACTGGGCCAACCTTGCTTCATA
Source organism: Ciona savignyi (assembly GCA_000149265.1). Taxonomy (NCBI): domain Eukaryota; kingdom Metazoa; phylum Chordata; class Ascidiacea; order Phlebobranchia; family Cionidae; genus Ciona; species Ciona savignyi. Next base: position 987,491 of record CH002142.1, on the reverse strand, counting down.
CATCATCTACTTGGTCTTGTTGAATGTCTATATGACAAGCACTCCACCAAGATTCGCCGTCAATTCCACAGCCACTCAGAGTCAAGTTGACCAAGGCATGCAATGCATACAGTGAGTATGTTGCAGTTCATTTGCTATGTCCATGAAACAGCTAACAAGTTTGAGCAGTAACTCTACGCGAGAAAAAAACTTAAAAACACACATGAATAAATTTTGATAAAAAAAAACAAATTTGTAATGAAACAAACATAATTGTTTTATAAAAAATTTTTTTTATAATGATTCAATTGTTTCAGATTGATTGTGGATGCGCAAGACGTGTGGGGAAGTACCTGTCAGGAGTCAAGTGGATCCCGTTACATCACAACCTCCCTCATCATTGCATTCTCATCGCTCCAACTTATCAAGGAGGTTGGTTGCTTACTTTTATTATCTGGTGGCTTCCTTACTTATCTGATGGCTTCCTTGCGTATCTTGTGGCTTCCCCGCGTATCTGGTTGCTTCGCCTCGTAACTGGTAACATCCTCGCGTATCTGTTGGCTTTCTCGCGTATCTGGTGGCTTCCTTGCGAATCTGGTGGCTTTCCCGTGTATCTGGTGGCTTCCTCGCGTATCTGGTGGCTTCCTTGCGAATCTGGTGGCTTCCCCGTGTATCTGGTGGCTTTCTCGCGTATCTGGTGACTTCCTTGCGTACCTGATAGCTTTCTCGCGTATCTGGTGGCTTCCTCGCGTATCTGGTGACTTCCTTGCGTACCTGATAGCTTTCTCGCGTATCTGGTGGCTTCCTCGCGTATCTGGTGACTTCCTTGCGTACCTGATAGCTTTCTCGCGTATCTGGTGGCTTCCTCGCGTATGTGGTGGCTTTTTCGCGTATCTGGTGGCTTTCTTGCGTATCTGATGGCTTTTTCGCTTATCTGGTGGCTTCCTTTCGTATCTGGTGGCTTTCTCGCTTATCTAGTAGCTTTTCGGCGTATCTAGTGGCTTCATTACGCATCTGGTGGCTTTCTCGCGTATCTGATGGCTTCCTTGCGTCTTAGGTGGCTTCCTCGCGTATCAGGTGACTTTCTTGCGTATCTGGTAGCTTTTTCGCGTATCTGGTGACTTCCTCGCGTATCTGGTGGCTTCCTCGCGTATCTTGAGGCTTCTTGACGTATCTGGTGGCTTCCTCGCGTATCTGGTGGCTTCCTCGCGTATCTTGAGGCTTCTTAACGTATCTGGTGGCTGCCTCGCGTATCTGGTAGCTTTCTCGCGTATCTGGTAGCTTTCTCGCGTATCTGGTAGCTTTCTCGCGTATCTGGTGGCTTCCTCGCGTATCTGGTGGCTTCCTCGCGTATCTGGTGGCTTCCTCGCGTACCTTGAGGCTTCTTAACGTATCTTGAGGCTTCCTCGCGTATCCGGTGGCTACCTTGCGTATCCGGTGGCTATCCGCGTACGTGGTGGCTTCCTTGCGTAACTGGTCGCTTCCTTGCGTATCTGGTGGCTTCCTCGCGTATCTGGTGTCTTCCTCGCGTTTTAGGTGGCCTCCTTGCTTATCTGGTAGCTTCCTTGCGTATCTGGTGACTTTCTTGCGTATCTGGTGACTTCCTTGCATATCTGGTGACTTCCTTGCGTATCTTGAGGCTTCTTAGCGTATCTGGTGGCTTCCTCGCGTATCTGGTGGCTTCCTCGCGTATCTGGTAGCTTCCTCGCGTATCTGGTGGCTTCCTCGCGTATCTTGAGGCTTCTTAACGTATCTGGTGGCTTCTTCGCGTATCTGGTGGCTTTCTTTCTTATATGGTGGCTTTCTCGCTTATTCGGTGGCTTCCTCGCGTATCTGGTGGCTTCCTCGCGTATCTGGTGGCTTCTTAACGTATCTTGAGGCTTCTTCGCGTATCTGGTGGCTTCATTGCGTATCTGGTGGCTTTCTCGCTTATCTGGTGGTTTTCTCGCTTATATGGTGGCTTCCTCGCGTATCTGGTGGCTTCTTCGCGTATCTGGTGGCTTCTTCGCGTATCTGGTGGCTTCTTCGCGTATCTGGTGGCTTCTTCGCGTATCTGGTGGCTTCCTTGCGTATCTTGTGGCTTTCTCGCTTATCTGGTGGTTTTCTCGCTTATATGGTGGCTTCCTCGCGTATGTTGTGGCTCACTCGCACATCTGGTGGCTTAATTACTTATGTTATACCATCCCTTTACTGGGGATGATAAATTCATCTTAAAAATGATTAATCGTTGAATTTGTATTGAAAGTGTAAAACTTGAAATAACGATTTTATTTTTCAGTTGTTCCAAATAGCTCATCAGAGACTCAAATATTTTCTCGACTGGTCAAACTACATTGAACTGGCTTTGTATTCTCTCTCTATCCTCGTATTCATCGACACGGACCCTCTCGCTTCAGATACAGGGATAAGAGAGGTAAAAATATAAAATACTTAGTTTGTGGTAAATATGTTGGGCATGTTTTTGAGAGATAAAGTTTCCGTATGCAACTGTTTTCAGCTGATTAGCTTAATGGGTTATTGCGTCGCCAATTAGTGTATAGGTTGGTTGATCAAAGCGTGGGCGCGTGAGTTGATCTGACGATTGGTCTTGTGTTTTCCCACTCACGTGGATAAGCATAATTATACTATTCTATTAATTACCCTGTTTACCTTTTTAAATATTTAGAAATATTTAAATCTCTGTTCAAATTGTCTATTACAATGATAGTCCCTTCCCCTGTTAAGAAATGGCAGTGGGAATGTGGAGCGTTTGCTGTGCTCATATCATGGATGAATCTCCTCCTATACGTGCGACGCTCGTTATCGCTCGGTATCTACGTGTTCATGGTGGGAAGTGTGGCGTATTCGTTCCTCAAATTCGCGATCATCTTGGTCTTATGTTTGCTCGGATTCTCGTTTAGTTTCTACGTTCTCTTGCAGAACCAGGTCAGATTATTATGGGTCCCATTTGAAAAATTGGGACACATATTGTTTTTGTCCGTTTTTTTTTTTCTTTTTTTTCGTCAAACGCTTAACAGGCATGGCATGTCGCCCCGACATCTACCAGAAGGAAAAATGAAATCGCATTAAGACTTTGCCATTGGTTAGACAACATGGTCTAGATGAACAAAAACTAAAATTTTGGGAGATAAAACCAGGGGAATCCCCTGGAACGTTAAAAACCAAAACGATATTTTTTTCTAAAAAATTAGCTTTTGTAGGCATAGCGCTTGAACGGCAGCTCCAATTTGAATCAGATTTGGTAAAATGCAAGTGCATTAGTAACTGATTTAACACGTGGAAGAAATAAAAAAATTACCTAGGGAAATGCCCTAAAAAATAACATTTTGTTTTCAAATCATGATTGTGACAAGCACGCCATGTCGCCCCGACGTCTACCGGAAGGAAAAATTAAATCGCAATTAAACTTTGGTATTTTTTACACAAAGTGGTCTAGATGAACAGAAACCAAAAGTTTGGAAGATAAATCCAGGGGAATTCCCCGGGGGCGTTAAACACCAAAACGGTATTTTTTCTAAAAAAATTAGCTTTTTTGGGCTTGGCGCTTGAACGACTGATTTAATCTGATTTAGATTTCGTAGAATGTAAGTGCATTACCTACTAATTTAACAATTAGAAAAAATAAAACTAAATATCTAGGAAAATACCCTAAAAAAATTTTGTTCTCAAATTATGATTGTGGAAGGCATGGCATAACGCCCTGACATCTACCAGAAGGAATAATAGAATAGTAACAAAACTTGGTCATCTGTTAGACAACATGGTCTAAATACGCAGTAAAAAGAGTGGTTGATAAATCTAGGGAAATTCCCCTGAGACGTTAAAATCCAAAACGGTTATTTTTTTAAACAATTAGCTTTTCGAGCCATAGCCTTTGAATGGCTGCTCTAATTTTGATCAGATTTAGTGGAATGCTGGAAAGGATTCGTCAAATTGGATTAAAACTTTAAGAATTGTTAGATAGCATGACCCACATATGTAAATACAGAAACTTATGTACTAAGCCCATGGAAAATTCCCCGAAGTCATCAAAAACTAAATCGGGTTGTTTTAGGAATTTAGCTTCATTTCAATACAGCACTTGAAGAAAAAGCTTTAATTTAAAACATTTGTTGTGAAATGTTCGTAAATCTAACACTATTGTTCTTTTTTTACCTACACCTGGAGAAGAAGTTTGGTTTGATAACTAAGGGACCCATGCGTTTATGCTTGCAAAAACAAAAACTACATATTCATTGTATAAGATACAAAATGTGGTTAGGGACCCTGTAGCAGTAGCATAATTATATGGCATACAAAATGTGTTTTACAAATAGTGGTGGTTAAACACGTGGTTGACACTCTCTAGTTCTAGTTTACAACAAATGTGCTTTAATAAGATATATATATATATATAAGCATGTTATTTACAAATGATATATATTTTTACACTTTTGTATCTGGATACCATGTCCGTACTGTGGGCTACTTTCCTTGCCCAAACACAGAACTACCCAACAAATGGTTTTGCTCCTACAACCTTTCAGCAAATCTTCCAAGCGGCTAAGCTTTCAGTTTGGATTAGAATATGTTTCCATGATATTCATGGGCTAAGTAATAATATAGGAATTCAAGTTTATCCTGATTGATTGAAAAACCAAGGTGACTGATTGGAAAACCAAGGGCGATAACACACGGACAAACGTAAAATTATTTTGTGCCCACCATCGGATTACCGGAGCTATTGCATTGTGTTTTGCATGGTTCACATTCCTTTATTTTGATTGGACCCATTAATCCACGAGGGTCGTTCAATGTAGGCAATGCCCGTGAAGAGCCTTTACTAGGGATACCATCGAATGTCGACCAGTTTCGAACATAGGCCTACAACCTTTCGACTGACAACCCACCAAGCTAATGGATCGGATTCTAATACAGTACTCCTTCTACACTCCACTCACCGCGATTGTGAAGACATTTGTCATGATGGTGGGCGAGATGGATTATTCCACCATCTTTCTTAGTCACTACACAAGCACGGACTACAACGATGTTCTGCAATATTCCGTATCTTCCTTCTGTGTGTTCGTGGTGTTCGTTGTAGTGATGGGTCTGCTCGTCTCCAATCTCCTGGTAAAGAAGACTTTCTGTGTTGTGTTATAAAGTTGGAATGTTATCTTTCATCCTGTCATGCCTGTGTGATGCGTGGTTAGAATACATTTAATCCTGGTTTGTGGCACACCGGTAGTGAATGTTACTCAACTGACTAGCAGGTGCTTTAATCCTACAAATTATTGGTCGTTCATATCTAACCGGCCTAACAAACTGTATTGTGCACCTACCACAAAAAGGGTTGAGTAATTAAATTATTTACTGTAATTCTTAAGAAATATATATTTAAACAATTGTTTGGTCATGTCCTATGCACAATATTGAATATTCTAATGATGTGCATTGTAGGTCGGTTTAGCTGTGGATGATATTGCATCAGTCCAGAAGGAAGCCACTCTAAAGCGTCTGGCATTGCAGGTGAGTTGGTATAATCATTTTAGGCATTAACATAATTAATGGGGACATTATTCATTTAAATTTATATATTTTGTTTTATACATCATAGGATGTTTATGTTTTATTCATGTTAATTGAAAACGAAAGATGCATTACTACATAGAATATCGTGAGGTAACCTCAGGGCCACCATCGGGTTATCGGGGTGGGTTGTGTATGATTAAAACGTTTCTTCAATTTAGTATAACCAAGTAATCAACTGAGTTGTCTGCTAAGTGACTTGCCCAAGGACACAACGGATTATCTGGTTTCAACCTTTCGGTTATTGGTGGTCGTTCCAACTTAATATAAGGTCAAATTCCCTCAGGTGACGGGTATCCTGGACATGGAGTATGGTCTGCCATCTTTCCTCCAACGACGTTGGCTCACCCGGATTCACCGCACCCGACCCAACAAACACAACCAAAGATCATTTATCCTGCGCTGGCTTCTCACAGCGGGGCAGGAATCTTACTCAACTCCTCAAAAAGTAAACATTTTAAAATTTGTTAGTAAAGAAATAAACATTTCCAAGTTTGTTACAAGAGTAATTAAACATTTTCAGGTTTGTTACAAAAGTAATCAAACATTTTAAAGTTTTTTACAAAAAGTAATCAAAAATTTTAAAGTTTTTTACAAAAAGTAATGTAACATTTTGAAGTCTTTTACTAAAAGTAATCAAACATATTAAAGTTTTATCCAAAAAGTAATCAAACATTTTAAAGTTTTTTTACAAAAAGTAATAAAACATTTTAAAGTTTTTTACAAAAACTAATTAAACATTATTAAGTTTTTTACAAAAAGTAATCAAACATTTTAAAATTTGTTAGAAAAGTAATCAAACATTTTAAAATGTGTTAGAAAAGTAATTAAACATTTCCAAGTTTGTGACAAAATTAATTAAACATTTCCAAGTTTGTTACAAAAGTAATCAAACATTTTAAAGTTTATTTACAAAGATTATGAAAACATTTTAAAATGTATAAGAAAAGTAATTAAACATTTCCAAGTTTGTTACAAAAAGTAATCAAACATTTTAAAGTTTTTTACAAAAATTAATCAAACTTTTTCAAATCCTCCTCCACATAAAGTGGAATACGTTGGTGAGTGGCTTTAACCTGCCATGTTTTCCGTTGGATCTCACAATTAATGGTTTATTACCATGAAAAATGTAATTCTATTCACGGATAGAAAACCGGAATATCCTTTGACATCTACCTTTTGCTGCTTATTGCAGGGGGAGTTGGAAGCGTTACAGGAAGATGTCAAACAACTGAAGGAGTTGATCAGCAAACTGAGCAAAGATGTTCACAAAATTTAATCAACAAACTGCTTATTATACGCCAATCATATACAACGCTTTGCAATTGGCCCGGTAACCTGTTGATAAGCGAGAACTAAGTAATCTGACGATTGCCCATATGATTGCGTTTTTTTCATTAACTGGGATAAACATGAATATCATATGTGTGTTAAACGAACATCAGGGAAATTTTAACTTAACATGAAGCATTTTACATCTTTTCTTTTCGTGTAGTTAGAAGAGAAAGGTATTGCAATGTACAATACGAATATCGAGCTGCCTATATCTCATATCCTTTATTAGTGCAAACTGTGCAATTGCTTTGAATATATATGAAATGAAATTTAATTCAGTTTGTTGCATGTTATATCCTGAACCTAGATAATAGCTTCAATGACGAAACAATTTTAATTATTAAGTCATTTTATTGTCGAAGTCGTGGGGATATGTCCGGCCGTCGCCTTTCAAACGAAAGGTTGCAGGTGCGAAACTGGTCGCTAGCTAGATAAACATAATTATCCTATCCTACCTGTTGAAATATCTTAACAAATTGGGCGTCGGGAGAGTGGCTTTGAACATTGTTTGTTACACATTTGTTGTGGTCGAGCAGCCAAAGTAGATCCTTGGACGAGCAAACCACGGGGTTGTTTTTAATCACCACATGAAACAAATGAAACAAACCCAATTCACATGCATGTGTTCGACTTCGTATGGTCGTAGGTTGTAGTGATTTTGTACGATTTTCGACCTTGAATCCTGCAACCTTTGAATGCGATATAGAAAGTTTGTAGGCCTTTGTACAATTAGAAGAGATCCTGTCCGTCATTTGCATAAAAAGTACCATACTCAGTCGCATTTATTTAAGTTGAACTGATGAAAGTTCCTTTCTTACAATCACTTTGCCTATACATACAACTTTTCAATTCCGCGCCTGCGAAGAATTTTGTTATGGCGCGATGCATCCACCAAATGTACCTCATGCAGCTTTAACCCATTAATACATTTAGTCAGGGTGATTTTCAACTGCCTTGCCCCAAAACAATAGTCTAGCTAATACAAGTAAGGTAATAAGCCACATAATACTTAAATTATGGCTGCTGTAGCTATTACAGTGTGTGGGAGATTTTGGTACATATATCCTCGTGAGTGGGAAGCCAAGCTTTATCTGTAGTTATCGTAAAACACCTCATGTCCACAGTCGGTTTGCTGGGGATATTACAGTGTGTGCATGGTTGGTTCATTAATATCCTCGTGGATGGGAAGCTAAGCTTAATCCACGGATATCGTAACACCCCTCATGCCCACAGTCGAATTGCTGAAACTATTATATTGTGTAGATGGGTGGTTCATTTTTATGTTCGTAGGTGGACTGCCAGACTTTATCCACTTGTGTGGTCATCTCCGTAAACCATTTTATGGGAACAACCTAAATCAACAAACACCCGGCGAACTTGAAAATGTTAGTCCGTATAATAATTACTTATGGGTTTAAAACGTTTTTAAATGATTAACTGGGCGCGCCGTAAGCGTATTAATCTTAGCTATCTGAGCTAATACTTTAATTGGAATGTTGGATGGTCACAGTTGTGCGGTGGAAATCAGACGCCTACAAGAAGTTTTTTTTTAAAAAACAAGGCATTTTAAAATATTTCCCTAAACCAGCGAATAACTTGACTTTGTTAAATCTCAAGGAACGTCTCAATCTTGTAATTATCCAAAATAACCAAATATTTTAGATACATCTGAATTTATTGGCGTTGCTCGTTAAACACAATTAACGTTGCGTTTCATCTACATACTTCCTGCCACAATTGGAATATCCATATCTGCATCTTGTGAATTGAAGTTGGAATCCATTTCTGCAATTACGACAATTGCTTATTAAGCATTATACTTTAATTTTTTCTTTAAGGTGAACAAATATGTTTCCATACGCATTGCAATGTGGATAAGCGCTCCCTCACTCATTATAATAAATGTGGAAGAATCAAAACTAGTTAATAACTAATCGGTGGTGTCCATGGCGAGTCCCTTCGTATATATTGCTCGAACCCAGAGAATAATGGTTTAAGCGAAATATGAAAGACTGTCAAAATCACGTTCATCAAGCTGAAATCGCTCCAGTAAACCAACGTTGGGTGCAAGCTAGCCAGACTTTGCATTTGGCCAATCAGGGGTACAAACTATTCTATCTTATCCAATAGTTGGCCTTTCATGATACTCACCTGGAATACTTTCTTGTTGGTTGTATCGAGTATGTCGACGACGACGATAAAACAACCAAGCGTCACCATTTTCAGTCGCAGCAAGCAACACAAGTGCGAAGAGAAGAAGTAGAATAGCCTTATTCATCTGTTAAAATTTCGTTACAAAACACACAAATTAAAGTTAAAAACAAACTTACTTTTAAGGTGTTTAAAACAAAGATGATTTTATTCTATTGAGCGTTGGATTTTATAGCCAACAACTTTTTCGTATTACTAAATTTATTTCTTCTCTCTTCGATCGCTCAGTGCGTTCTGTAGAAATGCGGAAATCGATTCTGTTTGTATATGTACGAGCATATGGCAATAGTCGTCTTGAAATGAGCACTTTACAGAATAAATTTCCTTAATTTGCCAGTGTAAGCTAGTTTAGGCTGACAATTATTTTATGGTGCAACTTTTAACTTACAGATTAATGGAATAGGATAGACAAAACTTAACACATCAACTTAACTCAGGGTTTAACACATAAACTTAACTCAAATGTGTTAAAAAAAACTGTTAAGGAAAATCATGTTATACACATAAACTCAACTTAGGGCTTAACACACGGGCGATCGTCAGATTACCTCGCACCCATCGTCGGGTCACCGGAGCTATTACAGTGTGTTGTTGTATATGAGTGAGTCGTTTCTTCAATTTAGTAAAACCTATTAAACTGCTTGGTTCAGACAATATCCGTTAAGTGCCTTACCCAAGGACACAGCCGGCAAGCTATCGGCCAGTTTCGAACCATGAACCTTTTGTTTGAATGTCGTCGCATTAAACCACCAGACTAACCGTCAGAAAAAAACAATGAAGCTTACAACACAATTAATAGAAAATTTATTTGCACACATTTTATCTTTATAACTTTTCTGGTCTTTAAAATAGCTGAAGGTCACCAAAATGTCTGTTTGTTTAGCTGTGTAGGATTTTAAATTATCCATTATAAACCACACATCCCAGTACATAACACGTAGCATAAACAGCATTAATGTGTGTTATTCTAAAGTCACCACGTGCGCATTGCAAGTCATTCGGCCTGTACGTGTAACAATGTCTAAAGTATTCGACCATGCACTTAAGTCCAGGTCAATTGAGCCTATTAGTAATTTCAATTATCAGTTTATTGTAGTTTGTAATATGTATTTACCTATGAAGTAAGGTATGGACAGTAATTAAAATAATGTAGGGCTTTAATAAATATTAGTACTACTATCAATTGATTGCACATTTATAGTATTTGTCCAAATATAATGAATCGAACTAACACATAATTATATCTCACAAAGTTGAGTTACTGACTTGAGTCATTACAACGATGATCATTTGAGATACATAGCGACAAACACATAATTAAATAAAGTCAAGCAGTGTATTATTTATTACAAGCGTTTAGTTTCTATAGGATGATAATACACAAGCTCTCAATCTGTTGAGATAGAATGCAATATCCTGTCACAAGTGTCTTCAGGAAATTATTAAGTTGTCGCTGGAACTCTGGTAGAAATGGAGATAAATCATCTTTCATATTATAGATCTGTGATTGGTAGAGAGAAATCTTACCTCTAATAGTATTTTTGTGATTGTCAAAAAAGTGTTAAAAAAATATTTGAATTGTTGTCATTTAAATCGCCATTGGTCTCTTCTTTAAAAGAAAAAAACTGAAAAAAATAACATTTTTCTTAAACTGGTCAAAGTCAATTATATGTAAGTTTTTTTTTAAACTTTTGACTTCTTAGTTTCGAACAAAAAACGACTAGGCTACATTGCGAAACATAGGGGACTTGAATTCCCGCAAAAGTAATTCAGACAAAAAACAGCTGTTATTTTACGTTAAACCAGCTGCGGCTCTTTCATCCTTCTGATGCGGCTCTTATTAATTTTACTGTAGCGAGCGTTTAATAAGTTTAATACTCATGCATAAGTAAAACAAACAGAAGAACATTCGCGTCTTTATCTTACACAGCGCTGTTTTTATTTATTCCAAAAATATTATTAGTTTTTCGATTCCCAGTGACCTTTTGGTTAAAATGGTTCTTTAAGTGCAAGAGCTTGTTAGTGCCCTGCGTTAATATAAATAATGATTACCAGTGTTAAAACATCACGACCACTCCGGCCCACTGAAATAAACATGAAACCCCGTTTAGTTTTTGCTCTTTCGTTACAGTAAATAAGATTAACATGAATACAAAACTAAAATAGGAAATAGAAAATGCGGGAAACTACAGTACTTAAAACCCCTTAGACGACGACGGTTACATATTTGTAACCCAGATGTGTCCCCGTAAAAAATGCACAATTCAGTCCTTTCTTGGGGGATTTTCCTAGTTTTAATATTTTTGGAAAGCATTTGAATAGATCTTTCGCAATAACGCATAAAAACATAATCCTTTCATTTAAAAATTTTGAGTAATATTGCTCCAAACATTTTTCTTCAAAATTTTTGTATCTAGTTTAACTTTTGGGTAAAATATCGCTTTTTTGGGTTCTGGGGAGTTAAAATTGTTACACCAGTTGCTGTGAGAATAAAACTACCAGTAGCCATCTTTGTTTACGAGTTTTCCAGTCATTTTCGATTTTTCAACGATATATGTAAACATATGTGTACATGGTTTTTTCTAATTACTATTGACATTTATTCATTTTTTTGCCTTTGTTTACTTTGTTTTTCAATTATTATTTGATATTCGGAAGAAATATGGCAACTTCGCGATGGATTACAGCCGATCAGGCTGCCAGCATGATCGAGGCCGACAGTGATTGTGGTGATGAAATGCCATATTTGTCAATTTTATGTGACGTCATCACGCTTAGTTGACGTCATCAAAAAATAAATGACCTAACTTTGTAGGAAATTTCATTTTGAACACTTTTGTTATACATTACTATCTTCTACAAGCTACCAGTAACGACTAATTAGAGTATAAATTACTAATTATGACGTCATTACAAATACTACATCGTCATCAAAAAAATAAAAATACCAATTTGTAGAAAATTATCTACTGGACAACTTTGTAATAGATTGTTTTTCCCTAAGTCCAACAGTATTCGCAGCAAACAAGGTTAAAGCAACCTTACTCAAAAGTGCCAAAAACTGCAAAAGTTCCGTCGTCGTCAAAGGGTTAAAACCCGAAGTGATTACTCACGGTATAACCGTATAAAAATACAAACATGCTCGTTAAAATCGCACCTCACCTATTCCACGTAGACTGCCCTACTTCTATAAACTGCCAAGGTTGTTTCACAAGGAAAAAGTTACAAATTCGAATCTGAAACTTATTTATCACCTCGTTAAATTGTACACTATATTATATCTCTTTCTGAAATCCAGTATATATTTGTTTCCGTTAGACGGCACTAGTACACCTCACTGAATTGAAACGGGATTACAACAATTCAGGAATCAGTGGTGCGGTCGAATGGTTAACGTGACCAATACATACACCACCTTTATAAAAAAAAATCTTAGGGACGAGTTCATTATGGGTTCGAACCTTAGGACATTAAAAAACGACTACAATTCATGGTGCGGTTGTGTGGCCGAATGGTAACTGGATCGAAATAAAATACGGTTCGATATATAAAATAATAGTCGTAGTGCTGAACGGAATTCATATAGAAACTTTGAAAGGAATACATACAGAAAAGTCTTAAAATATTTGATTTTCGAACTCATGTCCTTCACTGCGCGGCACATAGTTTAACAACGTTTGTGCTATTTGTGTCTAAATACCTGAATAAACTAAACAAAATATACGGCACCATATCAAGCAAAGTAATATTCTTAATCGGTTACCACTTTATTAAACGATGTCGTAACGTCATATCAATTAAACTACAATTTAAATGCATGCAAATAAAACCAATTATATTTATATTAAGCTTGTTATAATTGGCAGAATGGCAGTCACGAATCATCAAACGCTGTCGGTTTGTGTAAATCAGAGGTAGCCAATTCCTGGCACACGATAGGTTTTTTCATCGCACGCCGTCTGATATGACTGAAGCTCAATAGTATATAGTATAAGCATATGCAAACCCAAACTGTCTACGCTGCACCAAAACAACCATCTTAAAATTCGTAAAGCTTGCAAATCAATAGTATTAATTACTAAAAAACAGTTTTAAATATTACTATTTAAATAAGGTAGTTGATAATTCAAACCGACCATAACAATGGTTGGCATGTCAAGTTACTTTTATTATAATATTATTATTGAAAATATGACACACTGTATTCAAAAGGTTGCCGACTCCCGGTCTAAATTAAACCTTACACATCATATTATAGTTTTGAACAAGAAGGGTTGTCAAAATTGTAATCTAAACTTGGTCGCTTGTGTTTCTTGATCTCTTTCTTCAAAGCCCGTCTGTAGTAGTGGGGATAATGGAATTTTGAATTTGTTTTCGTCCCACCGGTTAGTCTAGTCTATTGGTTTAGTGAGACGCCTTTTAACCGAAAGGTTGCAGGTTCCAAATTGGTTTCTAGCGAGTCGGTTATATCCTTGGGCAAAGCACTTAACGGACGTTGCCTAACCCCAACGAATTAATGGGTTGTACTAATGTGAAGGAACGTGTATCATACACAAGGCACTGCAATATCTCTAGTAACCCGGCGGTGGGCGCAAAGTGATCTGATGATTGTCCGTGTGTTTACACCCCTGCTTTTCCCATTCACGTGGATAAACATACATATAATATTTTATTGTTTCTGAGACATGTCGTAACTGCAATTACGACCTAAGTCGGTCATGGGTAAACCGTGGGTAGGAACTTCGATTTTCACCTTTTCAGTGCCATGTATGTCTCGGATCTTTGTTTTTAGGTATTTTTTAGTTTCCAAGATTTCAAACAAATTTTGAAAACTCATGACAAAATTTGAAAACTCATACAGTCTAATATTATGTTGGAAAACATGTCCGATACGTTCCTAACACATGTCCGATACGTTCCAAATATTTAGAAGTACAGACCGAATAACAATGAATTGTACTGATGGTATGAAAGTAGTGTAGTTATCTTAAAATTATTGTACGACTTTTCAGCAATCAGAACAGCGACTTACTTGAATTTCAGCACACAGCAGCAGGCGGCAAGGAGGCAGATGATAAAGAATCCGGATATGGAAATGAAGACGAACATCATAATACCCGCAGCTTCGTTGGACAAGTCGATCCCTTTGAAAATATTTCATAATTTGGAGGTCAGGCTAAAAGCAATATTTTCTTATTTTGCTCTTTTAAAGTGTTTTGTACGTGATCGCGTTTTTCTTTTCCCTGTATCTTTATTGGTAATATATTACCCATGTTTGCATAGGATTTGTTATTGTATTTAAAAAACATAACTTTTAGTTGGTGATTCGTTTTAAACTAACTAAATTCTAAGAGTCAATTAAGTGCATTGCGCAAAACAATACCGCACAAAATAGGTAGTAATAGTGCAAATCGGACCGCCACCTGACTGTCTGGAGATACATAGGATAGGATATTCATGATTTATCCCCGTTGAATGGGAAAACCAGGGCGTTTATCTCACGGGCAATCGTCAGATTATTACCTCGTGCACAACGTCCAGTTACCAAAGCTATTGTAGTGTGTTGTGTGTGATTGAGACGTTTCCTTAATTTAGTAAAACCCAATCATTCTATGGGTTCAGGCAATGTCCGTGTCTTGTACAAGAACACAACCGACTGGTTATGGACCAATTTTGAACTCACAACCATTCGGCTGAAAGGCGACACACTGAACCGCATGCTTAACGGTTGTCTTACCAAAGATTTCTCCCACGGTTGCTTCACATACGGTCGGGTTAGCGGGATCAACGCAATTTGTATCTTTCGGGTCGCTCACCGAAGTCGTCTGGTTACATGAAAATCCTTCGAAAAAACAAAAATATTAAACCATGTCATGCTAAGTGTATCAATATTGATTGAAACGCCTTTCCAGTTATGTATTTTTTACCTTAGTTATGTTTGGCAGCCAAGGCCTGATGTACCCAAGCTATATAATGGATTTGATTATAGACGTGTTTGTGTTTTAGGCGTCTTTTTACAATTTTACTTCTTCTTAGAAGGCCATGTTGCGTGTTTTTATCGTTGAAAAAAAATTATTAACAGAAAAATATATAATTGATGTGTTATCTTCCGTGGTCAAAAGATCAATGTTGTTATTTCGTTTTTTTTAGTGGAGTCAAAAATTGTAAAAAAGCATTTTTATATGACTATATTATTGCTTTTTTATTTAATTTAGTGCCTTGTCTACAAAAATAACCAACTTGCTAACTACAGATTTCGATACAACAACATTTTCCATGAAAGGTTACCATTAAGCATACCACCATATTGTATTGCGAAAGGAAAATGTTTAATAGACAATTTATATAGGCTAGTTAATGTGCAAGGAATGAGTTACCGATTGCGTTGTAATAACTTTCCCAAAAGTTCCAGTTTCGAGAATTGACATCGTCATGGGAAACATAATGTGCGGTGTCCAGAGTCAGACGAGCCCGACATGTCGAACTGTTGTCGCTTGATGTTTTGTACTCTGGCCATATCGTGGTCACGTTGGAATTTGGGTTGCTGCAGTTGTAAAGTTATTGCCATAAACAGTCTTGGTTTTTCAAAGCATCATGTATAAATATGTGATAATGTCATTCTTAAAATTTAAAATATCCATTTTCTTGGTAAAAATACTCTTTTCCACACGTTCCGGGAATATTAGTAATATCCATTTTAAAAATAATAATATAGTTTTCTTAACATCGTTTACATTACAACATCGATTAGAGCGTACGTCATCTATGCGATTTAGACTCACAGCAAAAGCTTTATCTATTGTATTACTGAAGTACATTATTTAAAAAATATGTTTTCCATTGAAGATATCCCCTAAAAATAAAAATGGTTTGGTATTAACTAAATTAATTTGGCAGTGTATTCGCAATAGAATATTTCTTATCCAAACTATTTTTACCGGTCTTTTTACCGGTTTCAGACCTATAATTGGCTCTTTGCTAAGATCGATTTTTGTTGTATGCAAATCGTTATGTCTATCAGTATCGGTCGCGTTAACCATTCGGCCACACAGCTGTGCATATCTTACCCAAACTTTGCAAAGTTCGTCCAATACTTCATGATATCCATAGAAAGTGGCCCAGGCACATCGTAACCGAATATGTATGGAAGTTCGTCCGAAACTGATGGTTCAGATTGGAATGTCGACGATGATTTAACGGAGAAGCGATATTGATAAGCTGATATGTCTTCCTTTCTGCTCATTTCACTCGAAATCTGCGGTGGGACATAAAATGGAATAAAGCTGTATGATTATGTCGAAATGAACAGAAGACTGGTGGATAAACTTTACCGATCACTAAGAGTAAGGATATTTTGTAGCGAAACAGGGGATTTTCCCAATTTTCTTTCTTAAAAGACCAAACATGTATATATTTTTAATTTACGCGGAAATGTTTGCCAGTTGTAAATTTGCAATTCCTCGGCTGACAGACGACGTACTAAACACCCAAGCTAATCTATCGGAGATCAAAACGAAGTTTTGTACGGTATGTAAAAATTCACTTCATCAGGTTGTGGTTTCTATGGTAGGATTCGAAGCCATAGTTATGTAATAGAAGGTTATACCTCTTGCGCCCAAGTAAAGTACAATTGGTCTGCCACTAAGTTGTCGATGAAGTTGTGTTTTGCATAGCTTCCCCACGGTTCGTTCCCTTCGTCTTGAAAGCCGGCGTAATAATGAACGTAATTCTGTCGGAATATATTAGCAACATAAGAATTGTTAAATTTTCATTAGCTTTGTAAATACTGCTATTTTGCAGCATCTTATCGATTTTTGGTATAAAATTTAACGTTATGCACGTTTCGTGGAAAACTTTGCGAAAGAGCAATACGTTAACAGATGTCCATAATTTATCGTTACTTGATTGTTATTTAATATTTTGTTCACGCTGCTACTGCTCGATAATCAGTTATCATATCATACAAAAATATTCGTATGCTTGTTGATTGTGTACATGACTATGCCAAGTTATGGATATCGCCTGAACTCAGTAAAACGGTAGAAACATCCATCCTATTCAACATACTCTATAATCTCCAATTGTGGGCATAAGGTAATTTGACAAAGGTGATAATAGCTTAAAGTTTACACGAATGGATGTTTTCTCGTAGAATTAATTAGCGATTTCATTTCCAACTATCGGCGATTTAATTTCGAGCCCCACATACTGACGATTTGTTCGCGCTTTAAAGTATTTGCCCCAAAGCTAATGTAATGTAAACAAGATCCATACAGTGCTCATTTTGTCCAGTTCGTTGGTTGTTAGTTTTCCGTGCATTTGCGGGAACGCAGTTTGTACAACTGACTCTGTCAACACCACCAGCCAGTCGTCCACGTTGGGGTCGACATTGTTCGTCTGACCGGACCCAGAGTTCGACCCAATCATAATATTGATGCCTGTTTATACGATACACGTTTAATGACAAGGCTTTGATGGGATTAATCTGGCCCGTCTGCTTAACTCATATGGGACTAGGCTTAACCGCCGAAATGTTATCATATCGAAATAAACCGATGACAATTGGTTTCATCTTCAAAAATGACCTTTTTTGTAGTGGATCAACGGTTTACTATAGCAATGTCCCGGATACACAACATCCTGTAATAGTTCAGGTAATTCGACGTGACCAAGAAGTTATTTGGCGATTACTTATCTTGTAACTACGCCCGTATTTGTCCACTCACGAATAAACATGAATATTCTGAATTTCTATCCTAATTTAGGAAATACATACCTCCGCTGAAGTTTCCCTCTGACATTATCTCACTTGGAAATCGTTCAACGAAATTTGGTGAAACGCATGGGCGCCAAGTCTGTGTGATGAAGACAATTATTTGCGATATACACATCATCAAGCAAGTCAAAATTCCTCGTTGGTAATATAAGTATGCGATGGTGTAACATCTTCGACTAATACACCCATGTTAATAAACGTCAATTGTAATATGAAACGTTATGAAACTAGTCCACCATTTTGGGCAACATTTATTTATTTAGGTGTCACTAATAAAAGGAAACAGGAACTGCTCAAAATGCAACCCTGCCCAAACACTAATCTCACCCCCAGAACTGATCCTAACATTATTTCAAAAGCTCTAACGCTACAAAAAGATTCCCGGCTTCCCTCTAGCTTTTCTTTTAGAATTCCCTCTTTTAGTTTTTACAGAATAATTCTATGGTTTAGTCGTTACAAATATGTTAACGTAACGTTACAGATATGATAACACATGGCCACTACAAATAACAAAAGGTTACAAAACATGTTGACTTACCGAAACAGCAACTGAAGTGTTCAGTATTTCTTCGATTGAAATGTTTCTCAGATGCTCAGCAATGCTAAGTTGCGAGGGAACCGATATGGAGCTCACAAACGCTTAAAATAAATAGTTTTTAAAAAAAAGTTTTAACCTGATTTAATAAACCGTTCTATCCACTGACCTGCCGACCGGCCATGTTTGTCACCGGCGTAACGTAGAAAAAACATGGAGTCAAATCAAAATGTGTTCCCTTCGATATCGAAGAAAACACATGGTGAAGCACAACAAACTTATAAAATTTATTATTTTAGTGATTAAAGCGCCCATTACGTGATTATAAGATTAGTTTCTTGGTGTTTGTATCCCGTTTAAAGCTAACCTCTGCTAAATAACATCGAACAAAATAATTTTAACATCGCCAAATTTCAAACCAATAAGATTCTCAAACCTAGAACCACATTTAAATGGCTCTTATGAAAAGATCGCGCTAACTATTGCGCCATACGCCGATACAACTATATGTTTGCGCCCCGGACAATAAATTACCTTGATATGCGCTATCTGCTTGTTGTTCGTCCCAAAGTCCGTCGTTGTATGTTGCGCTCTGGATAATGGCGTTTGTAAACAACCCTCTGCTCTTTGGCGACAACGTGTGAAGGTGAATTGACGACCCGCCAGCCTCCTCTCCAAATATGGTAATCCTGCTCGGATCCCCACCGAATGCCTGTTATAATTTGGTCTTAAGGTAACTATAAATATTATATTCGTACAATAAGTATATATTTAAGAAGCCGATTTTCCCATTCTCTCCATTCGACCTAATAGCAGTAGCATGTCGAACCAAAAACTACGGGATCGAAACCGGTCGGCAGCAATTGTTAGTAAGTTATAGTCAGCCAATTAACCAACCACCTTTTAAATATTAGTATTAATATTAACTAATGAACCTACATAAATTGTGTTTCGTATGTGTTAATTTTAAAATCAAATTCATTTGTATAGCAGACCTCTTATCTTCTATTTGGATACGAATGATTGCAGTAACTTGGGTAAAATAGATTATACCAATTAAACTTGCTTATCTCTATTGTATTCTGCGAACCGACCTCACAACATTAGAATCTGTACCTCTATGTTATTCTTGACCCACTTTATTGCTTCTAATTGATCCAGCATTCCATAGTTCCCAACAAGACCATTCTCCGGGCTCGACAGAAAACCAAACGCCCCAAGTCTGTAGTTCATATTCACAACGACAACGCTGTTGTCCCCGGCTAACTTTGCTCCTTTGTAGGTTTTACCTGCCGCGTAAAAACTAAGCCGTAATAACTAGTCCGACCGGTTAGTCTGGTGGTTTACTGCTACGCCTTTCAACCGAAAGGTTGCAGGTTTGAAACTGGTAGCTAGCTAGTTGATTGTGTCCTTGGTAAGGCACTTAACGTACTTTGCCTAAACCCTACAGATAAATGGTTTCTACTTAATTGACGGAACGTGTGAATCATACACAATACTCTGCAATAGCTCCAGTAACCCGACGGTGGGCGAAAAGTGATCTGATGAGCGCCCGTGTGTTAACCCCCTTGGTTTTCCCAGTCACGGTTATAAACATTAATATCCTATCCTAATCTAGATCCCCAACGACAAACTGGTTTAAAGCACTATTAACCTTTAGTTATGGGTCCCATTTGGAAAAATGGGACACATATTGTTTTTGTCCGCTTTTTTTTTTTTTTTTTTTTTTTTTTTTTCGTCAAAGGTTTGTCAGGCATGGCTTGTGGCTCCGACATCT
This sequence comes from Ciona savignyi, assembly GCA_000149265.1. Classification (NCBI taxonomy): domain Eukaryota; kingdom Metazoa; phylum Chordata; class Ascidiacea; order Phlebobranchia; family Cionidae; genus Ciona; species Ciona savignyi. The sequence goes on along the minus strand of CH002142.1, from coordinate 967,310 downwards.
ACCAGAAAGGGGTGAGTGGAATTGCAATGAAATTTAAACATTTGTTAGCGCACATGGTCTAGATATGCAGAAACCACAATTTTGGGTAATTTAGCCAGGGGGAATTCCCCTGGGAGGTGAAAAACCAAAATGGTATTTTTATCTAAAAATTTAGCTTTTTTGAGCATAGGGATTGAACGTCTACTTCAATTTTAGTTAGATTTGGTATAATGTAAGAACATTAGCAACTGATATACCACTTTAAAGAAATACAAAAATTATCTAGGGAAATACCCTAAAAAACAAGATTTTGTTCTCAATCATGATTGTGACAGGCGTGGCTTGTGGCTCCGACATTCATCAGAAGGGGTAATTAAATCGCAATGAAACTTTGTAATTTGTTAGAGTACATGGTCTAGATATGCAGAAACCAGAAATTTTGGGTGATAAATTCAGGGGATTTCCCTTGGGGCGTTGAAAACCAAAACTGCTATTTTTTTTCTAAAAAATTTGCCTTTTTTGGGCATAGCGCTTGAACGGGTGTTACAATTTGAATCAGATTTGTCGGAATGTAAGTGCATTAGTCACTGATTTGACACTTAGAAGAAATAATGAAATTACCTAGGGAAATACCCAAAAAATGGGATATGGTCTCAAATCATGATTGTGACAAGCATGCCATGTCGCCTCGACATCTACCAAAAGGAGTAATGAAATCGAAATGAAAATTGGACATTTTGTAAGTCAACATGGTCTAAATATGCAGAAACCAAAAATTTGGGTAATGATTCTAGGAGAATTCCCCTCAGACGTTAAAAAACCAAAACATTTTTTTCTAATAAATTCGATTTTGTAGCCATAGCGCTTGAACGGCAGCTCTAATTTTATTAAAATTTGGTAAAATGTTAAAACATTAGACATTCTGTGCCAATTAAATAAAGAAAACATTTACTGAGGTTAATTCCCATGAAAACGAAGATATGTTCCTGAATTATGATTGTGACAGACATGCCAGATCGCACTGACATCTCCAACAAGAAGTCGACAAATCAGATTAAAACTTTAAGAATTGCTACATAACATGACTCACTTATGTAAAAACAAAAACTTATCTAATAAACCCAGGGGAATTCCCTGAAACAATGAAAAAGTAAATCGGACTATTTGGGAATTTAGCTTTATTTCACTACATCGCTTGAAAAGAAAGCTATAATTTAAAACATTTGTGATGAAATGTTCGTAAATTTAAGACGTTTACTCTTTATTTAACTAAATATTGAAAATATGTTTGGTATGTTAACTATGGGACCCATGCGTTTATGCTTGCAGAAACAAAAAACTACATACTCAGTGTATAAAATACAAATTATGGTTAGGGACCCTGTAGCATGAATATAGGGTATACAACATGTGTTTTACAAATAGTGATGGTTAAACACGTGGTTGACACTTTCTAGTTGTATGTATGTGTTCTGTATACCGAACAAAATAAACGATTCGGCTTACTTAACATTCATGTATAGGCCGAAAAACTGTGGGAAATCTGTAATGTTTATCTGGCCTTGTTTTGTATCGCCTTTTAGCTGAAGCAGTGCCGGATGGAAACCTAGTATGTTGTATTCTTGGGCAAGGCACTTAACGGAAATTGCCTGAACCTGGTAGATTATTGGGTTATACTCATTGTAATAGCTCTGGTAACCCAACTGTGGGCGCAAGGTAATCTGACGACTGCCAATGTGAGAACGCCCATTGCGTTTTCCCATTCACGGGATTAAACATAAATAACCTATTCTATCTTAACAAATCAAAATAATATAATGACAATTTTTGATACGACTAAATTTCTTAAGTTTTATGTTTTGTGTGTAAATTATACATCACTTGACCATGAAATTCTTGGTCAATTTTACCTGCCCCTCTCGAAAAGTCCCCGCCGTGTATATAAACCATCACCGGGAATAAGACTCCCTCCCGTGACCATGATGTGTAGATGTTTAGGAACAGACAATCCTCGCTCATTTCAGAAATCGCTGCCTTAAATCCTGACGAAATAATTGCACATTATGATATGATATATAGAATAGGATATTCATGTTTTATCCTCGTGAATAAAAAAACTTAATGGGCGTTAACACACAATCGTCAGGTCACCTCGTGCCCACGGTTGGGGTTACCAAAGCTATTGCACTATGTTGCGTATAATTTAGATATTTGATCAATTTGGTGGAACCTATCCTTTTACTGAGTTTAGGCAATGTCTGTTAAGTGCCTTTCCTAAGAAGACAATCGTTTAGCTAGCGACCAGTTTCGAATCCAATTTTCGGTTGAATAGCGATGCACTAATCTTCCAGATTAATTGGTATGACAGGATGGTTAATATATTCCCTACAGGTATTGGGCAGTGATTGAGGCAACCATATTTCCCATTTTTGTAATATAAACAAAAGAATGCTTAACGTTTTCATAGCCATATATATAGAGTGAAATAACCAATACTTATTATATCGTCGTAGTCGATAATCAATCGGGGTGGATGCAATTACCACAAATGGTTAAAATATTGGAATTGACATATTTAACAAATATAACGATAAAACCGTGATGATAATTTATATTTGTCATTAACTTTAGACCGTCTTTCGCAAAATAAAATTGGATTCAATTTATATATTCGGGAAATGCTACGAAGGCTTTGAAAATGCTCAAGAAATACAAATGCTTTGCAAACAGAAAATTCGGATTTAGAGTAAAAATTGAAGCCAATAAAAAAATCCAACCTTCGTCAGTCGTCTTCTGGTCGTTTATATACTCCGCCAATGTCGACTCGTTTTGAACACAGGAAGCGCCGTAATCGTAGAAGTCAGTTATGCCGTCGCCCCACGGCTTCGCGGGTCTCGGGGGTTGAAACCGGTTTTCACCTTCAGGAGATGATGCGTATGGGACCCCTAGAAACTCGTACACCACTGGCCCGTCTTTGTAGTCGCTTTGCTGAAACGTATCAATATTTTATCTTGTACGTGCGTAAGGCATCTTAGACACTGACCTAGTAAGCGATACCCCATAGTATTTATTTCATATGGCACCACATACGCATAGAATAATTCACATTATCTTATTCCCAAATTACTACTTCTAAAATATTTAAAGCAACCCACCATTCCTCGTGCCATGCCCAGAGTAGTATTCACTGTGAGATATTGGCAATTCATTCCTTGCAAGAACATCACCATCACAGCTGCATAAATCTTATTCACATTTCGACTTAACATTTTACGACTCCTGGTTCAGCACAAAATATATCCGAGTAGCTAAAAGGGTTAAGCATCAGCCAAACACTAATACATTAGTATCCACCATAACAACAAAGTGAAACTGCGGTGTGCATTAGTTGCTTTTTATGCCCTTTTTATTATGAAAGTATATAGTGAACGTTTGGTAGTAATAAAAAACAACAAAAAATTCAAAGTTCCAAATATGTCCACCTTCGACTGAAGTCTGAATCTCAATGCGCAGGGGACACCGACGACGCCCCACGTTTCCATCCGAACACAAATCTCCATGGTTATACATGAAAATGCGTGACGTAACGTGGTTAAACTACTACGCCAGAGGTCTATGAACCCATACCCACTTAGTTTTTTTTTAAATGACGACATTTCAGATTAGGAGCAAGCCCGGGACTCAAGCAATGTTCGGCGCGCGATACATATGTCGGCAAACACGGTGGTATATGCCCCAGGATACTAAATGGGGTCGGTTATCCATATCTCGCTATTTGCTTAAGCTACGTCACCGATAAACTAAACATTATTTTCTATTAGGAAAATTGTTTTATTCCAACAACTTGTTTCGTTTACAATTAATATTGGTAAAAATAACGACATTATAGTAACCTAGTTTGTATGTTTAAATTTTCTTTTAAAAAATTATAGAGAAATTGAACACTTTTCACTTCTTTATCATACATAAGATGCACTAAACGAAGAGCTTGTACCTAAAATAAGAAAATCATTATAATTAAAAGTATTTGTAGAAATAAAATGTAAAATTGAATGAAGT